>CM052545.1:88816918-88842535 GCA_028533065.1 Trachops cirrhosus | reverse complement strand
TCAGCTGCATAGAATTCCATTGTGTAAATGTACCATAGTTTTTTGATCCATTCATTTACTGATGGGCACCTAGGTTGTTTCCAGCAATTAGCTATTGTAAATTGTGCTGCTATGAACATTGGGGAGCATAAGTTCTTTTGGAATGGAGTGCTTTTTTTTTTTAAATGAACACTTTCCTCTATCATGTTAGCTTTCTTTTCTAGCTCTACAGTATATATAAATTTTTTTAATGTCTTAATATGTAAATCCTGTTTTTTATTTTTATTTTAGTCAGGCCATCAGGAAACATGTTTGGATAAGGGAGGGTCAAGGGACAACCTTGGAAACACTTTTTCGAAAGTGCAAAGCGCCAACAGCACTATTAGTCACTCTTTCAAATTTTAGTTATAAGGATACATACATTTTTTAATTTTAAAGATATTTTATCTTTTACTACTATTTGTCAATTAGCTAAATAATGTTGAAAGTGAAATAAAGGTAATATGGCAGGGCTTGCATTTTACAAAGCAACTCACAATGGTGTCTGGTGATCACTATGTTGATGCATTCTGCTTTGTGGTCTAACATAGGCTTCTGCCACTATTTCAATGATCATTAAGCTTACTGAATGTTTGTTGTTGTCTTTTTAAATTTTGAACTCTCCCTTGTCCTTTTGTCTCAATGTTCTGCTAATCTTCATAATCAAAGCACTTGAATTTTAAGTGTGGCCTAATTCTAATGATAGGTTTTGGAATCAACACCATCCATAATCAAAGGACATTTAAGGACCATCTTCAGTAACCTGAACTTCCTGACTTACTAATTAAGTGAAATAGTCAAATTTTCTCCTTGCTGTATTCTGACCTCCTCTCAGGTCTAATAATGCCTTATAATATGCTTTTAATAATACATTTGCCTTAATTCTTTGGACAATATCTATCCCGGTTCTGTTTTGTTTATGTGTGTGTGACTCTGCGTGTGTGCACAAACATGGGTGTGTAATTGTTTATAGTGGAAACCCACTTAGACGATTAGTTCCTTACTTGGGCATGATGTCTTAATCCTGTGAGTCCTTTGGGGACAGGAATGCTGTCTCAGTCACATTCTAGTGCCAAAACACCATTCCTGTTGAACTTTCCTGCCCCTGTTTAATGTTTAATTTCCAACTGGCCTATTTCACTGATTCTCTGCTTCTTATCTACCCCAGGGCTTATTATTACGCTGTCTGTACTTGCTATTATCCTCGCTGAAATTCCTAGACATTTTCTGTCTGCCTAGATTGACACCTATCACTTATCATCCTAATTTCCAAATCCAGTGCTCTGGTGCACTGGCTGGGTGGGGGAGGCCTGTCTCAGAATTTCAGACTCCTTTGTTGAGATGCTGTCACTTGCTTTGCTGCTGCCAGATTGTGTGGCTACTGTCTTGCTGCCTGCAGTGTCAGTCTGTCACCTAAGTCCAGACGGTCCTGATGATTCTCTGTTTGCCAAGATACCTTCACTGCGCGGATGCTTGGGCAGGGCTGCCTCCTCTGTTCCTGCGTTTGGTTCAGCATTCTGTCCTGAGGAGTCTTTCTAGTTTCTTCATATCAGCCTTATGGTTAGTTCCAGGGTTCTTGTTTCTAAACCGTAGATTTTATATCATCTCCCACATGGTGCTAATAATTAAGTAGAGGGGATCTATCTATCTGTCTACCTCTCTATCTACACTCATAAATATCCTGCTCTTCAAGATCCTTTCCAAAAGCCACCTGTGCACAACTTCACTCTGTTATTGTAGAGGAGTTATTTATATCTCCTTCATGGAACTGAGAGTGAGTCTGCATTTTTATGTGTTTGTCTCTTCTGTTGGACTGTGTCTTGTTCTAGACAGCAATCCAATAGTTTTTATTTATATTTATAAATCCACTTAGCATTTATATTTATAAAACATTTGCCCACACCAGGCACTGTGATTGATAAACAAACAAAGAAATATAATTTTATGGTTTTAGTAAACTCAGGGTTACAGGTTTTTCATTACTAGGGTAAGTAGCTAAGGTTTAAATATTCCACAAAAATGTATAGATGAGCAAATGGATGATGTTTGCTGAATAACTGGCTACAGATTTTAGAGTCTGCTTTCTGAAAGGAATATGTATTTCAGTGCATGCTCTCTAAGAAATAAATGAGGCACTACTTAAGAAGAAACAAAAACTTAGAGTAGCTGTTGAAAATTGTTTTAGAAGCTAGAATGAAGAAGAATGGTTATCATAAACAATATAAGACTCTAAGTCAGAGGACAGCAAACCTTTTCACTTATAGGTCAGATCATAAATATATTCCAATTTGTGGTCCATATAGTCACTGTCACAACCACTAAACTCTGGTATGGCAGCTTGAAAGTAGTCACAACGATATGTCAACACATGGGCATGGTATGTTTGGATGAAATTTTATTAATGGATACTGAAATTTGAATATTATATAATATTTATGTGTCATGACATATCCTTATTTTGATTATTTTTTCCCAACCATTTAACAAACATTCACTGCTCATGGGCCTTAGAGAACCAGGTAGTAAGTGGACCGTGGCCACAGGGCCCTCATTGAGGATTCATGAAGACTTTTCTTCTATGTTTCTCTGGAACTCTTGTATTAAGATTAAACTTGGGTTTCTTCAAAGAAATACTTTAGGAATTTTTGAAAATAAAAGTAGCTAGATCCAATTTTCTATTTTGCAGTTATGCAGGGAGGTGGAGAAGGAGCGGTGGCAATGCGAAATCACTCTAATCAAAGCAGACCGTCACACCACAGTGTAAGGACGCACTTGCTTATGGCTTCATATACATTGGCTTACTTTCAAACTTCAGATTCAGTGATTCTTTTAGTTGCCACTTCAGTAGAGGGGACATAATAAGGTTCAATAAATTATTTTTTTGTGATTAGGTCTTATTAACTGATGGTCATTAGTGCCAACTCAAAATCCAATAGGAACCCCCAATGTGCGGTGCGGTGTGGTGAAGAAGGACACTTTAGTGCAAATAGCTGGGTGGGAATACAGCACAGCTATGAAAACAGCACTACTCCGAAATGTCTCCGTAGTGCTACAGTGCAGCGGCTGTGAAAACAGCACAGTTATGAGGCTGCCCCTGGAGCTTTCAGCTAGGCGGCTCCACTCTGCCCATCTCTGCCCACACCATGCTGATTTGCCCCTCTCTGCTCCTGTGAGAAGGTTTAGGTGCCTCAGCTCCAGCTCAGGAAACACAACTTCAGTCTTTACCGAAAAGAGCGCGTGGAATCAGAGGGGAGCTGGCTTCTATGGACAGAAAGTCCCCACCCCTGGTCCCTGATTGGTTAGAATAGAGCCACTCTGATTGGGCTGAGCTTCGCAGCTCCGATTGGATGGGGACAGCCAGACTCCAGGATCTCGTTTATAAGGGCTGGCTCAAATGGCAGGAACACAGTGCAGGCAGGCAGCGTAGTGCACAGGCTACTTCGTGAAGTACAGATTGCGTGAGAGGCTCCTGCACAGAATGGCTGCTAGGCTCTGCTTTTTTTGTGGGGGTGGGGCAGGTAGCCACCAGGAGCCTTTCTTAGTCCTCAGAGTTCCAAGTCTGAAAAATCTGTGGGTATTGTTTGCCTAAAAAGAAGCTACCTTTATTAGCATTCTAACATAACATTAATGTCAAGGCAGGTATGTTTGATCCTGGGGACCTGGATCAGCTGTGTTTTAATTTAGTCCAATCTGTGCTAGTGTCAAAACAGTGTTATTTATCAGCCCCGTTTCAGCTAGTTGGGTCCATTGAATCCATTGAAGTTTGCTTGTATCTGGAAGTTCAGCAGAATGACCCATGTTTTGGTACTCTGTTTATGTCTGTCCTCTTTATTTATTTATTTTATTTTTAAAAATTTATTATTTTTTTCAGAGAGAGGGGAAGGGAGGGGGAAAGAGAGACACATCAGTATGTGAGAGACACATCAATCAGTTGCCTCACACATGCCTCCAACCAGAGACCTAGCCCACAACCCAGGCATGTGCCCTGACTGGGAATCGAACTGGTGACCATTAAGTCCCACACTCAGTCCTATGAGACACACCAACGTGAGCTGTTTTATTCGTATTTTTTACTTTATTGAATTTATTGCGGTGATGTTGATTAATAAAATTATATAGGTTTCAGGTAGACAATTCTATTCTACATCATCGGTATGTTGTATTGTGTGTGCACTTTTCAATAGTTCTCCCTGAGGCAATCTCCTATTCCAGATAGACTGTAAGAAATAGGTTTCCTGCAAATTATTTTAAAGGATGTACGATCTGAGGAGAAATCCTACATCTACAAGGTCATTTATTTTCTTCCATCTTTGTCCTTGAATATCTCTCCTTTTTCTATTGGTCATAAAGTTGTTCTTTTCTAACGAGTCCTAGGTTTATCTGTACGCGTTCCCAATAGAGGAATGAGGAAGTGACGTTAAAAAGAAAACTATGGTATTGAACCAAATCAGAAATTCAGTAATTTTTTTGTAAAGGGCCAGATAGTATGTGTATGGAGAGAGAGGCAGAGAAGAGAGAGAGAGAGAGAGAGAGAGAGAAAGAGAGAGAGAAGACGGAAGAGAGAAGGGATTAGGCTAAAATGAGAAAATACCCCTTTAAGCTCCCACACCTGCATCTCATACTTGCTTCACAGAGCCTGCTTGGGCAGCAGACATTTCTCTACACGTTTGTTTGCAGAATGGCTTGGAATAAAACTGGAACTTTAACCGTTTGCTTGAGCAGAAGACAGGATGGATCACAGTATAATGTGACAGCCATTTCATTTTCAATATTCACAGACTTGTTTGATGTTTTCGTCTGGTGCTATATAGAGAGTTTATGCCTTATCATACGCTGGCTGAACAGGGCTGCATCTTCCCTCTTCCAGACTCTAGATTTAAGTTGATAAAGGATGCAGATCGCTGGCAGATTTACGCATGCTGTTTGTCCACCTGGTGCTTATTCAAAACTGCTTCTCTCAAAGTGGACACTTGGCAGCGAATGCATTTATTCATTTTATTCTAGACAGATCCCCAGATGCTATCTTTCTAATGTTTGTAAATAATTCTTTGGTCTAACAGCAGTGGAAGCCTAAGGCATTTTTCATGTAACCATTAGCTCCTTTGCAGTCCAGAGACATCCTATACTAGAGTCAATCACGGGTACTAAGCAAGTGCCTAGCTTGGAAGCAGGTACAGATATTGGCTGAGTCTCTATTACATACTTTGTGAGGTAGGTAATGTAATCCTAGACTAGATTATAATAAAGTTTCCTAAGGCTGCATGTGTAGCAAGTGGGCACCATTATAACAGAGTATTAATGAGCTCAACTCCCACACCAGAGATGCACAGAATTATAGTGCTAGCTGCACTGGCAACTAGCTGATGTGACATCGGCAAGTTATTTAACATCTCAAAGCCCAGTTCTCCATGAGAGAGAGGGTAGGGCTATTGTTGTTTAAACCAGATAATAAAATGTTACATGTAAAGTGCTTAGCAAACCATCTCACTCCAGAGAATGTGCTCAATAAATGTTAGTGACTATTCCTGGATATTAAAGTAATAAATCCAATATGCAAATCCCCTTTCTTGTGCCTCCATCACCTTTGATCTTTAACTGTGCACATGTTCGTGCTGTTTTATCTTGATTATTATATTTCTATGACTTTCATAACATCTGCAAATCAAAGTCGAAAGAAACTAAGGCGTTCTTAAGTTCAGAATCCAATCTCCAAGGCCTGTACAGCCAGGTGGGTAACGTAACCGACTTAAGCGAATTGGCTGCAGGGACACTGCATGTGCTCTGTGAGTCGTGGGCTCTAGAGCACACACACTCAATCTAAAAAACGGGAGCAGCTGCTGGATTCCGGCAGATGGTGGACAAATAAGAATGTAGGTCCTAAAGTCTCAGATGACTCCATTTTTCAAGACCAGGCAGAAATCTACACTTTCCTGTGACCTTTTCTAATTGTAAAATGTTGGTTCTCAAAATTTTAAGAGCTCTATGGGCAGACAAAATACATCTTCCTACTGCAGTTGGCGCTTGGGCCATCGGCATCCGAATTTCACCAGACCAGCCCTGATATGCGACGAACAAGAAAACTGAGTTAAGAGCTGTGGATGAGCTGCTAATGTCACACTGGGCATTGGTTGCCATTCCAAACCCACACAGTGAGCAAAGTTTGGACTAAAAGCAAGGGTCCTTTTGTCACCGTACTCCATTACCGCTGTGTTTTTGTTTTGGGAGCGAGGCGTTGATGTAGGTGGTTTCATTTAGGTAATTTCTCCCCACATCAGGCAAGAAGCTAATTAAGTATAAGATATTCTTTTTTAGTATTGGTGTCAATGATTATTGCAGAAGAAGTGACTTCTATTTTTTTTCTTGTTTAGTTGTTTTGGCCTAGGATTTGCACATCCAGTGTAACAGGTTTTATGATAATTTCAATATTTTCTTCCTAAATTTAGAATATTTCCATATTTACAAAATATAAAGCATGCTGTTTCCTTATTTGAAGTGAATTTTCAAGAGAAATAATGAGGATCATACTTTATCATATCGCAGCTCTACCAAATAATCATTAAAACAATGCTTTGGTTGGACCGACCTCTTGTTTAGGAAGATAAGAGAAATGGAAGACAGAGGTTAGTATGGGGCTCATGTGGCAACCCCAGCTAGGCCACTGCTAACCACTTTATAAGCCCTATCAGGTTTTATTATTGTGAGAGTTCCATGAAGAGAGATGAGGAGAGATGCCTAAGGACCTGAGGCTGTGTGACCACGTGAGAAAGATTTCACAGTGAGTAAGTGCTGGAGCCAGAAGGAAAAACCAAGTCTATTGACTATCGTGCCTTGAAGTCATAAATCTGTATGGCAATTGGGAACTTAGAGATGGTGTCCTCTTTAAGTAAAGGGAAAGTAAAGAGGATAAACCTGTAAAATAATGCCACAGACTCCTCTCTCTCTCCTTCAATCCTTGATTCTTTGACCCAGCTTATCTTCTTGAATTTTGGCTCTTTGAAAACATTGCTGATTTCCCTTGTCCCTGCTTTGTGGCTAGAATGTCCTATTTGAAGAGCTTCCTACAGATTCACCACTCTCTTAAACATACATGTCATGCATGTCAGACTTCACTAGATTACATGGGCTCATGCCATGATCCCACTATTTTTATTCTGGTGCCTCCCAACATCTCCCATGAATTCTGTTTCCCCGCGTGGTATGCCCCCACCTCTGACTCTGATTGTCACCAACGCCCTGGAAATTATCTGCCTCATTTCTAAATAAGGGAAGAAAAAAAGTTTGGGAAAATAACTTCTCTGGTCTGTGTACTGATAGTTGTTCATTCCTTGTTGTCTTCACTACCTTTTCCTGCCATATCATGGGGGTATGTGGAGTGTGAAGTTGATTCACATACTTTGAGTACCACTAGCTCTATTCTTAGAGCTCTAGATTGCTCTAGAATGTCTGGGGCTATTTGACAAAATTTCCTAATTCTGGAGAAAGTCACGGCATGATATAAGCTTCAGAAAATGAAACATCTCCCAATAGAGTGTATCCTGTAAATGTAATGCCTTTCTTAGCACGTTTGCCAAGTATATTCCTCCCTTGTACTTTGGTACGAGCTTTTTCCTCTGTTTGAAATATTCTCCTGCTGGCACTTTAGCTGACTGAATTTTTCATTAATAGCAATTCCTCCACAAGATACCTTGTCATCCCACTATTTAAAAATAAAGAAAAAATAATGTTATATGATTCTGTTTTGTTCTTTTTTAGTACTTATCATTATCTGGATAAATTTTATTTTGTTTATATATTTGTATGCATATAGTATATCTCTCTCTCTCTATCTATCTATCTATCTATCTAATTTCACCTAACCCTAAACTGCATGTGAAGAAGACCTTCTCTGTCTTGTTCACCACTGTGTGGTTAAGTCTAGAACAGTACACAGCACACAATAGGCTGTCAATTTTTAAAAAAGTTACATGTATGAGTGGATTACCTTTTGTCACCATTTAATTATGCAGTAGTTTTGGTCAGAGATATAGTGGTCTGTTTGGAAACATGGGCTACCAAAAGCACAGAGGATATTGCATTATGTACAATATAACATATGATAAGAGGGGCTCTCATCATCAATAAATCCACAATGATGAGTGCTGGCGAGGATGTAGAGAAAAGGGAACCCTAGTGCACTGCTGGTGGGAATGCAGACTGGTGCAGCCCCTGTAAAAAAACAGTGTGGCGTTTCCTTAAAACATTAAAAAAGGACCTGCCTTATGACCCAGTGTATTCACTTCTGGGGGGTTATCAGTAGAAACCCAAACAACGAATTCAAAAGTATATATGCACCTCTACATATATTGCAGTGTCATTCATAATAGCCAAGCTATGGAAGCAGCTCAGTGTCCATCAGTAGATGAGTGGATAAAAAAGTCATGGTGCATTTACATGATGAAATATCACTTGGCCATAAAAAAGAATGGCATGTTTCTAATTGTGACAGTATAGATAGACCTAGAGTATGTTATGCTCGGTGAAGTACTGTCAGTCAGAGAAAGACAAACACCATGTGATTTCACTTATATGTGGAAATTAAAGAACAAAATAAATGCACAAACAAAATTGAAACAGATTCTTAGATACAGAGAGAAATGGTGATTGCCGGAAGGGCAGGGGGGTTGGGGTATAGAGTGAGAGGTGAAAGGAGTAAGAAGCACAAATGGGTAGGTACAAATTTGTCACAGGGAAGTAAGTACAGCGCAGGGAATGTAGTCAATAATATTGTGATAACAATGTATGGTGCCAGTTGGAGTACTGGAAATACTGTAAAGTATACAATTGTCTAACCACTAAGCTGAACACCCAAACCAATACATAATAAGTAAATAAAAATAATAACAAAAAATAAAAATAGAAGCTCTCATAAATAAATAAACTTTTATTGCATCTTGGATTATAAAACATAACAAAGCGAGCAAACGAATGAAGCCACAAACAGCTATTTTAAAGATATCTTGGGTCAAGTCAGAATGTTTAATATGTATTGCATATTATATGATGATATTAAATTAGTTTTCTTACTGTGATAATGGCATTGTGGATATATAGGAAAATGTCCTCATTTGAGGAAATAAATGATAAATAATCTGAGTGAAGTGAGACACACACACACACACACACCTGGGGAGAGAGAACATGCAAATGAAAAAGAACATTAATAATTAGTAAACATTGTGAAGCCAAGTTACACTGTTCATTTTATAATTCTTTCAACCTTTCCATATATTTGAATATTTACCAACTGAAAATTTGAGAAGAAATGTTTTAAAAAATTTCTGATATAAAGTAAGTAGTTACATTTTTGCCTGGTTTACTTTTCAATATTTTCAGTCTCTGTTTGTTGGCTGCTTGCTGGTTGGAAAAGGCTTGAAAGTGATTAAGACTTTTTCTTTATTTTAAAACATTTACTTTTGTGCCAAATATTAAAATGGCAAGGTGAAAAAGCAACAAAGTTTGTAGAAAGCTGCCTGTGACTCTCACTAACTTATCTCCGTTTTAGTCGCTTTCTTTCAGTTTTCTAGATGTACTTGAATTGTTAAGAGTTCTCTAATTTAGTCTAAAGGAGATGAGATTTGATCAAGCTTATGAAAACTCTTCTTCTGAGTTATCATAACACATAAATGAAGAGTGTCACCACCAAGGACAGTTATTCACCAGAAGCCAAAATTAATTTCCTATCTCCAAAAGTACACACTTTGTGCACTCTGAAATAACTCAATTCAATGAACTTGTAAACTGTGGCAGACAGATACGAAATAACTAAGAACAATAAAAAGAAAATGCATCTCACCTTTCCTGTGTTTTTATGAGCATCTTTCAACAGAGATAATACAATATTTGCCTCTAGGTCTTAATGTTCAAGTACATAGAAGTAATTTCGAAGGTTGCTAGCTCTGAATGCAGGTAGCTAATTATTGATTAGTAAGCTTTGCTCATTACAGGAAAACCGATTATCTATTATAGTGGCTTAAGACAGTAAAACAAAGGGACAGTTAATAATGTGTAGCCATGCATTTCACAAAAAAAGTTATAGCTGGAACTGGGAGTAAATGCATACTATTATTTTACCCTAGCTAGTCATTTTTAACCAAGAAACAATTGCACTGGAATGTATTTTTGTAACTGAGATTGTTTCACCTGATTTATTCTATGAAAGATCAAATATTAAAAATCATAGGCTCCTACCTTACTAATAATGTTTACAACATATGGGATTTTGTGTATATTTTTCAAAGGTGATTTAGAGAGTTTTGATGAATCTGATGTCTCTATATCTATCTATTACTCCTATGAGTCACTGAGCACCAACCTTTCTTTTATCTGTGACCTCTTGTCTCCTTAAACAAACTCCTCTTTCTTTGTCTCAACTATTACTCTCCATTAATTAGGAACTATTCCATCATAAATTTAGGAAGTATATACATTTATTTAGTAAGCTATATTCAATCTATAGCATTCAAATAAGGATTTTAATCCATGTTTTGAGTATATGTTGGGAATAAAAATATCAATAACACTTATAAGACAAATTATTTCCTAATATTATCTCAGTTGCTCCTCACTGCAACCTTGAGAAATGGGTATTTTGAGCCCAATGTTATGTATTTGAAAAACCCACAAAAACCACCATTTCAGCGATAAAGCAAACTGCCTAAATCAGTGGCCTAGTAGGAAGTGTAGTTCAAGTTGGAAACCATATCCTCTGACTCCATGCTTTTTCTGATAAAACCAGCAGCCTCTCCAAAAGCAAAATAAGATATCATAGAACAAATTTTGGTGAACTCCAACCCCCTTTCCTGAAAATGGTATTAAGACACTGAGAGACAGAGATGGCCAATAGAAATATAAAAAGATGCTCAAGGTCAGTAATCATCAGAGAAATGCAAATTAAAACCACAATGAGATATCACCTCACACCCGTCAGAATGACCGTCATCAATACACCAGCAACTAAGTGCTGGCCAGGATGTGGAGAAAGGGGAATCCTTGTGCACTGTTGGTGGGGATGCAGACTGGTGCAGCTGCTGTGAAAAACAGTGTGGAGTTACCTCAGAAAATTAAAAATGGAACTGCCTTATGACCCTGCAATTCCACTTCTGGGATATATCCGAAGAAATCCAAAACACTACTTGTTCACTGAAGTGTTACGTACACTTGCCAAGATTTGGAAGCAGCCCAAGCGCCCATCAGTAGATGAGTCTATAAAAAAACCTGTGGTGCATTTTCACAATAGAATACTACTTGGCCAAACTAGAGTAGGATTCCCTTATCCAAACAATCCTAGAACCAGCAGAAATTTCATGTTGCTAATGAGAGTTTTGCATTTATTTTTGACAAATAAATTGAGATGTAAGAATAAAATAATGCTAACAGCTAACATACACATAACATTCTGTATAGGACAGGAACTGTTCTAAATGCTTTAGGTGTATTAACTCATATTGCCACCTAACAGTCCAATGAGATACACACTATTAGGATCCCCATTTTCATTGCACTAGTATTCTCTCTGCTGTACTATTTTGTTAGGGTGAACCAGTGGTATCTTTGAGGATTAGGACAGAGTCTCCTTCTGCGGGTCCTGTTCCCTTGTCCAATCACTGCAGTTGGAATCTACCAAAAAGTAAAGAAACCTGGGAATTTGTGGTCAATTAGATCAAATCAATAGTTCTGCCACATTCCTAGAGCAGGCTGAACATTTCCATGATTCCGGTTCACCAGGCAGAACATTCAGAGATCACTCACTGGTCAAGGTGATTTTTATTCTTTCCTTTTTTTAAAAAGATTGTATTGTATTTATTTATTTTTAGAGAGGGGAAGGAAGAAAGAAAGAAAGAAACAAACAAACAAACATCAGTGTGTGGTTGCCTCTCACACAGCCCCTACTGCAGACCTGGCTGGCAACCCAGCCATGTGTCCCCACTGGGGATTGAACTAGTGACCCTTTGGTTCCCAGGCCAGTGCTCAATCCACTAAGCCACACCAGCCAAGGCTAGGTTTTTTTCTTATGACATCTCTCCCATCCTGTTATTTCAAAGTTGATGATTTTTAGACATTAAAAAAAATCCACTATTATCCAGATATTGGCAAATTCCCTGGTGTTGAAAACATTTAAACAGCATCTAGATGGTTGTCTCCTTTTACTTTAAACCCACCTGTCCTCATCTGGAAACTCTTGCTTTTATTATTCAAACTGCTAATTTCACCTTTGCCCCTTTCAAGCAGGGGGTGTGCTACCAGCCCTCTTGCATGTCAGTGGGTTAATGTGAGGAGGAGGAGCCAGGATGATGGTGTGGTGAGGGAGTATGTATTTATGATGCGTTATATGAGCTGTAATTCCTTCACTGCAATGTTTTCCCAAAGTCTCCTTTATGTCGCTACCAGTGTGGATCACTGTAAGAACCCACAACCTGTAACATGGCATGTTAGGGTGGAGTTATTAGGAGGGAAACCTGGAAATGAGAATTTTGCCCCTATTTCTTTTTTTTATTTGATTCTGCATTATTTTTAGATCCTATTTTTTCAGGCTTCACTGGCTCTGTAAGTTCTTAGTTAGAGAAATCCAAGACCTCATTTTAAGCTGCTTCTTTCAGAGTCTCAGGCATAAAAACATCCTAGTAGTAACTCATAGACAAGAAATGGTCCTGGACGCTCCTGTCTATCCTTTTGTTCTTCACAGCTCTGCATTATGATGATGTGGATGGTTACTAAGTTGATGACCCCCAAATTCCTGGGGAAATGGCTTCAGGTAACTGTGACAATATGGACTCTGTAAGAATATGTGATATTACTGGACACAGAAAGAGTTCTGGTCATGGGTACAAGCATGACATGTATTTATGGTTATGGTCTTCTGGAGAACCTTGCCATTCTCCGCCCTGTTTTATTTTACACTATGTGCAGTATCATAATCTCAGAAGAGGAAAATAAACTAGACCCATTGGTTGACACAAAGCCATGTTTTTATTGAATCTGTCAAATGACTATAAGCATCAGAGAAGAAAAATCTGAGTGCACATTTCATGAATACTGCCAAAATCATGGTGTCATATACATGCACTGGATTCTTTTTGCTGCTTCTCTTCCAAAATCTGGATTTTTGTAGATTCTTTAAAAGGATCTAATAAATGCAGTTTCTATGATTTTTCTAGGTGAAGTCAACTGAACATCTAACCCAAAAAAGTAAAAATTATATTTAACTATAGGTATGCAAGCAAAATCTCCTAACTTTGAACTCTGTGATACCACCAACATTAACCCATCTTGCCTAAATTTTCTCATCTATAAAGCAGGGCTAAAAATGGTGCCTACCTTACTGGGCCATGATAAGAATTATATAGATTCAAATGTAAAGTAATCAGGCAGTACCTGTCAAATAGCATTTGCTCTAGATCTGGTAACTATTTCTGCCATTAGGTAGACATTAATTCACAGTGCATTTGGATCCAAAAAGAAAAAGGTGTCAAACTAGATTATAGCTGCCTACGTGGAAAACAATGGAAATTTAAGAATGAACAAGCATCAAGATAAATCTCTTCACTCAAGCAAAAGTGGTAATAAGGTTTGAAATATTTTATTCATTCCTTCACTACTCTAGGACCTGAAGTTAGGACAGTAAGATGAGAAATAACATGGCTGACACTGTGTTTTAGTGATAGGAAACACGGAAAGAAAAACACATTGGATGGTGATAAATGCACGAAATACTGCATTAATATGTGAGGGAGTGACTGACCTGGAAGGAATTTAGGAGCAGCCTTTTAGGAACTGGCATTTGAGCTGACGATAGAAGGTAAGTGGGTAAGCCATGCCAAGAGCTAGAGAAGGAGAACTCCATGCAGATGGACCTTTGACCTCTTATAGCAACTGAAAAACTCATCTGGATGAAGCATGGTAACCCAGGAGTGAATGGTAAAAAGATGGATTGGAGAGGGAGGCAGGAAAGTGATAGCACTTGACTTATATACATTGAAATCTTCCTGAATGCTTGGAGGAAAATGGATTCGGATGGGAGTAGTACTGGGCAAGACTGAAACCAGTTAGACTGATGAAGAAACAATAGCAGAGGTCAAGGGCAGAACATCCTGCCATGGTGGGGGTGGGGCTGGAAGAAGGGGCTACTTACAGTGAGTGATATTTCAGTAGTGAAATTGGAACAGCTGGCGGATTTGATGTGGGTGAAGATGAAAGATGGTTCCTACAACTATGTGTATGGCTTGATGCATGCTTTAGACCACCAGACCTTTATGGGAAAGCATCTGGCCAACATTTGGTCAGTTCTTGACTTCGCAACCCTATCAGTTGATGGAGGCCCCTCTCACCTTTGGCCTTACCCTGTCCTTCTGTCTCAATCTCTTGATCTCCAAGCTGAAGAGGGCTGGAATTAACCTCAGAAAGGATCCTGTTCCTTCTTCTTTGTGTAAATTCTGGCTTCCACCTGTTCACCAGGAAGCATTTTCCCTTGACTTCTACCAGGTGTGCCTGGGTTCATAGAATAGTAGTAGTCACATCTTTTCTCTGTTACCACCAAAGTTCAAATTCAGCCCAATTATGAATCTTTAAACATTCTATCCCAAATAATATTCCCTGTGGTGATATTCTACCTCTTGAAATATTTGGTTTTGATTCCTTCTCCACCCGCTTTTATAATCTACTCAAATCTTCTTACCCATTTATATGTTACTTCACTCTGAGTCTCCTGAATTCTCATCTCCCATGACTTGTCCTGGCTTTGCTCGTCAATTTTCACTGAAACCTATCCCGTACTTTACACTTACTGTTGATAGTTTCATGTAGTTGGAGCACCTCAGCCTGAGACTGCCTCTGCTAAAGAATTCAAGGGCCAGTTCTCCCACTGGTAGTGAAAAGCTGCCCAGCTCTTGCAAATATCTTCTCATGTGGAGCTGGACCACTATCTTTCTAACAACTCATTTGTTTGCCAGCCTACAACTCAGAGGTGAACTGGGGGAGCCTACAGATCCACAGTATTGGCATAGTTCTCAGTTCAAGTGTCCTTTCCCTGAAAGATGAAACTTCTCCCTGCCCACAAAATTAAATGTCAATACTGATTAAGGTAGAACTTGTTTGCCCTCCGGCCATTTTTGTGTTGTGTGCCGACATTTTCCCTTCAGGAGAAAGGACTATAGCCATATTTTGGAGGGAAGGGGAGGGTTCTGACTTTTTTATTCTTCTTTACTAGCCCACTAGCCTACCCCAGTAAGAGTCTGGCACACCTCTTGGTTTACCTAGTCTAAAATGTGAGAGCCTAAATGTTTACTGTAAAACCTTATGACTATTAAAATAGCTTTATTGGCAATAACACAGAGTGCTGCACAGCCCGAAAATCTTCCATAATGTTCCACTAAAAGTCCAGTGAAATATTATTTAGGCTACAAGGTAGACTGTCACTAATCACAGCACTGGCCCATGCCCGGCTTCTTCAAAGTACAAATGTGCAAAATAATTTTAATATTGCAATACTGCAGTTTCTATGTTTTACCAAGTTGAAACCATGAAGACTAGAGTAAGAGGAAAGGACTGTAATAAGACAAATCATAACAAGCTAATGTGGCATATGGTAGAAAATCCATAATGTATACATATAGAAAACCACATTAAAAAATCCAAGCTCGTGTAGTTTTGATTTGTAACTGTGAAGATTCTGACTTAGGTTCTTTATAGCTTATCTTTTTACTCAACATTTTAAAACTTGTGTTGGTTCTGTTAATGTGCTCAGCCTTCTTCCCCATAACATAAAATAAAGATATCTAAGAAAGTAGGCTGAATCTAGGAGAGAAAAACACACTTACTTGGAAACTGAAACTACCATATTTTGCCATGTATGATGCATACATTTTTGCCTAAATTTTTGAGAGAAAAACAAGGATGTGCATTATACATGGCTAGTTCCCGAAATACCTTGTATCTGGTCTTGTGTTTTGCAATTATTTGTTACACAAAATTGCTTGTATTATAATATGTTCAAAAATAAATGCTAAAATTGCTTTATAATACAAAAACAAATATCTAAGTATATACAAATAATTGAATTAAAAATTAAAATGAAAAAAGTTTTTTTTTCTGAGAGTTTGGGCCAAAAATGTGGGTATGCATTATACATGGTGAAATACAGTAATTCAAAATAATTTACCCCCTGAATTGGCAAAACATGGTTACATTTTTCTAAGGACACTCAGCCTTTTTTATTTTATTTTTCAATTACAGTTTACATTCAATATGATTTTGTATTAGTGTCAGTAACCATAGCATAGTGGTTAGAAAATCATATATTTTACAAAGTGTTTTTCCTGATATTTCTAGTATCCACATGGCACCATGCATAGTTATTAGAATATTATTGACTACATCCCTTAAGCTGCACTTTACACCCTCGTTATTATTCTGTAACTACCAATTTCTACTTCTTACTCCCTTCCCCTTTTCCACCCAGCCCCCCAAATCCCTTCCCTTCTGGCATCCATCAGTCTAAGGAACCCTCAAACTTTCAAAGGGCTCATCCTCTGTGGAGTGAAGTAAACCATGCAGGTTATGCTCTTTCAGCCAAGAGCACCAGCTTTCCCCGTTTCTCTCTAGCATACACTCTAATCAATCACTCCCTCTACCACCACTGCTATATCTTAAAAAGGTATCATTACCAGGGCAGTATTGGTGTTCACTTTGACATTTCTTTTTTGAGTTATTTGGCCAAATAAAATTTGGATTTCAGAAAGGTGATTTATAACTTTTTCCTAAAAGATTTTTGCTTTGTGTGTGTGCACGCCCGCATGTGTGTGTGTGTGGAGGAGAGGTAGCTACATTGACCTCAGTTGATGTCAGGGAAGTGTGATGCTTCCTGGGTCATATAGAAAGAACTTACTTCTTCCTCACTTAGCATTAGCTTCTCAATAAAAAAGTTGTGACTTGACAATTCTGGGAAAATAGATTATGGCTCTTAGACCAAATTTATTATCAAAATATTATAGATCATGGAATGAACAGAATTTCAGAGAAGACTTGAACCTGGTTCTGGTAAAATACTTAAGGATATCAGGGCATTAGCCTTAGACTTACCTAGTTCAGCAATGAACACTTGGGAATATACACTTGTACCTGTTGTTAGACAGGCAAGTTGCCAGAGTTACCAAGTATGGTTAGAAGGGGCTAAACTACTACAGCGACTTACTGAGAGTGGCAAAGGGAATAGTCTTCTGACTCAGGAGAAGTAAGCTCTGGTTGATGACATTGATGAAGGCCTTAGGCTATCAGGAAACGAAAATCACTACTGAGAGTTTGAGTGTTTCAATATGCATCATTATCTCAGTATAAAACAAAGACAAAAAGGCAAATACACAACAGCAATAGCAACAACAAAAGCTCATATCCTTCAATGTAATGATTACATTTTAGCCCAGACATGCTTATAACCATCCTACCAAGCTGTCAATCTTGGCAGGATGGTTAAAAGACCACAGGGCTGATGCCAATTTGGCAACATTTTTAACTCTATGTTCTGTACATATCAAAACACTTGATTATTACAGAATATTTAAATGTCAGATTTCCAGATTTTAACATTGATATTTCCATAAACTTGATTGCTTTTTGGTCAGTTAGTGTTGGGAAATAGGAAATAGTGAATTAGTAGAAATTAGGAACTGTTTCTTCTCAAGTTCTTGACTGTAATATAACTTTATTGCTGAAATGCTTGACATTTCATAAGGTACCTATTAGAGTCAAATACCGTTCACACAAATATTTTTTCTTCTTTTTAACTGTTACCTTTGCTAAGGTCATGTCAATGCATTTTGTACTGACTTATTGCAGAAATGCTTTTTCTTCTGTTCATTTGGTTTTCCATGGCCTGCAACGCCTATGAGCTGTGATTTCTTAGAATCTTCACAACCTAAAGAAAAGGGGTCTGTCTAAGTGACCTTCTGAGTTCCCATCCTGTCCTGGCGTTCTGTCACTTATCTAGCCTAAGTGGGGACCCATGAGCATTCCTCACACCAAAATTCCACAAAGCAGCCAAAGGATGGTATTACTTAGGTTATTATAACATTTCTAGCAAAGGTACTTTTTGTCTTTTCTTTACAATGCACTTCCCTTTTTGTCATTGAAAATTTATTTTATAGTAGAAAAAAAGGAAATATTAAGTGACTTTTCAAAAGCTACCATTATAAGCCAAAACTAGAGTTTGCATCTGACAGAAGTTTAGTTCCCTTTTCTTAGGTTGGCTTTGACCTCGTAGATGGTGTTTCATCTAAAATCATGTGATAAGGGCCTGGGCAGGGGGAGGGCTGGCTCAGCATTCAGAAAGAGGACTGGAGCTAGATTACATATGATGTATTATAACCTGATAATATCCTTTTCACTAACTATAATGTATTTTCCTTAAACAAAAGATGCTTCTAGAAACATCTTAAGTATAATAACATATTAGTACAAAGTTATTATTTATGCTGGAAAACAATTTCAACATAGCAGGTTGTAGTCACTTGTGCTCCTTGCCAAATTTTTTACAATAGTCCAGAGTTTTAGATTAATCAGTAGTCCAGCAGTATGTAATAGTTTTGCTCCTAAATATGTACAGTTAGTAATAAAGCAGAAGTAATTCATGTTATTAAAGTTACACTAAGTGAAAAACTGTAAGACATTCGCAGTTTGAGTCCTAAGCATACTGTATAAAAAAATCGGTTGCTCATGGAATAAATGCAATTCAGTGTTGCCCAATTCTCCACTGGAGTCTGCTTTGACCATAAAAGTCCAAGGAAAAGTGTACTTCAAAATATTGACCCTTGTCCACATAGACACACATAATGAGTATTTCTAATCTATATTTGATTATATTCATATACTATATGCTTTACTGAATTTATGGAATGTAAATAACTTATATATGCATATTATAAAATGCAAAGATCTGTGCATAAAGTGCTAGCTAGAGGAAAAACAAATATCAAAAGATCAATTAAAGTATCCACAGCACAGCAAAAGAATAAAAATATATTAATTATTGTCCATATTATATTTCTAGAACCAAAGCTAACCCTTTGGTCCAGGGAGAAATGTTATGTTGAGTAAAACTGTAAAAATTTATTAATAAATAAAATTCTTCTCACATTTCTATGCATTTCCAGTATTATACAAGAGACTCAGGACTTAGTGAAACTTGTCCTCCATTAGCCCCTCTAATCAAGTCATGGTAGCTTACTTAGTCTAATGAATGCCACGACACATCAGAAATAAAACACTGCTTTATGAATCATTTTCTTTATTGCTGTTGTCTCTGTTTGGTCTTAACTCAGATTCCCAGTCACAGACCCTGGCATGAGGATTCATATGCCAGTGCTTATTGTGGGAACACTTCCAGGAAAAACCAGGCAGTAAATGGAGAAAACAGAGCAACACAGGAATGAAGCCAAATCAGTAGGAGGTTTCAATTCTCATCTCACCCTTTCCCAGGGATTGCTCTGGAGCGCAAATTGTACTGCTGAGTATGGTCCTGCTGGAAGCAAGGGAGCTGGATTTCAGTTCTTTTGCACATACATGCAAGGATGAAGTCAATTCTCAGGTGCTCTGTGAAAAAGTTGTTCTGGTAGACAAAGGAGAGTATTGTAAAAAAGGGTTGTAGTGCAGGCCTTTACGAACACATTTATATGAAAGGTGGAGGTGAGACCCGAAGAAACAGCAAAGCGATGTAAGAGTACCTGGGCAGAGGTACCAAAGGTAGCCGCCACACATTTGGTGCAGGTGGTCCTCATTTGATAGAAGTTATACTCTTTCCAAAATTACAAAGTCATACATAGTAACATCACTTAGAATTGGCCCCAGAATTTTCAGGAAAATATGAAAAAGAAAAACAGACAATATTTCAATGGGATAATCTTTATCAATCCAATAAGAAAATTGGACTCAATTTCCTCTAAGATCTCCTTTACAGAGTTGTCTACACCAGCAGCCCTCAAAGTACGCGTGGTCTGTGGACGCATTCCAGTTCCTGAGCTGTGAGTGCCATTCTGTGAAGGGAGGAAAAGCATCCGAAAGTAAGCATTTGGAAACAATGACAGCAGCCATCTGAGGAATAATTTTTTATATTAGTTGAATCACATAACAATGAAAATAGAGCTTATATTTGGTATGTTTTCAGTTCTTTATTTCTTTTTTTGGTAATTTATTTTATTTTATTCTATAGAAATATTGTGCTGTAATAGATCAGAAAATAAGCTATCCTCCAGCACAGATAGTTTATAAGGCAATTTGAGAAACACTCTTTACACCATCATCTCTAATTTCTCTCCTCCCATTCTTTCTTAAACTCTTTGCAGTAAGTGTGCTTTATCCCTCCTATATTAGTTTTCTAGGGCAGCCATAACAAAGTAGCAAAACACTGGGCGGCTTAAAACAGCAGAAATTTTTCTTTCGCAGTTTTTGAGACTAGAATTCTGAAAGGGGGTTGCCAGCAGGACTGTGCTTGCCCTGCGGACTCTAGGGGGGACCCCTTTCTTCCTGGCTTCTTCGGGCTTCTGCTGGCACCAGGCATTGGCATTAGTTGACTTGTAGCAACAACTCCAATCTCTTCCTCCATCTTCACATGACCAACTTCTCTGTGTATGTCTTTTTTATTAGATTTAAGGCCCACTCTACTACAGTATAATTTCATCTTGATCCTTAACTAATTATACAGGGTCCAGCAGAAGTAACACCTGCTTGAGTGTGGTTGTAGTATTTACTTACTACTTATTATTATCAAAGACAGTGATTTGAGCATTTTACCTAAAATGTAATATGATGTGCTTGAGTGTGATATTGTTATGTCACAGAACTGCATCCTTATGATTTTGTCATAAAAAAGGTCATTATTTGGGCCAGACTGTCTTTGCAAAAGCCCTGTTTCCAAGTAAAGTCACATTCTGAGGTTCCAAGTGGGCATGACTTTGGGAAGGACAGTATCCAACACACTACCGTTCCCCAGCTCCCCACGATGCATTTATCTTCATTGCTACAACAGCCTTCACATTGCTAAATCTAACAGTCAGTTCTCACTCCTCATGTTACTTGACTTATATCTGTGATGACACTATAGTCATGGTTTCCCAAGTTCGGTTTGTTTTAAAACTGCTTCCCCAAATGGGAATTATGTGCACTCTCAACAGTGTCTTACCTTGGATGACAAGCTTTACAGTCATACTAACTTTAAGCGGGATCTTACATAGCTTTTCACTTTCTTCTCCAGGTATGTTATTACTTTGGTTTCCAGGACAATACAATAGTTCGGTTTTTCTCCATGCATCACTAGTTAAACCTTTTTAGTTTCTTTTATTGCCTTCTTCCTCACCTTTTCCATAGTCTTGTGAAGTTGGTTTGCCACAGCGTTCAGTTCTTGTTAATCTTCTCTTCTCAACATACAGACATGCTCTCAGTAACATCACGATTCCAAAGAAGTAAATATCCTGTAGTTCCTCAACTCCAATACGTGTATATTTTTATTCCCTTCTTTTAATCTCCAGATTTGTAAATACAGCATCCAGACTTGGAGACTAACAGAAAACTCACTTATGTTAAAAACTGAAACTGACTTGTCCACAAATTCTGTTGTCCTTATGGCTTACTCCGTTTTAGTAGTGACAAGTAATTTCTCTACAAAAAAAAGAATGGTCGGAACAGACCTTACCGAGATTTTATTTGAACAAAGACTTGAAGAACATGAGGGAGTTAACATTCTTGAAGAATGTGAGGGAGCTGGGACGTGTTCCAAACAGGGTGTCAACTTCTACTCCCCAGGAAGCGGCATGTTCTATCCAGGGGCGTCCAACCTGCCGCCCGCGGGCCACATGCAGCCCAGGATGGCTTGAGTGTGGCCCGACACAAAAATCATAAATTTGCTTAAAACAGTATGAGATTTTTTTTGTGTGATTATATGTCACAGTGTATTCAATGTGTGGCCCAAGACAGCTCTTCTTCTTCTAGTGTGGTGCAGAGAAGTCAAAAGTTTGGACACCCCTGCATGTGATTGGAATAGCACAGCGTTCAGTGTCCTGGAAAAGAATGAATGCAGTGAATGAAGTTGCAAAGGGGGACAAATCACATACAGTCATTTAGCATGTTGTGAGAATTTTGACTTTCACTCAGGGGCACTATAGCATTTTTTAGAAGTGTCCCCACCCCCAGAGAGGTATATTATATATATACACATATGTGTAATTTTATATATAAAATTTAAGGAGGCATAATTATAATCATCAATAAATTTGCAAATAATAAAACTATTTGGGTACCAGCACCCATATCAAAACAGAACAGTATTATCAACATCCCATAATCTCTACTCAGGGCCCCTTCCAGTCCAGTTGTGATATCTAACATCATAGATGCACAGATATGTACAAACAAAAGTAATATGCACATATTATATCTATATAGCATATAGAGAATATAGATAAATTCATATAGGATCCACAGGTGGCAAACACAAGGCCCATGGGCCGAATCCGGCCCTCTGCCTTGTTTTATCCAGCCCGGCACCTTGTTTCTACCTGGTGGCAGCACCGAGCTCTCGCTTCACTATTAAGGAGTAGTTACATTTGTACAGTCCTAGAATTACATTCGGCCCTTTGAAGGCAACAGCGGTGAAAATGAGTTTGACACTCATGATATACTTTTTGGGGTCTGACTTTTTTGGCTCAATTTAGCCCAACTTCATGGGAATTAAGAAGGCCTCTTAGCAAAACTAGTAGAGCAATTAATTACACAAGAACATTTTCTGGGGGTGATGGAAATATTCTACGTCCTGATGGTGGTGGTGGTGAAGTGTTAGCACACATCTGTCAATGTCACAGACCTGTATACCTAAATAGCATGAATTTCACCACATGTAAAATGTACCTCAACAAACCTAGTTCAAATATTGTCCATTGGAACTAGGAGGCCATAAGCTTTAGGAATCCAGTGACAGGATCGGTTTATTCACTTCTGTTCCATTATTAATGTGGATCCATCATTTTCTTTTTGTCAACCCTCTTCTACATCCTGAGGCTTATTGCAGGTTAACTCTCTCTCATTCTAGACTCATGATTGGTTCAGTCGATAACTATTTTTTCTACTTGTTTAGAGCATTTTGCTTCATGATAGTGTAAGATTAGTCACCCTAGCCCAACCAGCTGTACCATAGTGGGGCTACAGTCACACAGTGTGGTTGCCTGACACTGCTTCCCAGTGAAGACTCTGAGTAAAACCATTTTACCTGGAAATACTTATGGTCATGGCAGGCCCTGAAATTAGCATTTTCAATGCACTAATGGATTTTCAAATGGCACAATTTCCTTTAATAAAACACAGATTAAGCTGAAGGCTTAGTTAATCCCTTGCCATTTTGTAAAATCATCAGGCTTTTTCTCTTATCATTCTTCCTTGCAATTTGCAGTTCTTTATCATTGATTTTGACAGCAGAAGTTTGATTGACAAAGCTTTCGGGTTTCCTCAAAAAGGATAGAATATTGAGTCATGGTTAAGATGCTGAAAATTTGAGCCTAGGTGATTAAAGTATTGCAGAGAAGTAAAAACAGGCTTAGTTATGGATACGATCTATTAATAGATAAATTTAAATTTAATTCAAATTCATTAAAGGAGTGCTATACACATAATTACCACTAAATATCAGAAACAGCTATCACTTGTAATTTTGATTAATATTGATTAGTGGATAATGAAGAAAGAGTATATTTTTGAGATCTTAGTTCTTCACTTTAATTTGCGATGGGAACATAAAGACTCATTTTCTCTTATCTCTAAGCCTCTTTAGCAATGGGTTAAAAAGTGAAAAAATTATAATTCCCAACTGCTGTTTTGTCTGCAAGGCAAGAAAAAAAATAAGCCTAAGTACATTTTTTATTTATTTAATAAGCATGATTTAAACTGATGCTCCGCACAAGTTGCTGTGCTGGCAGTGGTGGGCACAGCTTCTGCCCTCCCACAGGATGCATCTAGTGGGAGTGACTGATACGTCAGTCACTATACAAATTGCAGTTCAATATGTGGTAGGAGTGCAGAAGACGGAGCAATCAATTCTGACTTGGGGGATAAAGGGAGACTTTCGAATTGGATTTTAAAAAATGAGCCGGATCTCAAATGGGGGAATTAGAGGAAAAGCATACCAGATGGGGGCAAAACTACAAACAGAGAAAGGAAATAATTAGATATTTTAGGGGAAGGGCAATAATATCATGTGACTTATGTGAAGTATATAGAGATATAAGAAGAAATTTGTATTTGTAGAGAATGTAGGCTATATGATGAAAGACATGAAGCCTCCCAATTGTTATCCTTCCACTTGTGACCACCTGTTCTTTGTCTGCCTTCTCCATTAGATTCTGTCTTAGTGAGAAAAGGACCAGTTTTTATCTTCTTTAACTCCAGATCACCAGAACCTAGCATAGGACATTTCATACATTAGGCAATTAATGAATACTTATCAAGTGGATATGTTAATATCATGTCAAGGATTTTCTTGGTTACTCTACATTGCATATCAAATATCCAACTACACACAAAGAAATAAATACTTTTGAAGAAAGGAATGAAGTAACTTAAGCCATCCTTCAAAAATATCAGGTAAGACTCATAAAGTGGGCATTATAGGAGTCAGGAAAAGCTAAAGGTGGGAGCTCAAACAGAAGATACTGCAATATTCAGCTGAGAAATTCTGAGTGGGTGAGATGAAAATCGGAAGGACCACATGGATTGCAAGGTTCAAAGAGAAGTAGAATCAGTAGGATCGGTAACACAATCAGATGTGAGAACCTTAAGAAAAAAAGAAAAAAAAAGAAAGCTGCTAAGAAGGGCTCCTAGGGGTAACTGAGTTCAAATTTTTAAAAAACGAAACCTAGCAGCCATTTCCACACCGACCTCGCATGCAACTTCACCTCACAGAGTAGCCTTTGCACTGAACTGCCTGCCCACAAGGTGTTTCTGCCATCTGAGCCAGCCCTTATAAAACTTTCCTATTTCACCCAATAGGATGGAGGCTTTCCCCAACCAATCAGAGTCAAGCAACTTTGGCCAATCAATGTAGCTCTATTCTTATCAATAAGGATAGTGGGGTTTTTTGGACCAATCAAACTGCAAGGATTTGGAGTCCTTATATACATAAGAACAGACCAACCAGGGACCAGGGGCAGGGACTTCCATCCATATAAGCTAGCTCCCCTCTGTCTAGGGGAGCACCATTTCCCTATACTGCCAAAGAGTGAAGACTGCATTTTCCTGGCTGAGCTGAAACCCCAGAGATGTCTCACCTGAGCAGAGTGAAGCAGACCGTCGCAGGGCAGAAAAGCACAGCACAAAGCAGACTGGACAGAGCAGAACAGAGCAGAACAGAGCAGACCATAGAGAAACAGAGCAGAGCTCTCTAGCCTGAGAGGGGCCAGGGTCCATGGCTGCTTCACAGGCCTGCTGTTCTCACAGCCATGCTGTTTTCACAATTCAACTGTTTTGCACTGAATAAAGTTTCCTTCTTCAACACTCCCCATATGAGGAATTCCTGTTGGTGTTGAACTGGCATCC
>CM052545.1:88771684-88811065 GCA_028533065.1 Trachops cirrhosus | reverse complement strand
TTTTTAATTGGGTTGCTTGTCTTCTTAGAGTGGAGTCATGTAAGTTCTTTATATATCTTGGAGATTAAACCCTTGATGTGACAAATATTTTGAATGCACATTCCATAAAATTTGAATATATCTTATCCTCTGTTAATTAATTGAATAGATTTCATTCAAAGTTTCACTAAGTCTCATTTCTTCCAGGAGATTTCCTTACTTGGAGCTTAATTGTTTTGCAAGTATTGCTTCTGTAATTCTCTTCACCCTGATTCAGAGGCCAAATGATCTGTTTCCTTCCCCTTTTCTTTTGTCTTATTCCATTTAGGCTCTATGACCTGAACTGCTGTCTCCATCCTCCATTCTGGATTCTCTGATTCTACTTCCAGTTGGTTTCTTTCCTCACATCTCCTCTTGTATTTATATTAAGATGCTTATTAATTCATTGACTATATCTGTATCCTGATATTTCTTTGAGAACAGGTATATCTCATAGCCCTTGAGCCTATGAGAGCCAATGAGAAGGTACACAAGACATACCAACCAATCTTTTGAAGAAGGGTAAAAGAAAAGAGAGAAAAAGTAGGGTAGGAGAAAAGAGACCCAATTTACAGAGGACCTTGAAAATAAAAACAATCATATCAGATTTAACCTTCTTTAAATCTTAGTATTAGTTCTGTCACATCAAACTTATATAGAAGAGAAAATGAAAGCAGTGTTACAGGATTATTAGATAAACTCTAAGTTAAGTGTGCATTAAGAACGTGTTCAGATTCACTAAGATCTTGAATTTCCAAATCCCTTTGATGGATTGCATGTTTCCAATATGCATGTCATTCCCTAGATTAATTCTTGCTCTCTAGTGTAGGTGGGCTGGTTGTAAGGCATCACTTGCAATACTTGGATGGGATATGAAATGGAATTTATGATCCTGTTTTCTGGATCGAGAACATTAATATTTTTATTTAATTTCTCTTCTGTCACTAAGGAGCTCTCAGAAAATGAAACACTTTTTAAAATTTAAGATTATTGCACCTACATTCATCTTATTTCATGGGAATGTTACAGGTCAGCAAATTACATTTCAGTTGCACTTTCCTTGTGTCATTATGTTATATTCAATAATCAATCATTATATTTTAAAATGAATGTAAAACTATTTTTTTTTATTTGAGGAGGTAAAGAAATACTTCAAAAGTATGGAATAAAAACTTAATTAGTTAAGCTGACATTTATTAAATTCTCAGCCTGTTCAAACAGTAGTTGTCAGTCTTACAAAAAATAAATGAAAATTGGATATATTTGAGACTGCTCAGAGTGGCATTATTAATAATCTTTTCTCTTTGTTTGCTTTTAAACATTATTTTTCTCAAAAAGCTGGAAAAAGGCAAATGTGCTGATGATAGGTTGGTAACTATGTGGACCTTAGTTCCCGTGTGGTGTTTCCTTTTGTCTAAAGCCTCACAGTCCCCTACTGAGATAACACAGTCCTTCACATATTATACACCGACCATGTTTGAAGGGGATGGCTCATTCCAGGTTCTCCTTCTTGAATATTATATAAAACAAAACTGGGCTCTGTTTCCTTGCATTCTTCACAAATTGGTGAACGTTAAGTCCATGTTCTGGGCTACATTTGTGATCTTGTACTAGTTTTGATTTTCATGGTTGAGTATTACATATAGAAATACATTTGTTACATTTTATGGTGAAGATATAGGGAGGTTGATTACATGCAGTTACTCCCCAAACTTAAAGTTAACCTCTTACCTTTAAACCAGAATAACTCTGAAATGAAATGAAATTACATGATCTACTCGGTGCCAGGAAAAGGGTCAACATCAAAGTAGGAAAGAGCAAGATCCAGAAATCTAGTAGTTCTAGAAATCTCTTGTAGGAGAAAAAAAAAACATCAAAGCTTAGTAGCTTAAAACAATAGTATTTACTTTGCTTGGGAATAAGGACAGCCTTGGGGGACACAGCTTGCTTCTGATCCACTTAACATTGAACACTAGAAGCTACGATCGGGTATCTGGTGTCTGTTTTGGGAAGACTCCAACATCTGGAGCTGAGGGAGCCGAGGCTTCTGGGCTTTCTCTTTATGTCTCTATGTGGTCAATCTCTCCAGCATAGAAGCACCAGTATGGTAGGATTTCTTGCATATAAGTTCAGGGAGTCCAAGACACACTTCCCAGGAGAGAAAGAACTGGGCAGAAGTGGTATTGCTTTTAATGACCTAAGCACCTCTGCCTTACTCTCTTTGTTAAAGCACAAGTCACCAAAGCCACCCCAAATTCAGTGGGAGAGGGATTAAACTCTACCTGTTGATGAGAAGAGTTCAAAGAAATTGAGATATATGTAAAACCACTCTAATATCTGAGTGACTACTCAGAGATATTAATTATATCAGAGATATTAATATAGCTAAAGCAAATGCAGCAAGGTGTATTATTCTAATGTTTTTCTGGGCTCTCTAAACCAACTTTCTTAAAGTTAAGACACTCTTTCATGACAGCCATAATGTCTTTCTAAATCTTCACAATAGTTATCTGTTTAATATTTAGCATGTTCTAGGCCAATGATTCATTTTTTAAAAGATTTTATTTACTTATTTTTAGAGGGAGGGCAAGGGAGGAAGAAAGAGAGGGAGAAAAATATCAATGCTTGAGATGAACATCGACTGGCTGCCTCTCGCACTACCCCCACCGGAGACCCAGCCAGCAACCCAGGCATGTGCCCTGACTGGGAATCAAACCTATGACCTTTGCTTTTCAGGAAGACACCTAACATACTGAGCCGGACTGGACAGGGATCCACTGATTCACTTTTTTCCATAAACACAATCATTTTGTTGGGTTGTTTCCTCTGGGAAGTAGACACCAAAACAGGATTAGTTGTTCCAGAGACTTAAGAGGAAACTTCTAGAAGATTAAAGCAGAAGGAGACTGAGAATGCCAAGATGATGAAGCAGGCCCCTGACATTTGTGAAAGGAGAAGGGAAAGGAAGACAAATTAGACAGGAAGCATCTCATAGTGTAACACAGTTCCAAGAAAGATTTTATCAGGCCACTCAGGAATAGCAGGTTCTTAAAAACAAACAAGCAAAAAAACAAAAAACAAAAAACAAAAAAATGCCTTCTATGGAGTGTGGCTCAGTTGGTTGGGTGTTGTCTCACAAACCAAAGCATCATAGGTTCAATTCCTGGTCAGGGCGCATGCCTGGGTTCTGGGTTTTGTACCCAGGTCCCCAGTCGGGGCACCTCCAAGAAGAAACTGATCAGTGTTTCTCCCTCACATCAATGTTTCTCTCCCTCTTTTTCTCCCTCCTTCCCCTCTCTCTGGAATCAATGAAAGAAAAAGAATTAAAACTAAACTAAACTAAACTAAACATATCTCTCCCATACGATCCAGTAATTTCACTCCTGGTTATTTATCCTAGAAAAGTAAAGACTTGTGTTCATACAGAAACTTGTGTACAAATATTTGTGACAGCTTTATTCATAATAGTCCCAATGTGAGAATAAGCTACTGGTAGGTGTTCTTCGGCAGGTGAACTGTTAAACCATCTGTGATACAGCCATACCATGGAAAAATACTAAGCAATGTTTAAAACCCAAACTATTGATGATTCTCCAGAGAAGTATTAATGAATGAAAAAAGTCACTCATCAAATTTTACATATGGTGTGATGCCATTTATAGAGCATTTTTGAAATGACAATATTATAGAAATGCGGAACACATTTGTGGCTGCCAAGGACTAAGGTGGGGGTAGGAGTGAGTGGATAGTGGTTGTGGCTATAAAGAGACAACATAATGGACCCTTGTGGTGGTGAAAATGTTTCATATCTTGACTGTGACAATGTCAGTATCCTGGTTGTGGTATTGTACCACAGTTTTATGAGATGGTACCATTAGGCTAAACTGGGTAAAACATACACCTGACCTCTGTTATTTCTTATGACTATATGTGAAGCTATGTTAATCTCAGGATAAATATTTTATTTAAAAATAGTGAAATTAAGATAATAAAACATATAATTTAAGAGAAATCTGCCAGTAATCAGAGGGGAGGTGGGAGGGGATAAGGGGAGAAGGAGGAAGGGTTTTAAGAACAACTATAAAGGATACATGGACAAAACCAAGGGGGATGGAATCAGGGGAAGGAGGTGGGGATGGGTGCAGGGGTGGTGGTAGGGAGTAAATTCAGACAACTATACTTGAACAACAATAAAATAATTTTAAAAAACATATAATTTTCAAAGCAATATAATTGAAAATAATTTAATCTGACCATCTGGTTGTCAGTAATAAAGGAAATCTTATCTGATATTGGTTAACTTAAGATGATAAAGGAATTGTTAAATTTGAGTTTACTAACAAAAAACATCCTAACTCATTTTACTTTTGTTTCAAAAGTTCTAAAATCATCTTCAGAATATATATATTTAATGTGTCAAATTATTTGGTATTTAAATTTAAATAGAAAGAATTCTGTTTGTCTTTATCACCCAGTGTGTAAAAATACTTACAGATAACTTCTATCATGTTTCAAGTTTCTCTTCATGTTCCTGTAAATTTTCCAATGACTATAACTATGTTCATCAGATAATAAAAACAACCCAACTCACTCATTACTTATTGAGAGGTAATGCTTGAGCTAATATCTAAAGAATACATTGGAGGTATTTGGGAGCTGGAAGTTGGTCATCTCAAAGAGTAAAATTACTGCATATAAAGAATCTGATGTCAGGAGGATGTCAGAATATGATATTCAGGGGCCTGAAGGACTCCCATGTCTTGTGGCTAGCAGGAAGGAGGGGTAAATGGAGTCATATGGGCAGGGATGATCAGGTGCTGGATTTATTAAGCAATATTTTTGTCTGGATAACATTCTAGTGAATTTTACTTCAATGTTAACTTAGTTGTATAACCCTATCATCTATGGAACTGCTTGTAACTTATAGTATCCTAAATTCAATAGAATGAGTAGCTTTATAAGCTAGGAAAATAATTAAGAACATAGATCATAAAAGTGTTTTTATTTTTGTTGAAAATAAGGTCATTTTATTTTTAATTTTTTAGAGTATTTTTAATTAAAAATAATCTATACAAATGAACCAAATTTGAATAAAGCAAAGGAATAATATAATGAAAACAGAGTACTTTATACCCCAAATACCCAGGTCTTCTCTCAAAAAACACTGATTGCTTTTTTGAGTAGCTCTTTGAGATATTTGTTATGTACTTGAAACACAGGTGATAATATAGATAGGTCTTTTTCTTTCAAAGAATTAGGGTATACTATGTACTCTCACAATTTTATTTTTTATTTTAAATGTATATGTTGGTGATAGTTTTATATCAGCAGATGTATATTTCCATGATATTTGTATCTGTTTTATATTTTACTATAAAAATATATAATGATCCCGTAATGACAGTCATATGGAATTTGACTTTATTCTACTGCTTTCTTCATTGTTCTATTATCAAACAATGCTATAATTAACCTCACTGCACACATTTCTTTCTATACTTCTAATAATAATGAGCATGTGTGCAGTACTTAGTCCATGCGGGGTACCCTTGTGAGATAAACATAAATACAAATAATACATAAGTAAATTATTATTAAATCCTATGAAAGAGATACTCCTTTTTTACATTTCTTTTGCATATGGGGAAAATGAAGAAAAATAAAATAATTTCCAGAGTCACATATCTGATAAATGGCAGAGCTGGAATTAGACGCAATCAGATGCCAAAGCATTTTTTTAACACCCACATTAGATTCCTTCTCACATATTTGAATCCAATAAATGATAATTGTGTATGTAGAATACCGAAGCCAAATAACAGGTGTACTTTTCAATAGGTACACAACTAACATTACTTTATTGCCTTCAGAGAGAGTTTATTAGTTTGTTGTGCTAGCAATCCTGTTTTTCCTGCATCTGCATCTATGTGTATACTTTCAAATATTTTGATAGTCGTCTATGGGGATATGTATGTATATAAATTGGTTATTTTTATTTTTTCTAATTATGATACATGTGAGTCCATAAATTTATAATCCATTTATCTACCTGGTATAAATTACCTTTTATGTTCCCTATTATCTGGTAAAACGTTTGTTCCTTGGTAATTAAAAAGTAAGCAAAACTCTTGTTTGAAGCACTCTGTCAACTAATCCATGTATTAGAATCCCTCTCACCTCTTTTCCTGGCTGCACGGGAGTCCTTGTCTGCCTTTGTGCCACTCCCAAAGAATTTTAATTACATGGTTTTATGATAATTCTGACATTTGGAAGCCTAGTCTACAATTTTCCTGTTTTTTTTTCTCATTACACTGTACATTTGTTTATTATAGTAGCTTGACTTTCAAGTCTTGTCATTGTCAGGGTAATTTGTACCTGTTTTAGTCCTTATTAATGAAACATATTAGTGTCAATGGCAGTTTCCACCCAGAGTGAGACTATGGGTCTGGACTGGGAGCTGGGGGAAGGGAGAAAACCCCATCCCCTAGGCGGTACTTTCCTGCAGTAGAACACCCAGGCCGGAACTTTTATAACACACACCTATGGTTCAGGGGGAGTGAATAAGTCGTGGCTCCAATGCCCCAGACTCTTAACTGTTCTTACTGACATTTAGTATATTTTCTTGCATAAATGTTTCTTCATTTGTTGTTTGATCATAGGACAGCTTCCAGAGGATTTTAAACAAATTTGTTTTAAAGGTATTTTTTTCTGAGAAAACATTCTGTCCTTCCACATGTAGATTTCTGATTTAATTTTTTCACCAACTTTTGTCCCACTTTACACTCCTGGATTCCCATGCCTTATCCCAACTTCATTACAGTTTGCTTTTTTCTCCCCTGCTTTAATGGTTTTGGTTTTTTTTGAATTCTGCTTCAAAGTTTGGGGCGTAGTATTAAATCATGTATTGATTACATACATATTTAATTTAGGCTCCTTGAGCAAAGAACAAACAAAGATACGTTCAGCATACCTCAGGTGTTGGGTTATTGTTGCTTTGGACCAGAATTTCCATTACTGCCAGTAGAAACTTTAAAGTAAGATACCCATATTCATTTTCTTTCTACCAATTGATATACAAGACTTGGAAAGCACAAATAATGCAATAATGGAAGGCAGCTCTATGCCAAAGCTCCGGGGATTGAGTTTCATTTTTCATTTGAAGAGGGAAATTCTTAGCTACCTTTCAGAAATTATGTTTACATCAAATAAATTTTATACTTGTCTAGTGATAGCAATTTGAATAATGGATGTCCTCTCTGTTGTTCAAATTTCAAATTGGTTTCTCATACAGTCCTTAGATTTTACAGCTGTTGGCTCATTATGTTTTCTGAAAAGCGGAGCCGTGCGATCTCATTTTTCACACTGTTTTCCAGCACAGAGAGCAATCGTCACCCTAGTGCAGGAAGCTGAACTTCCTAATTTGGTAAACTGCGTTCCCGTCCCACTTCTCAAGACAAACAAGCAAACAAACAAACCGAAATACTCAAGGCATCGTTGTTCTCAAATGACAAAAATATGTCATTTATTCATAAGGCTGCTTAGTATATCATCTTTATTGACAAGTGTCCATGTAAAAATGAACTATGGAATAGCTAACACGTATGAAGTTCAACTCATTTACAGAAAATTGTTTTAATTCTACTGTGGCTGCAAAGTTACAGTGTAACAAAATCTTGTCAAAGTGATTCAGGTTCAGAGGAACTAAGCTGAATCAGGGTAAGGGGCCATATTTCTGTGTATATGTGATTACAAGACTGCTCTAATATAGTTGTTCCTGATTTATCATTAGATACCATAATATCACACAAAAATAGTCTAGAGAACTGACTTAATACTGTTGCTAATATTTAAGACAAATTAAATAATCACCAAGAGAGATGGAACAAAATTTTAACACTACTTGTGATGATTCTGGGTTTGAATTTTATTTAAAATTGTCTTTATTCTTAAAGCTATGCTAAAAACATTGATTTTAGGAGTACAAAGCTTTTTTTTGTTTATTTTTTTTTTTACTTTACCAAACAGCTATCCTTGTAGTTTAGCAACATGTGATAAAGGGAGATGATTTTTTGTTTGTTTTAACAAGAAGGAACCCGGTGCCTGAGTGAGTTGGGTCATTCTTTAGGGCTGAACCTTTAGCCCTCAGCCTATGGAATCTGACCCCATCTCTGGTAAATAACATCAGAACTGAGTTGAACTGTAGGACACACAGTGTGTGTCTCAGGCATTGCTTGCTGTTGGTGTTGGAGAGCACCCCCCACAACACATCCATGGTTGGAACTGAGTCCAGGAACCTAATTCAGTCTTCCTCCCATTACCATTTATTACTTTAACTGTGGGTTCTTGGTATTCTATTCTAAGTCACATTTATATTTCTGTAAATGTTCAGAAGGGAGAGAAGCCATTGTTTTTCTGAAAAAACTTTATTTGAACCAAGAAGAGAAATGAATGGTTTGCATTTCTGGGTGTCTCTTTCATGGGCTAAGAATTTCCAGGGTATTTGGTATATTGACAGCAAAGAAGCCTGCGTGTGTAAAATGTGTTAATGTGACTCTTGCTAATGGTTGTCCATGATTTATAAAATAATTATTTTTCCAATCAGAGAGATAATATGCACTTAATGAGGTTCTAGAGAACTATATGCCACCAACTTTATTTTGGCCTTAGCTTCTTCAACATTAAGTGAGGACACTCAACTAAATTAAACATCTTGAATTTCCTTTTAGTGGAATGCCTCCAGGATGGGCCCAGTATATTCATGATGGTATATTGCCATGTATCAAATGACCCAAACATTTAGTTGCTTAAAACAATACACATTTATTTTCTCAGAGTTTCTGTGGGCTGGGTGTTTGGAAGCAGCTTAGCTGAGCAGTTCTGGCTGCATTACATGAGGTTGTCAAAACGTCAATCGAGCTGCCGTTGGTCAGAGGTTTGGCTGGGCTGGAGGGTCTTCTTTAGCTCCACTGGTTAGGTCCCAGGTCAAAGGAAACCACACTCAAAACTACGGTTGTCCTGGACCTGAGTTTCTTCTGTTATATGGTCCCAAAGAATCCTCTAACCGCAATCGGGCGATTCAGGAAAAACAAAAACAAAACCAAAAAAAGGTCAAAATAGTATTAGGCATAGCATTTTCGTTGGCTCTGGGGAAAACCCATTGTCTCTGCTTCCTGGACCCATTAGAACCATCACCAACACCAACTCCTAACCAAGAGAAGGTGGTCTCAGCTGCAATTACATGTGGTGACGTTTATTTTCAGAGTTATGGCCCAGTCTGTAGCTAACGAATATGACGTGACCCCACTACACCAAAAGCTAGGCTCCTAATGGACACTTAACTAGCTGACGATCAGTAGACCACAGGGCTGACAATAATAACTGACAATAATAACAATAAATCTCCCTTTCTTATACAACTTCTTTCCCTACCAAAGAATTCTGAATTGTTTAGGGCTTACAATCATATTTGTGAAGAGTATTTTGATCTCTTTGATCTTGTGTAGAAATATATTCTTCCTACATACAGTGTTTTCTCTGAGAAGAGACTACTTTTGTGCTTAAAATTTCAGTCTTTTTTTTAGATCAACATGGAGGCTTTTTTATGGTAATAGTGTATTCTTAAGATGAAATAAAGACATGGTCAGAATTACACGAAATGTTTTAGAACAATTATGTGTATATTTCAGAACAATTATTTTTACTTTTAAAATTGGGGTTTGAACTGTACTTTAGACTGAATTTTTAAACTATTTTTAAATTGTGTACTATAGCCTCTTATGAAAATATGCATTGTAATGAATGTAACTCTCAGAAAAATACACAAAATTGAGGAAATGAGGGAGCTTTTATCTGAAAATATCTATTGTTCTGTTACCATAAAACAGTGAGTCAGAGTGCCAGGGAGTCTTTGCCATCAGCCAATGTGGTGGCAGGGGAAGATTCTTATACTGAGTGCACAAAAAGCTAGAAAAAGAGCACTTCCCCTCTCCGGTACCAGATTAGGGGTGGGACCAGGGGAAGGCAGGCATATTCACCACAGAAGTCAAAACAGCATACTGGGAGGTGCTGGACAATGAAGCCTGTCATTCTTGCCTGGGGAAAGAAGGGATTGGTTGGGAGATGGACCGACTTCCCAAAGTGTGCAAAAGTTTGGGAAGTTGGCTGATCATTTTGATAAAGCACCTGGTCTGTCCCACACCCAAGCTAATATAACCCCAGGGGAACAAAGAAACTCTGTTTTGCTTGTGACCTAAACTGGCATGGGGCACTCACACCCCTTCCATGGCCCATGGCCTCCAGCAGAGAGCCTCTCGCTCTCTTGCCCACCTGGTGATGCACTCCCTCATGTGTTCATGCACTCTCTCGCCCACGAGCACACAACCACGAGGCCCTGGCAGCCACATGGCCCATGGCCGTGCAGACTCCAGGAGACAGCCTGAAATAGATAGCAGCCAGGAACAAGCTAAGCTACCTGGATGGGGACTAAGACCACTTAGCAGCCACCTCTGGGTTCCAAAGGACTACACTTTAAAATGGAGCAGGAACTCTGGATACTGGCTTTTGTCTTGGCCTTGCTGAGGACACAGTTGGACATTGTTCATGGCAGAAAGAGGAGATGGGTTTTGAGACAGGAGTCTGCCATTCTCCCAGGCCACGTAGCAAGCACCTGAATAAAACCTCTTTCCTTTTGTATCACCATCAGCCTCACAAATTTGGATTTTGTAGTGACAGGCAGCTGAACCTCTGTTTTTTGTTCAGTTACAGTTTTGACACTGTGAAAAATCTATGAAAAACTCTCAGATAGGCTCAAATATGGGGATTTTAAAACATTTTTATTTTCATTGTAATGCTAACATGTAGACTAATATTTTTATTACATCTAAGACAATTTCTGCTGATGGTAAAAATGAAAGATGCATTTTTTTTGTTTATGTATGTCTTATTTTTACCTTGGTCTCCTATGAAGGGAAATTAATTTCATATTTATCAAACTATATTCATTATTCAAGTTTTTTTTAGTGTTCATACTGAGATTCATCTTTACAATTTCCACTAGTTTTCATTCAGAATGAACTAAATTTGTTCGGGCTGCATGTTCCTCACTACTTATTGCTGGATTTGACTTTATAATAGTTTGCTTTGGATTTTTGCATTTATGTTCATAAGTGAGACTAACCTGTTAGTAACAAATTTCTGATCTAATATCATGTTCTTTGTAAGATGTTCTGTAAGACTAGGATTATGTCTTGCTTTAGTGATGGTTAGAACAGATTGATAGGCACCCAGCATGGGATTTTCTTGGAGGAAAAATGTTTCTGCTAGCATTCATTGGTTTTGTTTAGTAGTTAAAGGATTATTCAAGTTGTTTATTCTGTCTTGAATGAATTTTGATAAGCTATATTTTTCTCAGAACTTACTCATTTTGTTCAAAACTTTTTCATGCAATCTTCATTATTTTTGATATCTGTTTCATTTGTTCTGATGTTCCCTTTTTCATTCCTGGCATTGTTTATTTGTACAGTCTCATTCCTTTTCATCTTTTCACAGAACCAAATTTATTTTTGTTAGAGTAGAATAGAACAGAGCAGTGACCCTCAAGCTGCTATATGCAGGAACAGAGGCTCACTGTTTTTATGTAAGAATATAATCCAAGTGATGTTTTGCCTTCTCAGTGCATCAGATCAGGAGACACGTGACGTCAATGTCTCATTTCCATTAATGTTATCTTTTAAGGTGGTGCCTTTCAGGTTACTCCACTGTAAAATGACTATTTTTTTCCCTTTGTAATTTGTAAGTAAAATTGCATGGAATACTTGGAGATAATATAAATACCTTGCTCTTCATCAAAAATGTTCACCATTGTTTTTAGCATCTATTGACAGGAAAATTATTACTGTGGGTTGGCCAAAGGGTAATTGTCTGTTTTAATCATTACATCCATATTTAATTGAAATATTCTGTTAAAAAGAGCTATCTATCCTTACTATTTATATCAGTATGACTTCATGGATATTTGTTTCATTCTATAAATTGTAAGCCATTACTATCATTGTTTATTTATTTTTGCCTAATTGTCTCATACCTGGGCAGTGGGAGCACCTTCAAATGGTGCATGGTACATAGCCTCTTTCTCAGCAGTAATGCAAATGAGAGAGAAAACAAGAGAGAGAGTGCATGCATGCATGCAAGGTGGGAGTGCCCTCTCCCCCGCAACACTCAGTGTATTCTGCACTCAGTGTAGAATACAAAAGACCATTAAGGAAAGTTAGTGACCGGAGAGAGAGGCCACTCCCCTGGGATCTTACTGTGCATGGGAAATTAAATGTGTATAATGCTTGGATCAAAGCAAAGGACTTGATCTAGGGAAGAGATGGAGGCCAGTAAAAGTCATGTAAACAATAGTATTATAGAACGCTTCCCAAAAAGAATGGCTCAAAGATTATGTAAAATAATTGGTGAAAGAAAGTTATATTGATGGTGTTCGGAATCATACATTTTTATGTTTTTATAATTCTTGAGTAAAATTTTAATTTCTCTTAGTTAATTTTTGGCTATTGAACTATCTTCTATGTGTGTTTCCTTAACGCACCCATTGACTAATAAAGGAAGTGTTCTTGTAGGAACAAACACAAATAAATTAAAGTAACCACAATGAATTCTGTAACTACTACAAAACCAGGTTACTTGAAATAATCTGTATTCACTACCATTTTATTAGTAGCCTTATCATTATTTTCAATTACATTAACGTTTAAAAATGGCAGTCTAGGGTGGAAAATATTTATCCAGCTCAAATTTCCAATTCACATAAACTGCAAGGAATAATTTGTGGGGAATAGCCCGATAGTTCTACCACTTTCTTGATTTGGTTTATAGATCATAAAGTTTCTGACAACAGTAAGTGCCTCTGCTACTATTTACTTTGTTAAAATGATTTCTTTATTCCTCTCAAACCTTATTTCTTTTATCCCCACTGTAGGATCAGATTTATTTTTATAAGTGGTGAAAGAGGTTCATTTTTTTTAAGGTCAAATAACACAAACCTCTTTTCAAATAGATGTTTCTTTCTATTTATCAATTATGTCTTCTACTGCAGAGTTCGCTTTTACTGATATTCTCTAGTTTTTCCTTTAAAAAGTGTAACCATGAGTATATCTGCATTGTTGTCTAACATGCTGAGAAAATTAATAGGAAAAATGGTAGATTCTGAAAGTCTATCTTGATAATTATGCTTTGATTATACTTAACAAATGTTGTGAATATAGGGAAGACTGTGCAAATTGCTATTAACTTAGAATCAGGACATTAGGATCATTGGTTTAATTTTTGCTACTCCAGAATTGTATGATCCAACATAAGTACTGTATTTAGACTTTAGTTTTATCATTTCTAAACTAAATGAGGCAAGATTAAATAATACATCTAATACCCCCTTTGGCCTCAGAGATATATTCTATAGATTTAGTTAAAATTTTACTGTAATAATTTTCTAAATAAGGCTATACAATTTGATTTCTCTTAATGACTGAGGCTTAGCTAAGTTTGAAAGTTTCCTAACAGATTAGATTTTTAGAAATCTTCATATGACAAATCAAATAAAACATCTAAAAACTACTGAGATCATTTTCTTGGCATTGCTAACATTATAATTTAAAGAATGTTACTCCAAGTGCACTAACTTTTTAACCCTGCATGAGGACCTATATAATGTCACCATATTAAGCACTTAATGTAATTTTGGAATCAGATATATATATGTGTGTGTGTGTGTGTGTGTGTGTGTGTGTGTGTGTGTATGAATGACATTGTTGGCCTTGAAGATTGCATGTGAATCCCAAGGGCAGGAAAGTATTTGAAGTACATTTTACAGAAAATATTAAATGTACTTGAACAAGTATTAATGACAAAGGAAGCTCAAGTGTATATACAAATACAAATGAATTCCTTTTCAGCCTCTCTCTCTCTAAATTGTTTACCACAGAGATACACCAGGGAAGGTATAATAGTATAATATGGGATTATTTTTAATCATACACTGTTTCCATGGTATATGAATTTCTTAGCACTTAAAGTTCTATATATTGTGTTTTGTGAACCCAATGCCTCAAACTATTCATAAAAGTCAGAAATTGGTCCTGAAGTTGGTCCTCTTTTTATTTATTAGTGAGATGTTAGGGAGAGAATACTAGGATTTCGAAGTACCTACTCTATACCTATTACTGTGTTAGATGCACTATGAATTTTGTCTCATTTAATAGTCTTAATGAACTTGTTATTTCAGTATTATCACATCTAGTTTAAAAGTGAACAAAATGAGGCCCAGGGAGTTGAAAACATTGCTCAGGATTTATCTAGCTAGTGGAATTTGATGTAAAACACAGAGCAATTTGGCTTCTTTCCCCTGGTTTACAGAAAGGAGCTAAGGAAAAGAATAATCCTAAGGCTAAGAGACTTTTTCTCTTCTCTAAAGAAGCAGAAGCACAAAAGGTTAATTTTGAAAGTCATAAGTTCTGATAAAGCAATTGTACTGTCTACACAAAAGCGATGAGAACAGTGTCTCCTTTGTCCCAGGGCATGTTACTATGGAGAGGAAAACTGCAGGAGTAACCCCTTGTCCTGCCCCTGCGTCTGGAGTGGGTCTGGTCCTTGCCTCAGTCCTTGTGTTCACCTCCCTGCCCTGAGGTGTACTATGGAGAAAATGAGGTCTACAAAGAATGAGGATCTAGAAGAAGGTCCAAGTAAATTCCATCAGATGATGAAAGTACTTCTTAATTTTTCACTGAATGTGTATGATCTTAAAGATCAGGAGTTGGGCTCCTCAAGGCAAAGTAGCGTCTCTTTCAGAGATGGCTACTTATCAGTGTGTTTAATTTGCTGCAAACTTCGGCACTGACAATCAACATTTCTCGGCACAGTAGCAGCTCTCAGCCTCAGTACTACCAACAGTGTGTTGAGTGGGGCGCTATGCATTGCAGGATGCTTAGCAGCACCCGGCCTCTCCTCCCCAGACGGCAGCAGCATTTTCACAGTCATCACTCTAAATGTATCTCCAGAAACCGCAAATGTCTCCTGGGGGGCAAATGACTGCTCACCGAAAACCACTGTGCTATAGGAACTTTTAAATGTATTACAGCTGGAGGTAACTTATATGGGGTTCATAAACCCAAATGTTGTAGTGGTTTTATATTGTGGGAGTTCTGAAAATGGGCTTTGAAAGTACTATACCTTAGTAAGAATAAAAACAAACGGCTATAAATATGCATTTCCCACAATGATATATCATTTCCATATTGTATCCTCACCTACAACATGTATCTTCCCTCCACCCTTCTTCCTCTCCTAGGAGTCCTTTCACTGGCAGTGTGGCCTAGGGTGACAATGCGGGACTTACAGACTTAAGATGTCCAAATATCAGACATTGAGAATAATTATTTAATTTCTCAGCCTCTCAGTCTCGTGTCTGTAAGATTCCAAATTATAGATGCATGATCGCCCTATGGTATAAGTTGAAGCCTACATAAAAATGCATATCATGCTCCTTGACAATTTATAAATGCCAAATAAGTACTATTTAGGTTGAACTCTGTTTTTTGATAGGGCTGTTTTCCCTTGAGTAGATAGTTCTGTGTGCCGTCTGCCTTTTCCGTATGAATTATTTACCTCTGGCCCTCCTTTGGAGATTATTTATTCTGTATCTCCTTCTGTAGGAGAACAAGTCAGTGCACTCTTTGCTTCCATGTGTTACTTCCAAATCATGTTTCTCCCGTCACTCAACATTTTCTACTTCATATTTCTTCACCCATTTTTCAAAATATATAATACTATTTTTTATTATAGTTGACATATAATACTATATTACTTTCAGGTGTACAACATAGTGATTTAATGTTTATATTCCTTGTGATGTGATCGCCTCAATAAGTCTAGTAACCATCTGTCATCATACAAAATTATCAGGGTAGCATCAACTACTTAACTTCACTTGTTTTTAAAAATATATAATTATTACTTTAGTAATACTTAAGAATTTCAATGACTAGGTCATGCACATCATCTTTTATTGACTTTTTTCCTAATTATGCTCTACATTTTCCTGTGTCTTCACATGACTCGTGCTTGTTATTTTATTAAATATATTGAGTATAAAATTTTGGGGTTGCGTCCTTATGTACGTAAGCTCTATCCTTTGTCTAGTAGTTGTTAAGGGGCTGATCATTCAGATTTCCCGAACTGTTAGGTTGAACCGTGACCAGGTCACCAGGTCACCCTTTACATTATCACCCTTAGCCCTACCACCAGCCTTTATTTTCTTAGCTGCCTCCTTATTTTTGTTGCCTTTGAGCTGGGGGAAGTTGGTTAAATTTTCAAATATTTTATGGTTTATCTTGGGTTTCAGCTTCCTCACTGGCCTGGAAAGCTATACCCAGGAGAATGTGCAAGACTTCACTAATCCTCTCTGCTTAACATCTCCTCCCCGGCTGCAAACCTTGGGGAGAGGGATTCTGGAACGACTGATGTGTCCGCCCTCTTAGCTCTCAGGTGTGTCTAACTTCGAAATATATCTAGTTAGGGAACGTTGTCATTTCATTTTTTTATCCATGTTTTAAAACACTACCTCAAAATACCTGTCAGCTTTTTCTTCTGGCATTTATGCTGTAGGCAAATCATGAGGTATAAAATATACTCAACTATTTCAATTAAATAGCATAATCATTGATGCATATTTTTCCACTTCCAAATCTTGCTTTTGGAATTAGTCTTTAAAAGAGTAACTGAGGGCATTTTACTCTATTTATATCTTTCTGAGTGGACACTGATGTCCAAAAAAGAAGGACACCCTAGATACCAGTTTGTTAGTGCTGCCTCCCAGGGATTCCCAGATCCAACGGGGAAAGAAAGCCAAGGTTCGTGGAAGGACCAGCCACTTCTCCAGCAGCTCCGATTGCCCCCTGTGTCAAAGGAATTGAGTGTGAGGAGCATCTGGAAAGTCTGTCTCTAAGAAACACTAAATCTCAATTCTCTGAGACCCAGAGAAATGACTCAGTTAGGGGATTCTAGCAGGCGAAGCACTACCAGATTTCTTATCTTATTATTTCTGATCAATATTGAGGGCAAAAAAAATGAGAGGCTTTTTATTTATGGCATCCACTGTTCCTATTTGCCGTCACCAACTAAATGAACTTAATCTATCAAATCTTTCAAAAATATCACTAAAGGTAATTATAACTTAAATGTCACAATTTTCATTAAGTTCAGTTGATTCCACAATACAAAAGTGCCATGATATTGCTTAGAGTTTAAGGTCTGTAGGCGTAAACAGATCTTTAAATGCTTTGAACACTTAAAGAGAAAAATTCTGCCACCGGGGGAGCTATTGCTTCAAAGATATGGTCCCTACAAATGAGGTTATACTGAAGATCCCTAGGCAGAGATTCCTAAACAGAGGTCAACATCAACAGCAGCCCCCTTCTCTTTGTTTGCTGCCATGATGTCAGGATTTTGGGGTCAGAGTTTTCTGTGCAGGAGAATATCTGTTGACAGTTACTGATTTATTAGTCGATGTAATTATTGCTTTACAGAACATTGCCATTTTCATGCCACATACTGCAGCAGGATGGGTCACAGTATAAAACTCGGCTGTAAAAAAGGAAGGAACCGTACCTTTCCTGACAGCATGGATGGACCTGGAGGTTATGATGTTAAGTGAAATAAGCCAGTCAGAGAAAGACAAATACCATATGAGCTCCCTTAAATGTGGAATCTAATGAGAAAAACTGATGAATAAGATAGGAAAAAAAGTGCCTCTGAAACAGTCCTTACCTTTTAGTAAAAATAAACATTTAACTTGTTCATTTTCAACTTAAAATATGTTGTGTATGTGCATTTGAGTCTATTTATAAGATTTGAACTTATATAGGACTTGAAAACAAAACTTAAAGTCATAGTAGAGAAGCTTAATTACTAAATCTGGGAGTCAAATAAGTTTTTACTTAATTTGCTTCTTTAGTTAACTAGGTATGTTTGCACGCTAACACATATTTCATTTTCAGACAGTTTTTTTTAAATTAAACATTTTTACTTTAAGTCACTGTAAACATTGTATATAATTGTAAGTAATTCATATACAGTTATATGAAGTTATACAGAAAGATCCCATATATCTGTTACCCAGTTTTGCTGTCTTGCAAAACTGTAACAGAATATCCTAACAAGAATACTGGCATTGACGCAGGCAAGATGTGGGACATTTTCATCACCACACAATTCTGTGATATTGCCACTTTATAGCCACATCACTTCATTCTCATGCACTCCATCCTGCACCCCTGGCCACCATTAATCTGTTGTTTATATCTATAATTTTGGTGTTTCAAGGATGCTACATACATGAAATCATCTAGTACATCACCTTTTGGAATTAGATTTTTCACTCATCAGAGTTCTTGAATATTTGTTTAGGTCATTGCATACATCAATAGTTCATTTCTTTTTGTTGATAAATGGCATTCCATGATATGAATGTACCACAGATTTTAGCAGCATGTAAGTATATAATACAGTATAGTTACCATCACTACACTATCCATTACATGCCTAGAATTTATTTCTCTTGTAACGGCAAGTTTACAGCCTTTGACCAGCATCTCCTCATTTTGACCATCCTCCAGCCCCTGCCAACCACCACTCTACTCTTTGATTCTATGAGTTCAGCTTTTAAAAAATTGTACATGTTAATAGCATCACCGTATCTGTCTCTGTCTGACTGACCCTCAAGGTCCTTCCATTGTCACAAATGATAGAATCACACCCCTATTATAGAGCACTTTACTTTATAATTATAGTTTCCTTAGATGCCTTCTATCAATTTCTACTCCTCTCTCTAGAAGAGCCACGCATAGGAAACATTCTTCAGCATAACCGAGCTTGGCCTCTTCTAAGACTGTACTGCACAAAGCCATACGCAATGTACTGTTTTAGTTTCTGGCTTCATTCTCTCCCTCTGCGTGGGGGGTGGATCAGTGTGGCACATATCTTACATGCATATATACTCTGAGCTGTGTTCTGTTAAGTGAATACTAATGTGTGTTTGTGCGCTCCCTTCTTCGGACCTTCGTTTCCAGTTTGGAATTATTCTGAATATTGCTGTTATGGTATTCATATATGTATTTATGGACATATGTTTTTATTTATCTTGAGTAAAGATCATAGGTGATAACTGTAGAATCGTAGAATTGGTATACATTTACCTTTATAAGAAACTTCTGCAAATTTTACCAAAGTGGTTCACATTCCACCAGAAATACGTGAAAGTTCTGGGTGAGCTACGTATTTGCCACCATTTGTTTGGGTCAAGCCTTTTTATTAAAACTGTATTTGTTTTATGTGGTGTTTTTTTTACACTTTCATTTTCATTTTAGGCATTCTAGTAGGTGTGTGGCAGTAAATTATAAATATAAATTGCATTTATTTTACATTTGGCTGATGACCTTAAGTGTTTACTGATGGTATGAATACCCTCTTTTGGAAAATGCATTTTAAAGTTTTTAGACATTTTAAATTACTATGTTATTTTATTGAGTTGTAAGATTTCTTTAAACTATTTATACATCTTTTGCAAAAGTTTCTTTTAATCTATAGTTTGTCTATTTATTTTCTGAATAATTTTTGATGGAAAAAGTTATTAACATTGATGAAGTTAATTTATCTTTCTTTTAATTTCTTCTTGGGTTATTGCTTCTACATATTTTCTCAAAAACTTTGCCACCTATAAATCATAAATATATGTACTTGTCCTCTCTTCTAGAAACTTAATACTATAAAATTTTACATTTTATGTCTCCGATCTATTTTGAATCAGTATTTATATATGGGGTGAGGTAGAGGATAAGAGCTTTGTATTTTTTACATATGTATGTCTAGTTAGCCAAGTGCATTTTTTATGAGGCTTTCTCTCTTTAAATTACCTTGACAACTTGTCAAACATTAATTAGTGTGTACACGATTTTGTCAAAGCTGTTGCTTGCTTGTTTCTCTTGCCTTACCTCCCTGTGAAAAACCTGCAGTGGAACGTTGAGTAGAAGTGGGCAGTGATCATACATATTTGTCATGTTCTCTATTCTCAGTTGTAAACACTTAAATATTTCACCATGAAGTATGATGTTAGGTGTAGGTTTTTGAAAGATACCCTTTATCAGACTGAGGAAGTTTAATTTTACACCCAGTTTACTGAGATATTTTTTTATATATCTCTTTTAAGAGATTGTTTTAATTTTGTCAAATGCTTTTTCTGCATTAGATGAGATGGTGATATTTTCCAATAACTCTATTAATGTGGTGAGTTACATTAACTATTTTTTCCAGTGTAGAATAAACTTACTCATAATGCAGTTTCCATTTTATGAAGTTAGAATTAACTCGTAGTGTGTCCTCCATTTTTTCCTGATAAGCCATCATTTTGTATACCATTGTGCCCCATATGTAATTTATCCTTTTCTGTAGTCACTTTCCAGGTTTCCTGTCCATCCTTTGTTTTCAGCAGTTTGACTATGATGTACTTAGGTGTGCTTTTCCATCCTTATTTGTCTTGGCATTTACAGAGATTTGGGGACCTGAATATTTACTTCTAAAATGCACTTGTAAATTTTACGTTATTATTTCTTCAAATATGTTTCTGTTCCACTCCTTTCTCTTCTAGGAATACAAATACATGTTTTATAGATTTACAGTTACTTAGACTATGTTATTTTTCATTTTAAATCATTTTTTATCTTTGTTATGTTTTATTTTATTTTTAGTTTTTATTGTTGTTCAATTACAGTTGTCCCAATTCTCCCCCTCCATTGCTCTTCTCTGCCCCAACCCCTCAGTCAGTCCCCACCCTGTTGTCCATTACCATGTGTCCTTTATACATTGACTAGACCCTTGATTAGACCCTTTTTTTCTTTCCCTGTTATCCCTCTTTCCCTCCCCTCTGGTCACTGTCAGTTTGTTTGTTATTTCCATGTCTCTGGAACTATTTTGCTTGCTTGTTTGTTTGTTTGTTTTGTTTATTAGGTTCCACTTGTAAGTAAGATCATGTTATTTGTCTTTCACCGCCTGGCTTATTTCATTTAGCATAATACTCTCCAGTTCCATCCATGCTGTCAGTAAGGGTATGAGTTTTTTAGATTCGATAATTTCTATCGACGTACACTGAAGTTTACTGATTTTTTCTCTACCATTACCAATCCGCTGTAATTGATTTTTTGTCTCAGATATTGTCCATGTTCTAAAATTTCATTTAAATTTTTAGATTTCCATTTTACCCCTGATATCCCCATAGATTATTTCAGTATAATTATGGTCTAAAGTCCATGAATATATTTATTTATTTACTTACTTATTTATTTTTATTTAATTTTTACTGTATTTACCCTTTAGTCCCCTTATACCCCCCAGCAATCACTATACCGTTGTCCATGTCCACGAGTTCTTTTTCCTTTTTGCACCATCCCTCCATCCCCTAACCTAACCCTGCCGCCCAAGCTGTCATTTAAAACAACTGCATGAGAGACGTGGGTGCAGATTCCATTGTCTGAATTCTGACTGTTTCTCTCTTCCCTATGGATCACACTTGTCTGTCCCTTCAAAGGTCTAACTACGTGTGGTTATTTGCTGGACATCGTACATATAGTATGGATTATGTCGTCATTAAATTACTGACACTATTTGGGTTCTGTCAAAATTGGTTAGTCCCCTCTTTGCCTAGGTCTTTTTAAGTTTTGAACTTAGTTCTAAGGCCTATTCATAATTCCACTGTTTGGGTCTCATGAGACAGAAGCGGGTGTTTCTGTGGTCTTAATTGAATGGCTGATGTATTCAGCGAAATCTCCGAGCTCAGGCGAGCTGGAACTCGCGTTTATTCCATTTTGCTAAACCACTGATCTCACCATTCACCCGTTGCTCCTCCGGCAGGTGCTCTCTGCTGAGCCGTGTGTAATCTTGCCGAGGGTGAGTGCCCACACAGATGTGTGGGGTCCTCTTTCTGCACGCGTTGCAAAGTCACTGACACGCTGTCACAGACTCTCGCTGTTTCACTTCAGGGTCCCAGAACTCTTGCTTCCACCCTGCCTGCCTTCGATCGCCAAAATTGCTGCTCTGCTTCTGGTCCACGTCTGTGCCACTACAAGAATCTGCTCAAAGCAGAAAGCAGAGGCAATTTTGGTACCATTGATAAGCTCCCCTCATTTGTTTTCCTTTTTTTTTCTTCCAAGAATCATCCTGTGTTACCTGTTGTTCAAGGTGGGTGGGTACTGTTTCTTCATATGTTTTGTTCAGTTTTATAGTTTTAAGTAGGAGGCAAGCTGTAGTACCAGTGATTCTGTTTTGGCCAACACTTCAGGTCAACAGCATCTATTTTCATACAAAGATCATTATATTACTTCATAAAACTTTCTTTTCTATCCAGTATAATTGAGATATAATTGATATATAGCACTGTGTACACTTAAGGTATACAGCATAATGATTTGACTTACCACTGTGAAATAATTACTACAGTAAGTTTAGTTAATGTTAATTATCTCATAGGGATCCAAAAGAAAGAGGAAGAGGGAAAAAAGTTATTCTTTTGAATAGATTCAAGCAACCTTGGGCTTTATGAGTGAATTTTTGCTTTGTATGTGTGCTTGTGTTATTTAAGTTGTCTAGATATCGTGTTTAATAATCTTGGCTCTATTTTCTCATGTAGCCTTGTATTTTTTATTTTGTGAGATGGTACAATTACCACCAACTTTCTAAAGCTGTTTAAAGAATAAAGGACATAATCTTCATGAAAATTCTTTGGAAAGGATAAAGTGTTAGAAAATGAAAGGTATTATTACAGGGTACAAGTAAAGTTTATTTCAGGCTTTGATCACCAATTCCGACAGAGAGAAGTGGAAATTACTAGTTCTAAACAGCATTTTCTCCCTTTAAAGTTTCATGATAGAATTAAACTGAAGAAAATGGAATTATGTCTTATTTTTACTAAGTAAGTAAAGATGATCTAACTATTCTAAACTTTAAAGGATTAGATTAATGATAGGAATTTTCCTGAAGTGAATCTTAATTCATAAATGTATATAGCTATAAAATTTGTAAGTAGTCCCATAGAATAATATTGAATAAATTATTTTAGAAAGTGATACAGAATAATTATTTTAGAAAGTATTCTGATACCTTCAAATATAGTCCTTTGCCTTGCTAGTGACTTCCTCAACTCTATTCTTTACCTACCATGTGAGCGAATTTATCTCATCAAAGCTAACCATGGTGGTCACCAGGAGGGTTTTGATCATCAAACTAATATTTTCCCCTTAGATAGTTAAGCCTTTTTCCAATTTAAATTAAAATACTTTCTTTTATGACAGCTATGAGTTACTTTATTTAAAAGTTTAACACAGTGGTATTATTTTTTTATTTGCAATGAGAATTCAAGACATAAATTATTTCACTCACCAGACTATTTCCCCAAGGTTCTCCTTTGTGAGCAAATGAGTTTCTTGAAAATACAAGCCAAATATGTTAGTCATAATTTTATGGTTTTATAAAAGGTAACAGTGGCAGAAGAATGGTTGGCACGGAACACAAAGTCCTATTAGCGGTAAACATCTGTGGCAGTCTGCGAGAGGCGCCCGCCACGGGGGTCTATTACAGGGCTAATGATACTCCCGGGTTATTTCTGGGGATGGAGAGGAGAAATTCTGTTGTCTCACACAGGAGCATCTACTTCTTCCCAATTTAACAAAATTAATTTAAATCGTCTGGCAGCTTATCACACCATCTGCAGGGGGTATGCTAAAGGAGGAAGAAGACACAGAGAAAAAGCATCCAAGCACCATTTAGAAAGGGTAGCAGGGGTTTTAAATCTGATGTGGAAGGAAGAGGAGGCACGGTAGTCATCAAGCAGTGGAAGGGAAGATTAACCTTTTATTCCCAGAGCGTGAAGGGATTCCATTGCTCTCCATTTCCCCCCACTTACTGCCATTCTGTATAGTGACCTGATTTTTGAATTGCTAATGCTCAGTTTAGGAGAGATGTCTAGCAAGTCATGTGGCCAAGACTGGAGAATTAAAATGATATGGGGGATTTCAGTCTCTCCTCTGGACTTCACTGATAGATACATTTAGTACTGCCGAAGCCTGGGGAATTTCCTGCGATTTGTTGAGGAGCACCAAGTAAAGACAACTGTCAATCTTTCCTGAGCAGGAGGGGAAGGAGAGGGTGAAAAAGAATACTGCCTATGAGTGCTGTCTTGCTAAATGAAGCAAGAGTCCAAAGAATGATGTGAAGATAGAAGAAAGGGGCACAAGAAAGAAATGGAAAGAGTAGACAGTAAAAAAATAATATAAATTTGCCATCAAATATCTCTTGATTTGAAATCCTTATGGGGGGCTACTTTAAATTCCGTTTATATTTGGCAAACCAGTCATGTCTGTGCAGTGAAAACAGATATAGTCTTTTTCAACCAGTGAATTTTATTATGAACACAGTACCCAAACACAATCAACTCCTGGTTCATTGGTTACCATTGGCCAACAACTCACGTAATCAAACAGAAAACCTGGTGCACCTATTTAATGTGTCAAAGGAAAGCTATTATGGAAAGGTAGGTATAAGAAACAGTTTGGACCATGTTTCTCTGGATATTTGTTTCTCTAGCAAGCATGGGAAAGAGGAATTCTAAGCCCTTTTATCTTATCAAGGACCTGCATTGACCGCAATGTGTACATATGTAAATAGGAATGTAGAGTCCCTCTCCTCTCCCCTTTTTGACATTTAAAGATATTTAGTCTTGTTTTGAAATCTTCCTAAACTTTATTGGTACTAACAAAGAACATGGGTTGAGCATAAGACCCTCCAAAAACAATTTTTAAAAGCATAACAAAGCATACACACACATATACCACACACAAACCTAAATGCACACTCTAACCTCCTTGGGGACGGGTTACTGCCCTTATAGCAGCTAGATCGCTCCACAAATCCAGGCTGGAGCCAATACAGGGCCAATCACCAAGATTGTGTCAATCTAATTTCAGAGCAAAGTTAGAACTATAAAATGTCACTTACAACAATTGTACAACTTCTCTAGAGAACATTTCTCAAGACAGAGGGCAATATGCAGGTGGTCAGAGGAATATATATTGCTAATTTCTTTCCAGCAATACCAAATCTGTCATCTTTGGTATAGTTTGGATTAAGTTATATTCAATGGAATGATGTGAGAATGTAAGCATATTTTTTTTCTTTTTCCCCTTTACATCCTCCTCCCCCTCCACTCCTTTTCTCCTTCCTTCCTCCCTTCTTTCCTTCTTCTTCATTGCTTCCTCTTCCTTCCTTCCTTCCTTCCTTACTAACACTACACAATTCATTTACAGAGTAGTTTTTGGAATAGAGCTTATTTACAATCACCCACTACTTATTTCTCTAGCATTTCTAGTAAATGTTGACACTGCATTCTACCCGTGCCCAGATTTATCAGCAGATATTTAGTAGTTAAAATAAGTAAAGTTTCTTTTCCAATTAACATAGTTATTACAAATTTTTTCATTGTATTTGGTATTTTCCCTTAAATAAAGAACCATTTCTACCTTTGTATAGTTTGGTTCAATTTTTTTTAAATGCTTATTTCTTATTGACCTGTATAAACCTCTGTAAATATTCACATTTATCTTAGATTAACCAAGTATTTGTTGAACTATTATTACATATCTAACTTTTGATTATCATTTGGGAGTAAAGGGATGTGCCAGACAGTCCCTGAAAATATACACAAATATTCACAGTAAAATATATAAGTATGACAATAGATGTTTATTCAAAATACTTGGGGTATTCTTGGGGTTTAAACAGAATATTTTTTATAAATGTTTACTGCAAAAGGTAGAGAAAATTCCACAGAAATGGTTCACATTTAAACATGGGATTTCAGAGTGAGCTAGAGCTTCTCAGGAAGTAAAAGTGGGAAGGTAAGAGTAGAGCATGTTGGGAGCAATCCACGATGACGTCAGGGGCCTAGGAGGAGAGGAGGAAGGGTAAGGCCAGGAGTATTTGCTTATTAGCAAAGAATTACTGATATCAGCCACTGTGTTATGTCCTGGGTACTATTCCTACTGACTGGAAATACAGTCGTGAACAAAACTGAAAGAATATTCATCCTTAATGGACCTTAATTCTGTTTGTCTTACATTGACTTTTCTCTCTGGAGGGTCTTGAATGCTTTTCTAAGGAGTCTGATGTTCATCTAACAGAAAATTAGAAGCCATTGTGGTTTTATTAAGTTTGTGAATGACATGGATAAACCCACATATAAGAACAAGTGTGTCATTTGAACAGATTAACTCTAAGAAATAATGAAATATGAAGTAATATTAAGCAATATGAAAAAAATTAAAGGAGAAGTAGATATAAAGAGGAGGGAATATACCAGAATGGTTTCAAAGATAGAATTTATATGACTTGGGGACTAACAGAATAAGACTACATAAGAGTAGACAAATATGGATTTGACATTTCTAACTGAAGTGATTGAGTCTTCCAAACTGGGAGGGGGTGGGCTAGGGGAAAGTTAAATCCTATTTTGAAGTCTTGGGATAGAGAATAAAGAAATGCATATTTTGGGAGAGTGTGGAAGATGGAGAGGAAATGAACTATAATGCTGGGATACTGATGTTTGTAAAATCTAGGAATCAGGAGAAAATCTTAAGCTGAACCCATGTGGCTCCATCTAAGGTGTGTAGTAGCTGAAATTTGGGAGATGGAACGAGGTCCTGTGTGAAAAAGAGGCAGAGGTATCAGATTTTTAAAAGCAGGATATAGACTATTTTTTTAAAGGTTTTTATTTATTTACTTTTAGAGGGGAAGTGAGAGAGAAAGCAAGGGAAAGAAACATGTGTGGTTGCCTCTCAAGGATCCTCCACTAGGGACCTGGTCCGCAACCCAGGCATGTGCCCTGACTGGGAATCGAACCAGGACCCTTTGGTTTGCAGGCTGGTGCTCTATCCACTGAGCTATACCAGCCAGGGCTGGTTTTTGTTTTTGTTTTTTAATATGAAGCCCCTTAGAACTGGCAACACTATAGTGTTGAACTTGTGGTTGCCCTGGTTATTAGATTAAAGACGTGTGGTTGGAAAGGGCTATATTTCTAAACATAAAAACATTAGAATCTATCCCAAATTATTTTTACGACATCAAATATGAGCAGATTCTCTTAAATGTGGTTTTTGCTTCATAGACTTTTGTTGTGTAAATGGTCATATTCTGAATTAATTATACCTCACTTTTTAAATCAATCAATAATCGATATTTTAATTGTGTATTGGGTGCTCAATATCAGGCTAGATATTGAAGGACTCCTCCACCTCACATTTGTGTATTGCTCAGAAACTGACCCTGGAATCAATGGTCTGATAGTTGGATATATTTATTTCTGTGTTAAACGAGCCTTTGAAATTCTTTACAATTTGTCTTCAGGTTGTACAATGTATGGCACAGAGAATTTAGCTTTTGGCTTTTTGAAAGAATAAGTTATAAGCCAGTCTAGCAGTTGAGTAGAAGACAGTAGTATTATGGTTAGGATTTTCAGTAGTTTCCCTGGAAAACAGGATTGATGTTTCCATTATGACACAATGCCATAAATACAACTCTTGACTGCTGCCTGCTATGTCCTCTTTCCCTTATTCTTTGTCTATCTTAGCAAATTTTGTAGGGCTTGACAATCACTGGTGATCTGAGGGCCTGTAATTTTGAGAATGATGCAGAGGCTCCATCTCAGGGTGTAAACATTTCATTCACTTGTGTGTCAATAGACCAGCCTGGTGTAATTGCAGAGAGAGCAATTTGTTTCTTTTCCCCTCTCCTGTGAGCGAAGAAAATACCCGGCATGCTCAGAAACCCACCTCAGGGGATGCCTTCACTAAGGCAGTTCAGGATTGTGATGCCTGGCTTCAGAAAAAAGTAATGGAGGGCAGTACTTACACAACCTTGCTTCGTATTGTAAGATATTCTGGAGTCATATCTGGGTGGGGGGAAGCAAGCAAACAAGGGTTACCATCATGTGACCGTGATGAGTTTTAAACTTTCTCTATGAATGTTATTCTTGGTCATTCTTTTTATTTGTTCACAGGATTTCAAATACTTAAAGAAATAGTTTATGCATTTGCCTCGATGGAAAGAAGTTAAAGTAGACTCCACGAAAGAGCGTTTTTATCGCTAGTTAGTCTTTTTCTGCATGTGTGTGTGTTGTGGGGGAAGAAGCCCCAAGGAATGAATAGACTACCGATGACAGACTCAATCAAAAGCAATGTAAGCATAGTTAAGATTGTGGTTTGTACACCCTACCAGCACCCACACTTAACTAAAAAGACAATGACAATAAACCTTAAGTGCCTTGTAGCTGCGAAGTATAGGGACCTGGGAGATCCCTTCCTTCCCTCACTGTTTATAAATGTCTTTGCTGACATTTTTTTCCCTGTAATCTGTGTTTCTGTTGTAAGACCAATCTAAAATATATTTTGTGCTTGCCTTGATTTTCCACTTTATAAATTGCTGCTTTCAGATTTTTAATCTCTTCCTATCTGGACTATGGTTTCTATTTTATATGCAGTGAGCATGCATCATTTTTATAACTAGAGTAAAACTTTTGACCCATCTCCTAATTTTTCATCTATGTTTTCTTTAAAATAATGATGGCATTTCTCTCATTGGGGCCAGTGACCTCAAAACCAAGAGGGTATGTAGCACGGGGCTTCATATGATAAGACGGCAGGGAGTGAAGATGCCAGGCTAAACTGATGGTACTCAAATAGCGGTGTGTTTTTGTGATCAGAACATTATCCCCTTTTCTCTTTAAATAAAAAGTAAAAACTGCTGTTCTTTCTCTTAAGGAAACTAAGAAGGAATATTATTGATTAATTTATCCAATAAGTATTTATTGAGCCCTTTGCTACATGCCAGGTGCTGTTCTACAATATATCTCAGAAAAATCTTGCTTTTGGTAATGGGATTATATGTAGGTGGCTTAGGGTGTATACTGCCTATGAGGGTAGCATTTCAAATGCATGGACTGCAAAATGGAGGAAAGGATTCGGGGGAGGGGGAATTAACTACGATTCTTATATGCACTCTTCTACTGGAGAAATATAATATTAAAATATATTGTATAGTATAATGTAAATTTATATTTGGAAATACCACAATCCTTTTTTAAATGCAAATTTTAGAGTGTAAAACACTGCAAATTTTTGGTTGGGGTGACATGAAATGTAAAAGATTAAAGCACTTTGCATTAATAGTATACTTTTTACATGTCTATCCCCCACCCACTTCCTGATTTTTTGAATATGCCTTAAAGTGAATACATGGAAAACCAACTTGAAATTCAAATCCATGAATGTGGTCAGGAAGGCACTGGTCAAACTCCAGGCTCTTTTTCAGCCTGCAGTCCCACAGTCCAGCCAGAGTGTGCCATGTCAGCCTCAGTACCTGTTCAGGTTCTCCTCTTTCCTTCCTTCTCCCCATAGTGTTTGACATTCTATCCTTCCCAAGACCCCTGCTACCCGACTCTTCCTGATTGGCAGTAGTATTGCTGATACTCTCCATCACTAATACTTTAGCTAGAGATTCAGGTTAAAAATGGAAAAAAAAAAAACCTTGACAAAGCACATAAGTGCTAAGCATCACACGAGCATTTTTACATGTAGCATCTGTTCTGTCACCCAGGGACATTAATATCACCATCATATATTCAAGCAGCTTACAGCTTGAATGATGGATTACTGTTTTAGGTCACCATCAGTCAACATTTGTTGTACTTAATGGGGTTTTTTTGATGTTGCTGTTGTTTTTCCAAATGACAAAAATATGCAAGCTAAAGTCAAAACAAGGGTCATCATAAAAATATGAGGAATGTTACAGCTTCTTTTGCAAAAGCTGCAGCAAGGCCTTACTCTGATAGGACAGTCTTTAGTTGCTTCTCTCCCAACTTCTTCTCTTCCTGTCTCCTGCTCTTTCTCTGAGCCTATGTCTCACTCTCTCTCAATAGTTGTCTCACAGTTGCCTCTCTCTGCTTATTTGCTATATTCATCTCTCCGTATACTGGCTTTCTCTGCAACAATTTCACTTTCTTTACCTTTTACTCTCAGCTTTCCCTTAACTCCACCTCATTATGGGTCGATTCTTGCCCTAAATCTAGCACTGTAAGGGCTAACACTCTAAACTTAACATTTTCAAGATAAAATCTGATCACCAGAGCCCAACATCATCTCTGAGTAGAGAACCTATGGTCAGTGTGTGGCTTGGTGACACAGAATAGAAGCCTGTCTAGCTAGACCCATGGTGTCACCCTGGACTGCCAGTAGAGTACTGTCCTAAAGGAAGTGACATGGAGAGGAGGCCATCCTAACTATAGCGGCAGGATCAGGCCAACTCTCTTCTGATGTCAGCCCTGTGTTCTTCCCCCATAACAGCCTGAGGGACCCACTGTAGTCATTTTTGGATTCCCACAGCATCCTATTAAACACCTGGAAATTGCAGATGCTGATGCATTGTTGGTTGGTGTGATGACCTTGAAGCGATTAGACTAACATTGGCTGGTCATGGACATACCCTACTCTCTCCATCTGAAAGCCAGCTTTCAACTGGGTGCCATCTAAGATCTGCTTGAGCCACGCTCCTAGACAGGGACAGAGGGAATAAGGAGACAGAGAAGGAAGATTTTTAGCTACTTGATTAAGTTGCATGAATAGCGTTATGACCTTGAAATAAAGGAAGAGAGCAGAGACGTGCAAAGCCGTCCTGCCATATGGTTATTCGTCATTCTTGTGCGGTTGCCAAAGAAATCAGTAAAAATAAAATTAAAAAGAAAAATTAAGGCAGAAGCTGTACCAGGAGAGCAGAGTATTCAAATCCAGAGGCAAGACTCTTTCTCTGTCCTTTCTCTAAGTTTAAATGGGTCAGGACACAGCACAGTGTTCTAGAGACTGCCCCTCCTCTCAGAGCCCCAGAGACACCGGGACCAGTGAATTAGAGATTGGAGGTGAATCTGCAGAAGTCACCGGCTCCAGGTCTTCAGGCACTGTGCCATCTACTTTTCACCTGCGACTCTACAATATATTCTTCCCTTAAATCCTCTTTTGCAATGTTTTCTTATTATAGTACAGGAACCAGAAAAGCAAACTTACAGAGGTTTTATTTTTCTTTCTTTTTCTCTTGCAGTTCAGGCCTTCTTCCCTTCCCCGCCTACTCACCCTGGGGAGTCCCAGAGGAAATTCAGCTGGTCTGCCCATCTGATCTGCGCCGCAATTGCGGCTGGCAAACACTGCGGAGTCATAAGCGCCATCTATTTTTTTTCCTCTTTTGTACCATTCCCTCTTCTATTTACTTATCACCTTGAATGTTTGCAATCCAGTGAGAGGTCATATAAATTTATTAAACCTCTCTGTTTTTTTTCTTCCCTTTAAAATATGTTATTTTTAGTTATCCTTTCAACTTTCTCTGATTTTCTGAATGGGTCCTCGGGGCTCTCATTATTTGGATCTCCTAGTGACTTAATCTCCACAGCACAGTGCTTAGAATTTCTTTAGCTTAAACTGGCACATTAATCACTTGTCTAGCATTAAAGGGTTTAGGGTAGAGCCTCTTTCGATGGAGCTACTGCCTAAATTGTTGCCACAGCAGCAAAGAAACCACATCTGGTCACCTCTGTTGAAAACAATCTGCCCCTTATCAGCAGCTCAGCTTTGTGGTCACAGCAGAGCAAGTCCTGTGGGAGCTGAGGGATATTAGCAGCAAGAGGACCAGCAGCAGTGTGGGCTCCATCCAAGGTGGAGACATCTTTTTCGTAGTTTCTAACCACAGGCCATATCCAGGAAGACATGTCAGACTCCACACAATGTCCCCTGCATCCCCCTTTGTCTAACTCTAATCATGAGCCTCTTGTGAACCAGCTGGTAAACCTGCAGATTAATTTCTTCCTGTATGTCTGTCTTGGAATTTTTTCATGGTGTTTTTAATTTCTACCCCACTGTTTTCTGACCTCCTCCATTCTTCTCTTCCCTTTTTTTGAGCATAGATATGAACTTGGAGCCCTCCTTCATACTAACTAAGGATTTTTCTTTAGTAATACTAGAACAGAGTCTTTTCTATTCTTTAGAGATAAGCTCATTTTAGGTAAAAATCTTCCCAGAGTATAAAAGAAATTTCTTCTGGATGTTCCACACCACTTTAAATGTGTCTTTTCTGTAAGCTTTGCCAATTTTAACTTTGAGGACAGGGTTTCTGTTAGGCTCATGATGAATTTCCCACAGTTCCCAGAAAAATATCTGGCATATATTATGACTAGTAATTACTAAGTACATGAATATGACCCATCTGTAGAGTGGCCAGGAAGAAACATCTCAGAGCCCATGATATTACCCATGAAAGCATGAATGGCTGATCCACTGGGTAATATAGAGCTCTATTACATAGTACCTACTCAATAAACTAGGTACTACATTCATGTTGAGTCCAAGGTGACTTCATGATTGAAATCTTTGACCTGAACAGCTCTTCTCAACCCACTCTTCTGTAATCATGATTCCCTCATGATTACAGCCCTCCTAGCTCATTCTCTTCTTTTGTTACCGGCTTTGTCCTTTATTCTTGCTGCTCATTATGATTCCCCCATGATGACCTGGGTTCCCTTCATTAAAGCTCCTGTATTTGCCATGTCTATGGCTTCCTCGATGGACTGAGACACAACAAGTTTTTCTTTTAATGTCTTCACGTTAGTATTTTGGATCTCCTGCAAGGTTCTCCACACCTTGAGAGGAACCCCTAGACCCGGGGTGTCCAAACTTTTGTTGTCTCTGTGCCAAACTGGAAGAAGATGAGTTGTCTTGGGCCACACGTTAAATACACAAACACTACAAAAACAATACAATCTCATAGATTTTAAGTAAATTTATGATTTTGTGTTGGGCCGCATTCATCCCCATCCTGGGCAGCATGCAGCCCATGGGCTGTGGGTTGGACACCCTTGTTAGACATTACCAGTTGTACTTAATATTGTCAGATTTATAGAAGATAATGCACACTGAGGGGGAATGAGTACTGAGCCTGGACCCTGCAAAAGGGGACAGCAGCTCACACCAAAGACCTATGCATTAGGTTAAAAGTTTCAGTGCATTTGATGACTATTTCTGTTGAAATGTTTTCCTAGTAGCACTTCCATTTTTTCAGACCTATAATAATTTTGTGGAGAGTGAGATAGTAAAGTATTTATTACACAAAAATTTCCCTAAAGCTCAGCTGGAACTCCTTTTGTCAAAACTTCTCACTCTCAAATTTTAATGGCAATATCAACACTGATAAACTTTAACTTGCACCTTCAGCTTTCATCCTTTCTGGGAATGCAAGATCCTCTCTATCAGAGTTTAACATGTGTAATTGATTCCTAGCACCAATGTAATTAATGCTCATACAGCAAATAAAGATTAAATAAATGAACTCTTTTGCTACTAATTATGACTCCCTGAATATCATGCTGTCATCCAAAATACATTTTAGTTATTCAAAACATATTTACCGAGCAAATAGAAAACAATAGGCATTTTTTCTAGGCACAAGTGAAGAGTAACACAGACATAATCTTCACCCTCACTGAGTTTAACTTTCAATAAAATTGTCAATAAAATGTATTATTATTTCTTCAAAGTCAAATTATTTAGACAATGTCCTGACTCACCTCTATTTAACCTTCAAATCCTTTGGCACTGTGTTATTGCACATAGTATATATTTAATAAGGCCACTATAGATGCCTCTATAGATGCCACTGATGTTAGAAGCAAATTGTCAAAGCCAGATGTCATCACCAGAAAAGCAAAGACTGGGTACTCTCCCTGATACCATGATTTTGCATAAGCCCTTCTCACTCTCAACTGAAGAAGAATTAGGAAAAAAGACAGAGAAAACCTTGAATTTGTTGAGTTTTAATACAAATCGATGGATAAACCATCACATTGAACTATTTATCAGGCAGGACAAGATTATGTTCCTTTTACATAAAATTGGCACTCACTTTAGAAATAAAATTTGATTTCTATATAAACAAATATAATAAATGTATATTTATAAATATAAATATATACAATACAAATATAGAATGTGTTTTTAATTTGAAGCTTATGAAAATTATACCCAGAGCATTTGATTTTCTACTGTCTGTTTTCTGTTTTAAGAGAAATAAAAATAAATCATAGAAAGTGAAAGAAAAAATGTGCTAAAGAAGGGGTGGAAGAAGTTATAAAAGACACCAAAAATGAAGAGATGAGGTAAACATGAGACTTATTTTAAAGGGAAGATACAGCTGAATTCCTATTTTACTCAGAAGGCAGTTTCCCCAGCTGAAGTATCTGACATGCCAGCATTGAATGACAACTTGTGTTCCTTATTATTTTGTTCTGTAAGTTCCTTCGGTCTTCTCTTAGGATACTCTACATTTGTTCTTGAGGGCTTCATTATGTCTAAGTCATATGTTTTGGGAGACTGGGTATCAGATTAGCTGAAGAGAAAATGGAGGAGGAGGAAGAACTGGAAGGAGGGAAGAAAAGAGGGCTAAGGAAAGAGAGAAGAGAGGGAAGGAAGGAGGAAATGTAAAAGGAAGAAGGAAATAAAGAAAAAGGTATAGAAAAATGGGGAGAGGGAAGGAAGGGAAGAGAAAGGAAGAAATAGGAAAAATGGCAAATTCCTAGGGCTGCTAATTTTGGAAAGTTATTCCTGAGAGAATCAAAAAATTGGCCAATATGCTTGTATAAATACTCTTGTTTTGTTTTTTTAACCAAATCCTTTTTTTTTTTCACATTTTCTTCCCACAATGTCAGTTCAAAAGTGCTTCTGAGACATAATTTGGTAAAATCAATACAGCCAGTCAATCCCGTTTCAAGTCACTGAAGAGCACATGTTCTCTCTGCAATAGAGGACGTTATCCTCTTCTGAATGAGATGAGTGTGGCTGAAGGCTGGGGAGGAGGCGAGAAGCACCAATGCCCTGCAGCGTTTAAACAAATCAATGGACCACTCTACCTTGAAAGCCACCAAACAAACATTTGATACCCAGCAGGCACAGCACTTAAAGCAGCTCCAGGCAGCCACCAGGCCAGCCATTTATTTTCATTCCTTGATACTTTTGGAACATCATTAACAACAGGGAAGCATTAAGACGACAAGTGGGCTGAATTCACATCTGTCTAGGTAACTGTGAGAACTAATCTGTTTGGAATACTAGGGAGCTGCTTAGAATTTCACTTGTGCTGATGGCATCATCCTGGCCAGATTGACTGTAAACACTATTGCCAAAGGGGTTGCTTCAGCTTTGTCTGTCTCCATGAGAAAACTTTTATTACTTTATTGTTCCCTGCAGAGAACTATCAGGGACTGACTCTGCATTCCAAATTCAGTCCATGCTTTTCCAAGTCATTTATTCTTCTCGTGAAAAATGGGATGCCACTGAAACAAACCTTACAAGACAAACCACAAAATGACAGACAGCACAGGGTCTCAAAGCCTTCTCTACATGCACTTGAATATGCTTTTTTTTCTTCCCCAAAAGATAAATCCTGTGGGTAGATAATCAACCAAGGTCTCTATTTTCTCTTTTGCTTTCAGAGTGTGTTTTCAAGCTTGGTAAATTTTTTAGTAGCTGTCAGAGTAAATTTATTACGAAAGATGTCTATGTTCTTATGTAATCCAGAAGAGAAAGTCCTGGTGATGGGTTTTATTTCAGTTTTTGAAGACTAGATGTCTGGCGTGATTAGGATGTAATAATAGAGTCGACGATATGAAACCTCCGACTGTCATCTATTATGTGGTAATGAATAAAAGCACATTGTCCTAAATCGTACCACATGCAACATCCCTTCAGTCACACAGCCAGGAGCTGCAAACGGAAAGGAACTAGCTTGTTTGAAATTATGTATATTTGTTTTTGAAGATTAAGCAGGTAGTGGATTAATTTTAGGAAAAAATAAAGCAATAGTTTGTCTGTTGCTGTAGTGCATATTTTTAAAAATACAAACAGAAGGAAATAAAAAAACACAGTTCCCAAAGATCAATGAATAATAGACATAAAACAAAAGAAATCTATACATAAAACAAAGAGAATACTAATATCTGCCTCCTGTGGAGTCTGGGGAGGACCCCCTGTCATTATTGAGGGTAACGGTGTAGGACATACTCAAAGTATGGGTGATGGATTACACAGCAAAATGTTTCATGCCTCAAATGGTTTGGGACTAAAGCAACTTTATGTATATAAAAATTAAATATAACATGGGGCATATACACACAGTCATAGATTTATAGCTAACCATTGAATTTCTGTATGTGACTGCTGCAAAGCTCTATCGCAAATAACTAGATAAATTACCTGTGGAAATATCTAGTCTGGTTGTGTTTAAAATGATATAGATTTATTAAATGAAAACATTTAAAGCAATACCCAAGGTTTCTGTTCTAGAATATGCATGCATATTTGCACACTCAGAGAAAAACTTCCATAGAACATATAAAACAATTTTAAGGAACAAAACCTCATCAAAGGAAACATAACCTTAAGTTAATGGACGGCTAGTGTAATAAATAGTTATGTCAAATCACCTTCCTGAACTTTCTGTTAATATATATAGCATAGCCATTTAGCTCAAGGGTCAGCAATCTGTATGACCTGTGGACCAACGCCAGCCCACCACCTGTTTTGGTAAATTCTATTAGAACCCAGTCACACCCATTCTTTTACACTTTGTCTATGGCTGCTTTCATGCTACAAAAGCAGAGTAGCTGCCACAGAGATAGTATGGCCCACAAAGCAGAAAATATTTACAACATGGCCCCTTAGAAGAAAAGGTCTGCCAATTCCTGGTTTACGTAGGTTTGCTTGTGAACCAGTTTGCATGGATTAAAATCCTAGCTCAGATAAGTGACCTAAGCAATATTATTTAGTTTTTTGTGCCTCAGTTCCCTCATCTTTAAAATGGGGATAACAATGTTATTATCCAGATAGAGTTGCTAGAAGAATTAAATCAATTAATATATATAAAACATTAAAACAACTACCTGCAAGTAGGGAGATGTACATGATATGATCAAGTGTGGGCATGCTGTTATAAGAGTCACTGCTGCTAGTTGTGAGAGCATCTTCAGGTATGATTCTTTTCCTGAATTTCAAATTTTAAATATTTTTTTGTATATGTATGTGTGTATAATGGAATATGACTCGACCATAAGAAAGATGCAATATTGCCATTTACAACAATATGGGTGGACCTTGAGAATATCATGCTAAGTGAAATAAGTCAGAGAGAAAGTGTCAAGAACCATGTCATTTCACTCAGATCTGGGATATAAAACTGAAAGCAACAAGTAACAAACAAGACAAATGAACAAAAAGTCATAGACACAGATAACAGTGTGGCTGTTACCAAAGGGAGAGTGGAGGGAAGGGGAGGTAGTCAAGGGTACAGAGAGTCAAATATATGGTGATGGAAGAAGATGTGACTCTGGGTGGTAAACACACCGTGGCATATACAGATGATGTGTCATAGAACTGTACACTTGAAGCCTATATAATTTATAGTTTATAACCCCAATAAATTTAATTAAAAAAGAGCTAAAAAAAGAAAAAGATTGTAGGACCCCGTCTGTGACATTTGATTAAGAGGAAAACATGGGTTTAGACTTAGTCATCTGATGTCTCAGAGTCCAGGATGGAAAACAGAAATTGCATTAGGTATTTCAACAAAAATAACTCATCACAAGGGATTGGAAATTGACAAAGTGAGAGGAAATGCTATTATAAATAGTAACTGCAGGAGGCAGCTATAGCCTCCCTCACTGGCCACCTTCACTGTGCTGGCGAAAATAAAGGGAAGAGACTGGGATTATCAGAACCTAGAAGCTTGGACACAGGCGAGACGAAGCTGAAATCAGAGTGGCCTTATAGAACTGGGGCTTGGGCCTCTGGGCACTCTCCATCTGGTACTAGCAACCCTGACGGGGGATAATTCGGCTTGTTCCAGGCATTCCAGTACATAAAATTAAAAACTAGAGATTAGAACCATGTCGAATTTCATTTTATGCAAGTGGTATGCCCCAAATGCAAGCTGTTGGCTACTATTTAACAATTCCAACATCATAAATGAAGTAAAGAATGAAAAATTCTTTCTAAAAAAGCCCAATATTTGAGTTAGACTTACAGATAACATATAGATGTTCTTGTCTGGCACTGAACTTATAGAAAAAATCCAGCATTTTAAGAGAAGGTGCCAGGTTTGGAAGAAGTGTCATGGAAACAAAGTGGAAAGCAGGAGCTGGAAGAGAGAAGGCAGATAAATGATGGGAGGCTGTGTTTGGGAAACAGAGGACTGTTAAGTTCTCCCTATTTCAGAGAAGTTACGGAAGCATTAAAAAGTGTTTAATGCAGAGGCAACTTTGGAAGTTGATAGAATGAAGCTTTTTGTGACAGGTTTCTTTCTACCAGGAAGAGAAAAAAATTAATAAGAGGAAGTCACCCACTTGAAGGACTTTAAAAGGAGACAATAAACTCACCATTCTCTCCCCTCTTATATCCGTCCTCCCCATACCACCCAGATCACTCCCATGTCATGTCAGCCATGGCACACTACTGCTTAAGTTGCCGATGGAAGTTTGGGTACTGTGCTAAGCCCTCCATGTCTGTTTTTATATTTTTTGTTTTAGCTTCATTTCTGTAACCGCCACCTTACATTTTAAGTTTCAGGAATACTCACCTTCTTCTGTTTTCCCATACACATTGTGCTGCTTCTGGGCTCATGTAGCACCTTCTTTCTGGAATAACATTTTCCCCTTTCTTTGGGTGGGTTGCCTATCTTGTTTTCATGCAGTGAGCCTCTGTTTTGGTTTTCCCTAGAGAACATTTCTAATCTTACCTGCCAAGCTAGGTATTTCTCCTCTCTATTCTTATTACGTTATATGCATATTTCAATCTTGTCATTACAGCATGTCATTGTAATCATTTATGTTATGAATGCCACCCTCACTGCAGCAAGGTCATCAAGAGTACAACTCATGTTTTATTTATATTTAAATACCAAGCCAGATAGCATGATGTCTGATAGGTAGTGAGTACTTATCAAATATTTGCTGAAAGAGCAAAGGCATGAGGGACTTTTACTATTTGCAATCAAATTTCTGAAATAAGCATGAGTTTACATGTTATTCTCAAGAAGATGCTGAGTGTCTTGTTGATAGTGCATCTACTACTCAACAGTCCAAAAGATGCCATAAAGGGGGGAAGAGAGAGAGAGAGAGAGAGAGAGAGAGAGAAG
>CM052545.1:88670540-88771184 GCA_028533065.1 Trachops cirrhosus | reverse complement strand
GGAAGGGAAGGGAAGGAATAATGAGTTGGGAAGCACACTTTTGCCAGAAGTTTCTGCTATAGCGTTAGTAATGACTAGAGAAAGAATGGTCTTGGGAGTCAGTCAGTGCCTACATTTATGCACCATTTAGGCTGTTGATGATAATGGTTTTCTAATTAACTTCCTTGTCTGTTTTTTTTTCTTATGGGAATACCTGGGCTACAACTCCTTAAACAAACTTGCTTTAGTTCAGTTACTTCGAGTGCTTGAAATGATATGCTCTTTAGAGCTGTAAATCTTAGAGCAAGTGATGCCCTAGTTGACCAGGGTAATTCTGACTATTTTTCTATACTGTGGCTATTCTCACACCTGTCAACAGAAGACACTTTATTAACATTTTCATGGGACTTACTTTTCTGTTCACTTACAAAATGTATATGCCCAAAGAGAAGCTCTTCTGCCGATGGTGGCCATGGGGAAGAATAGAAAGGGGGAAGGCAAGTTTAAGAATTACTTGTGCCAGGCACTGTGACTGATACATGTATATGTATTGCATTTAATCCCTGCAACAACTCTTTGATATAAATATTACCACATCTGTTATAAAGATAGGGAAGCTGAGGCTAATAAAGTTGAAGCAATTTGATGCAGCATATTATTGCATAATTTACTTTTTAAAAGTCAATGGCTTAAAATAAGCACCATTGTTCCCCCTCGTAATTGTGTGGATCATCACTTTGGTTCTTCACCTATCCTCCCTTCTATAGTCCTCTGATAGCCCAGCTGGGGCTGGATGGTGTCAGATGAGGTGACTCAGATGTCTAGCAGTTGGAAATGACTATAGGCTGGGCTATGTATTTCCCACAGGCTAGTCTAGTTTTGTCACATGACAACTGAGTTCTAAAAGCAGCAAGAGAGGAGGTAAGTCCCAATGCACACTTTTCAAGAGTTTCCTTGTGTCAAGTTTGCTAATGTCCAATTGGTCAAAGCAAGTCACCTGGTGCCAAGCCCAGAGTTACTGGGAGAGGAAATTATGTGAAGGCAAGGATACAGAGAGGTAAGGTTTGTTGGGAGTTATTACTGTAAGAATCTCACACACTTCATTAAGTGGCTGAACTGATTTTATTTGTGTGTATGTATATTTCTCCCCTTGAAAGATATCAGTTTCCTTTTGATTTCTCATAATTACTTTAAACTTGTTGTGAACAATAACATTCTAATTTTTACATATTGAAATACTGTTAAGGGTCTTATTTAGATGAGTGTTAACCATGATGCAAAGAGACAGTGAGTTTCTAATAAAACTTTGTCAAAAATTAAGCTATGGCACATATAAGAAACAATTTAACAATATGATTGTTTTAAGATATTTGGAGGTTGAAATCTGTATATAATTTTGCAGAAAAGGCCGATATACCATACCTATTTTTCTACCATTTACATTTATATAATTTTCTACAAACTTTAATTTGAAGACTAGATTATAAAAGAGAGCAAAGCAGAAAAGCATATTTTAGTATTTCAAGGTAGTAAATTATATAGTTTTTTTATTCAAAGTTTCCTAAGGGTGTCACTGGGGAGAGAGAGAGATAGATTTAGGGAGTTTGAAAATTTTCAGGGGATAAATACTCTACTACTCAAGATTCTTGAACTAGCAGCATCAATGTCTTCTAGGAAATCTTTGAGAGACAAGATCTAACCACTCCCCCTAACTTCACCTCCTGGATCAGAACCTGAAGTTTTATAAGATTATCAGGAGATTTATATCCATGTTAAAGACAAAGAAGCATGATGGTCGACCAGGTGTCCCTGTGTTCAGAATGTAAGAAAGCCATCTCATTTAACTGTTGCTTTGCACACTTCAGTGATTAGGAAAAAATACAAACAAGACCTCAGTCCTCCATCCTATGTGACAGGTGATTTGTCTTCTTTTCCATACTTTCAAGAAACACCAAACCCAGTAGTTACTGTGAATAGTGCATTTTCAATTCATCTCACCCCAGAGCAGCTGCTTCCCTCACCTGAGCCTAACTTCGAAGCTCTGCATTTACACTTTGATGAATCAGCCATGCCACTTACAGCTTTCTATCTAAAGGCCTCCTCAAATAGAACTTTAAATGCCTGTTAATTTTATTTTGATACCGAATCCTAAATTTTAATGTATATTGGCCACCGTTATCCTGGGTCAGTATTTTCCTTTTCCCCCACCCATTGGTGTGATGTAGCATGCTACTATTCTACTTTTTATTAACTTCTCTTGTTTTGATCTCTGGCCTCATTACTTCACCTTAAACTGCTAAAGCAGGAACTTTATGTCTAGCTCATTCCGTATTGCATTACTTCTCAATATGTTGTTATTTGCTCTCTATCCTTGACACTTCTCACCTCTGTTTTCCCCTCTCAGCAATTCTTGCTACTTTGTGGCATGTTCCTTCTTTTAGGCCATTAACATATAAAGTGGAAAAAAATTGGCCTTAATATTGACTCTTGCAGTTCTCTATTTTCTAGTCTTCTGACTCCTAAATGGTTTCCGCAACCATGTGCTGTTTTTATAACAAATAAACCAGGTCTATCTGTACTTAAAAATGCTGAAAAAGGAGGGGTTGAATTCTACTATTTTTAACTATAAAAGCATGATTTAGCCAGGCTTTTTGAGTTTAATGAAGTGTAACTCATAAAAGATTATACTTGGCCATTGTACTGGGGAAGCAGGATGCCTAGCCGACCCAGCTGGGGAGAGGGCCAAGAGGGGATGAAAAGCCATAAATTCACTTGGCGTCGCTACTAGTTCTGAGAAGTCTTCATAAAACATATGAAAACATTCTAAAATGACTATGGTAAAGCACTGCTGAGGAAGTCAGAGAGATAGATTGGGTTTCTCTTTTCCAAAAAATAATTCTCATGCCACTATTTCCAAACCAATTACAAAACTCCGATTAGTCAATTAAAGTTTCATTGGAAGTCATTTGCTCAATAGCAAATGGTACATGGACAGGCAGTGCCAGAGAGAAAGCATCTATGATTGTTACCAGGGTAAAGATATAAAAGTGCTCAAGGAAACTCCCAAACTAGAAGAACTAGAAATCAAGTGTCAACCTGAGGTCAGTGATTGAAGCCAGAAAGACCTAAGTTTAAAACTTGGTTTCATAGCTTCTTGTCATTTGCTTACTCTACTAATGAACAATAACAGAATGAAATCATCCAATCATACATTTTGTGTTTCTTCTTTCAAGGATTATTTGAAATTTGTGGATTGATCTATTCTTTTTATGGACTGTGATACATAAGGTGAGACAGGAAGCCTGTCTAAGTTAGGAGTCTTTTTGTTTTGTTTTAATCTTAGAACAAAAAATAGGAGTAAGAGGAGAAGGAAAAGTACAGTTTTGGGCCTTCAGAATGGATTCACTTTAGTCAACTTACATAACTGCTATAGCTTGCTACCTTGGACAATCCATATACAAATTCCATAGTATATATTCAATCACAACAAAAATGTATATTCATTTAAAGAAAGAAAAATTTAATAAGGATTGCTTTGCTCATACAAGAGCTCTAATATCCACTAACTGTTTATGGAGATAATAAAAGTGTGCCATATAATTTCACATGAAAGACATAATGGCTTATTAGAAAAATATGTACAGTTTTAATTCCAGCTCAGCCAGTAGAAAGTCCTCTGACCTAGGGAATGTAACTTATGTGTTTTGAGCCTCAGTGTCCTCCTCTAAAAAATTGGGGATAATCACATTTAAAGAAAAGAGTCATTTGTACATCGAAAGTGAATAAATGTGAAAGAACAGCGAGCACATATCTGACTGTAATAGAAGTACGTGAATGGCAATAAGGTTTATTTTCACTTTTAATAATTATAATTTTGATTATATAAAAGAATATTTAGATCGGGAAGGAACTTAAAAAGCATGTAGCTTAAATCCCTGATTTTAAAGGGGCAGTTATTAATGATGGGTATTCAGTTGTCCAAATGATATGGTTCTGGTCCATAACACTACCTCCATCACGACATGTGAAAGGCATGTTGTCATAGTCCCATGAATCTAAGCATGAGAAACCAGAAAATGAGTGCCCATGCTATCAATTTTTCTGGGTTCAAATCCCAGCTCCATTTCTCACTGAGTATAGTCCTGGGAGTAAGTTATTTAAACTCTTGGTGCTTCTTCTATCAGATCTCTAAAATGGGCATAATAAACTAAATTAACTCAATAGAGTGTTATAGGACTAAGTAAGTCCATTCATAGCAAACATTTGGGACAATTCTTCACATGTAATAAATATTCAAAATGTTAACCATTATTTCTCTTTAAATCTATTGCTTAGCAGGGAATTTTCTTTATCCATTTTTTCTTGATTTCTCAAAACAATGTATTGAGTTTCAACTCTTCGTATCTTCCTGTATTTGATGAGAAAATCCACACAAAAGAACTTAAAAGAACCTCGATTATCTACTAAAGATCTTATAATAGAGTTGGAGCAGTGACTTGGAAAAAATAATTTAAGATCATTAAAATATAACATGCACTTATTTTCAGGATTGAGATTTTGCAAGTTGACATGCTTCCAAATCAGAATAAAGCTAATGTTCAGTAAACAGGTTGAAGAATATGCATTTTCTCTGAAGAGAAAAGGTGAGTTTCAGTAAAGCATTTGAAAAAGATACCAGGCATGGATAAAAAGACACCATTTCAGAAGCAGGTATGAAAGCTACAAAAGCACATGAAGAGGAAAGCGGAGGTTGCAAGGTTTCTGATATTTTTGCAGAGTTCTGCTATTATATACTTCATCAATAACTGCTTCGATGTAGCCCAGGCAAATCAATTAGGAAATAGTTGGCCATATGCCAATACCACACCAGCTGTGAAACTACACAGTGAATTAAACATATTCGCTTTCTTCCTCATGGGAAGAATAATTCAGCATTCCTAAATACATGGTCAGTGGCATGAAAATTGCTTCATACTTTCCAAATAGCCTAAGGCAACTAAAGGATGTGTTTTCAGGTACCAATTAGTCAGGTTCATTAGTGTTAGACTTTTACTAAAACCATAAAACAAGGCCTATATTCACTAGAATACATAATAAAACATGACCTTAAAATGGGGAGGATAAATGAGAGAAAATTATGTAGACTTTAAAAAGATTCTGTAAATCAAAACCTGTAGATATTCATTTTATTTTATTATTTTTAATAAGGCAAGGACACTTAATATGACATCTCACCACTTAATAAGTTTTAAGTGTATATTACCTTATTTTTTACTATAGGTACAATGTACAATAGATTTTGTGAGCTTATTAACCTTGTTTACCTGAAACTTCATGCCTTTGGTTAGTAAATGCCCACCCCAATGCCCCTACCTAACCATCACTTCACTCTTTTGATTCTATGAATTTGACCGTTTTCGATACCTCATCTAAGTGAAATAAGGCAGTAATGGTCTGTCTGTGGGTAGATTATTTCAGTTAGTCTAATGTCCTCCAGGTTCATCCATGTTATAGCATATTACAGAATTTCCTTCTTTTACAGGTTTAATAGTATTGCATTGTCTACATACACCATATTTTCTTTATCCATTCACCTGCTGAGGGGCCTTTCGGTTGTTCCCACTTCTTGGCTATTGTGAATTGTGCCACAGTGAGTGTGGTAGTGCTGATTCCATTTTGATATTCCAATTTCAAGTCTGAGGGATAAATACCCAGAAATGGAATTGCTGGGTCATATGGTATTTCTATTTTTAATTTTTAAAGGAACTTTTATCTGAATTTCCATGGCAGCCATACTATTTTGCATTCATATCAGTAGTGTGCAAGGGTTTGAATGTCCCCACATTGTCTCAAGCACTTGCTGTCTTTTATGCATTCAGCCATCCCAGCTGGTGTGAGGTAACATCTTATTGGTATTGATTTCCATTTCACAGATGATTAGCGACATTGAGAACCTTTTCATGTACCTATTGGCCATTTGTATATCTTCCTTTGAGAAATGTCTAACCAAGCTCTTTTTATAAAAAATATTTTATTGTTCAAGTACAGTTGTCTGCATTTACTCCCCACCATTCCCCACCACCCCAGCCAAACCCACCTCCCTCCCTTGCTTCGACACACACCATCTGTTCTTTATAGTTGTTCTGGAAAACCATTCCCCCCATTATGCCCTCACACCTCCTCTCTTGTTACCGTCAGATTGTTCTTAATTTCAATGTCTCTGGTTATATTTTCTTGCTTTTTTTCTTTTCTTGATTAGTTTCCAGTTAAAGGTGAGATCATATGGTATTTGTCTTTCACTGCCTGGCTTATTTCACTTAGCATAATGCTCTCCAGTTCCAACCATGCTGTCACAAAGGGTGGGAGCCCTTTCTTTCTCTCTGCTGCATAGTATTCCATCGTGTAAATGTACCATAGTTTTTTGATCCACTCATTTACTGATGGACACTTAGGTTGCTTCCAGCTCTTGGCTATTATAAATTGTGCTGCTCTGAACATTGGAATGCATAGGTTCTTTTGGACTGGTGTTTCAGGGCTCTTAGGATATAGTCCCAGCAGTGGAATTGCCGGGTCAAAAGGCAGTTCCATTTTTAGTTTTGTGAGGAAATTCCATACTGCTTTCCACAGTGGCTGCACCAGTCTGCATTCCCACCAACAGTGCACTAGGGTTCCCTTTTCTCCACATCCTCTCCAACACTTGTTTATTGATTTGTCTAACCAAGCTCTTAGCCTATGTTTTAAACTGGATTTTTTTTTTACAATGGAGTTCTAGGAGTTCCTTATATATTTTGGATATTAACCCTTAAAACTATGACTCAGAAATACTTTTTCCCACTCAACATGTTGCTTTTTCATTCTACTGATTGTTTCTTTTGCTGTGCAGAAGTTTTTCTTAGATGTGGTACCACTTGTTCACTTTTTGTTGTTGTCCCCTATGCTTTCCAGTGTCAATCCATGAAATCATTGCCAAGGCCAATGTTATGAAGTTCTTCCCCACATGTTTTCCTAGGAGTTTCACAGTTTCAGCTTTAATATTTAAGTCCTTAATACATTTTGAGTTGATTTTTGTGTATGATGTAAGATAAGGGTCCAAATTTATTATTTTACATGTGGATATCCAGTTTCCCAATATCACTGTAAGAGGTTGTGTAGTCTCCTCTTGCCTATTTCCTTTTGGGTATTCTTGGCACCCTTGTTGAAGATCAGTTAACCAACCACATTTGCCTGGATGGATTTCTGACTCCTTTGTTCTCTTCCATTGGTCTACATGAGCAATTTTCAGGTGGTGTGCTGCAGCAATTTTCTAAAACAGGCATGCCTTATTGTTCAGGGCCTCCTACTCTCCTGTCTTGCTGATGCCATTCTCCCATAGACATTCTAGCAACCTAAAAGCATAGGCATTTGGACTGAAGTTCCCTAGCTATTAAAATTCTTCTTAAGTTTAAATCAGTGTGCACCTGCCTCTGCATATGTGCATGTGTATATGTTTTACAGTCACCTCTGCAATGATAGACAAACAAAACAATCTCTATGATTTACAAACTTGTCACTTTGATCAGGAGTTACTTAAAGATATTCCCTTTGCGACCTGGTCTGTCTATTACTTCAACATCATTTGAAGACTATATCCTACCTCCTCCAAATACACACTCCATTTAAATTACATTCCCATCAACATTTTACACAGAGTAGAATATCCAGGCAAACATTCAGCCTGGGAATGCTATGCCTTACAGTAAATTGAGAATAAATTACCCTTGTAGTTCATGCATATCACATTGCATTAAACAAGGAAGCAAATTTATGTAAAAAGGTAGCAACTGTGTTTGCGTTAATGCTAAGTGTATTTGATAGTATAACGTGAGGTTTGATTTTATTGGCCAGGAGACAGTGCATATGTTATAGGAGAATCTTAAATCAGAACTTTAGTATTGCACATTCTACAGATGTCACTTCATAAAGTCAAACATCTATATCTTGATTCTAGGAGGCCTGGAATTTAGAGCTATACCACCAAACAGAGACGTGTCTTTCCACGTTTTCTACTTTTTTTCTATAATCTTGTAAACAAAATAATATGTATGAAATATGTATTGACGTAAGTACATGATACTTACATAAAGCTTATTGACTGCCAATTTTAATGTGCTCTTCTGCAACTTTATGTTTTAGGCAGTTCATAAACCTCAGCTACTTCTGTACCAGTATGAGCAAATCATGAGAATGAAACATATTAATAAACTAATTATATCTACTCGTGTCCTTTATTAGACAGTAGCTTAGTAACTGAAAAGTATTCATGCTTTTCTAATTATAAAAGTAATATATACACCTTATAAAATATTCAAGAAGTAAAGAAATATGATGTAATATTTAAGCTTTGCACCCATACTCTTTTGAAATAGGAATCTCAGTCTGTGTACAACTCTGACTTGAAGTCGATGGTTTCAAAGCTTACCCATTTGGAGGATTTAATAGAACACTGGTGACGTGCGTCAGAAGCAGCAGCAGTGGTTTGGTGCGACAGCTACCATCAGTACTTTCTGAAACAGAGGCTATCCCTTCCCACCCCTGCTCCTTCTGGAGAACCAAAGAACATCTTAGTCTCTGCCATTAGGACTGTTATCTAGACCAGGACAGTTACTTGGTGGTAAATATTTATTCTTAAAACAACCAAATATTCTGTTAATTTCTAATTTCCTAATAGTTTGGACTCCTGGACTGTCACCTCAGGAAATGTAGATTTTCTCATGAATATTTATGATATTTCTATGACCTAACACTCTGGGTGATCTGCAGGTGGTATTATGATTATGTTGTCAGTAAACTTGTCCTGTAGCCCAGTATATACTCCAGGATTTGTACGCCCATTCAAAAGACGTCACTGTAGTCTGGACAGGTGAGGGTGGGAACATACCAAACATCTTCCAGAGTGGAGAGCCAACAATAAATGATAAAATGAGTCTAGTGGAGGGATTGAGCAAAAAAGAAAAAAAAAGAGATCTCATGTTAAAAATAAAAAGTAAAAAAGTAAAAATAAAAGAGTCTAAATTACTTAGTACAGTTTCTAGAGTATAGAAGGAGCCAGTAAATATCAGTTTCCCCCTTTCTTCTTCTGTTTTCTTCCTTATACACTTGAAGAACTAGTTTTCAACATATTCTGCCTATTTGGAAGAGAGGTTAACAGCTTATAAGGCAACACTGATGCCTCCAGAAATTCAACCTAGTAGCCCGTGCAGTAGTTTTCAGCCATGTCTTCCACTGATGTGTACAGTGATGCTCTCAAGCCAAAAATGTTGTCTGACTAGATGTAAACCTCCCTTTATCCCTTCCTCCTTTGCCAAGATTGTGTGAGAATCAAAGAAAATACATTTATTAGGTCATTAGCTACAGTGCTACACAATGGGGCTTTCACCAAGATGAAGGTACACTAACAGGTCAGGCTATTAGGAAATTATTCTTCTTGGATTTTCCTCCCTTTGAATGCTATTCTTCATATTTCCCCCCTTACTGTTTTGGAAAGATCATTTCCCGTGTAAAGGAGCCCTGACCTGGAATGGGAAGCACTGCAATAGGCATTAGGGTACGTTTCTTTTCTTCCTTCCTATACACTTTCCTATACTCTTCTCACTCATGGAATAGAAAAATCTAGGGGGAAAAGATTAGGGTGTGAGCTTAACAGGAAGAGGCTGAGGAGCCAATGAATTATACTTTAAAAAATGTCTTTAACTGTAATAGTTAGCCTTGCCTCTAGGCTAGGAAATTTGTTTCCCCATAACTTCATGATATCCAATCTAGTTAGTCAGATTTTGCTAAGAAAGCTAGCCTTTGCATGTTAATGTTTTTTTTTTTTTGCTATAATATCTGAATATGTTGTACCAAGCATGGGTTCCAGGTAAGTCATGGGCTTGGAGACTTTTACTAAGCTTTGGCAACGATGAGTATAATAAGCATAAAAACTGTTCTCTGGAACAATGACTTTCCACGTGGGCTGTTCCGGACTTCCTGCTTCCCAGTTTGTAGATCACTGGGTGAGGGGAGTGCTGGTTGGAACATGCACTGCTCCGATGGTTGTTTCTTCTGTGCCTGCAGTTAAGAGCCCCCTCTGGGGCAGATCCTCCTGCTCATCCACAATTTCCCCGTGCCTTGACAGTTTCTACTCCCTGTTGAGCAGTTTGAAAGAATATATTTCTTTTAAATAGTTTTTAAAACATTTATTTTGGATTTTAGATTTATCAAAAAAATCAAAACACTCAGATAAGAAAAAATAAGAATAATATTACTTTTATATCATTCAGGGTTTTTTCTAGGCATGTGGTTATTGCTTGTTTAGTGGAGGAGGATCAGGCATGTCTGTTTCAGTTTGTGGTATTGTATCTATGAATACGCCAGAGAATTTATTAGTACTTGGACATGATCCATAATTAGTAATCCATGGTCTGTATCAAGTCATATTAAGTAAAAAGTATATAATAATTTAACAATAAAATCTTACATGAATTAAAATAATTATATGTATAAAATAATAAAGTTTAGTTTTAGAAATCATGTCATCACAAAATATGAGGTCTGTCCAAAAAGTATCCAGAAATGTACTATCAAAAAGAGAGACATTTAATGATACAAGAAACATTGTACATGGGACAATGGCACTTCAGTCCCCTTCAAAGTAGGCACCTTGTGACCTCACACAGTTCTCCCTATCGCCATCAGCTGTCCCATTGTGTTTTCCTGGATCTCACTGGTGGTCTGAAATCTCTTCCCTTTCAAAAGTGATTTTAATCTAGGTAGGAGGAGTAAGTCACCAGAGTGATTTGATGTTTCACAAAAAAACTCTGCAAGAGACATGATGCATGAGTGGGCATGCGGTTGTGATGAAATTGTCAGTTACCAGTTGCCCATAGCTGCAGCCTTCTGAATTATCCAAATAGCTTCTATGAAAAAATGTTTAAGCTTAACACAAAATTGGATGCCAATTTGTTACTCTACTCACTCAATCACTTTGAATGTGATGGTCACATAGTACACATGCTCACTCAGTGGTGTCTACTACCCCCACTGACTAGTACAGTGAAATAGTCATTGTTCACACATGTGCGTTCCAGTCCACTCACCTTGCCTGCCAGGTTACACAGATGTTGAGCAAACTGTTCTTGTTATGTTAACAATGACTGTACTTTTTCCAGACACACCTATCATACCATACTGTCTGATAATTGAAATATCTGGAACATTTCTGAATTTGGTTCTACTGGCTATTTCTTCTCTTGGTTATGGATCACATTTTCTTACTTTTTCTCATATCTCATAAACTTTGATCCAATACCAGATATTTTGTATAAAAGAGAAGTGAAAACTATGGTAATAATATATTTCCTACAGATTATACCTCTTCTTCTGTCAAGTAATTAATGTAGGGAGTTGATTCAGTTTAGTCTATGATTGAACTTTGCATGGAACCTATTGATTCTTGTGGTAGACTCTCCACAGGTTCCATATTAATTGAAAAGGGGAAAGCATCATCTCTTTAAAAGGCTTAGACTTTGATCACCAGATTAGTTTATTTCACTTGGCCTGGCCTGTTCTCAGACGTGAGCCTACCCTACTTGCCAGTGCCTCATGAGTGTCTCTTTCAGGTTTCCTGCTCAATCTCCAGCCGCAGGCTGTTGCCTGGCACTCATTGTAAGGCTCTGTGCACTTGTAGAGTTTCTCTCAGTTCTATTTTCCTGCCCACAGGTGCCAGCAGGCCCTTTGTATATGTGCCTCTGGGTGCAGAATCTCCATCAGGTTTTCTGCCCCTCTTTCCTCTGGTAACCAGCATGGTGTTGTTTGTGTCTATGGGTTTTTGTTTTTCTCGTTTGTTTATTCATCACTTTCAGTTGTATATCTCATATATGAGTGAAATCATATGGTTGTTAAACTTTTTATGTCTGACTTACTTTACGAATAATTTTTAATAAAGTAGCCAAAACCATATAATGGAGAAAAGAAATCCTCTTTAATAAATGGTACTGGGAAAATTAGAATGCCACCTGCAAAAGAATAAAACTAGACTACAGTTTGTCTCTATATACAAAAGTTGATTTAAAATGGATCAAAGACCTAAATATAAGACCTGAAACAATAAATTACAGAGAAGAAAGAATAAGCACTGAACATATGGACCTTGGCCTTAGAGAAGATTTTATGAATTTGACCCCAAAAGCAAGGGAAGTAAGGCAAAAATAAATGAATGGGACTGTATCAAACTAAAAAGTTTCTACCCATCAAAAGAAACAGCCCACAAAACAAAAGACAACCAACTGAGTGGGAAAAGATATTTAGGAATTTTTCTTTCTTTTTTTGCTTTATTCTCAGCATCAGCACTGGGCCTGATTGATAACAGACATTCAATAAATAGTAGATGAATAGCATTCCAGAGCAGTTTTGCACATAAATAAGCTGAAATCCAGGAAATTCTATGAACTCAGATAAATGACATGCGAACTGGAGTTCTTGGTCTTCCTATGTGAAGCTTGCTTTCCTTTTCTTTCACTACATAAAAAGTTACCTTGTCTAGAAATCCATGGCTAATAAAAGCTGGGCAGCCATATCAAAAGTTGTATATTCCTATATGAAACCATTTCCGAAAATGTACCTTATCTAGCCACTGCCCCATTACATTCAAGTTTATCTCTCTTCAGGTGCCAGAAAGGATGTGACGGGAAGACAAAAATCATTTGCAACACTGTATACTGTGGCAGGGTGTATGGGTGTTCTGATCAAACACCTCCGTGGCGTTTACGGGCATTTAACTGAAGTGGAGAATTTCTGCTCAGTATAAGATAGGGACATGGTGCAAGCGATTAGACAGCTGTATCTGCAGTGTGTTCTGACATATCTTCATGGAGTTATTACAGGAGCAGCCCTGGGTAATCAAAGGGAGGTCACAGCCCATCGGCCTGAACATTCTTCAGGACACACTGTCATCAGTCATAAGTGAGTGATCTCCCATCCAGGAGAAGCCTCGCTTCCATCCAGCTTAAATTAGATTTATACTAGTGCATCCTGTACAGAGGGGAAGAAAGAACGAAGAGTAGGGAGGTGAAAATTAGCCAAGAAGAGGCACGGTGGAAACAATTGTCAGAGAACACTGGTATGAAAAAGGCAGTTTGTGAAGATGCCGCTAGTAAAGAGGTGACAAGATCATAACTATTAAAAGTCTCTGAAATTTTAAAGTAGAATGGATAAAACTTTCCTGGAATGGGGTACAAAAATATTAGACTTATCTATAGAGTGGGTTTTGGGTTAAAGGACTAAAGGCTAAACCCACCTGTGATGCTCAGAAGAATAAAAATGTAGTTGTATGTTTACCAAGTGTCAGTTGTATTTGTTCCTAAATCTGTATATGTCAGACTTACAGAATAAGTAGTTAAAGGAAAATTTTAATGGCATAAAACTGGGTTAAAACTTAAGGTTTCATAGTCCCTAGTTATGGGGTCCATGTTCTCTCACCTCTATAATAGATATATTATTACATACACTAAAATGTTCTTAAAATAATTAAATGAGATAAAATATGTCTAAATATCTAGCACAATTTCTCATATATAGAATATTATTGAGGTCAGTTGTATCATTCAGGACACCAGCAGGAAACTCAGATTCTCTTGATGCAGTGACTAAAGAGATTTCAGTAAAAGGACAGTCAACACATGTGTGCAAGGTTAAGGAATGTGGAAGCATCCAGAATTTAGCAACAGTTGGAAATGGTCACCACCCCTAGATTCTAGGAAGGGATGTAGTTTTACAAAAGCTGCTGCTCACAAGAACTGGACCTTAGGTGAAGGAACACAACTGTCAACTCACAGCACAACAGGGAGGTAAATGCCTTGGTCTCTCTCCTTTGTTCTTTGATCTTCTGCCAGGCCTCCCATTAGTCTAACCCAAATGAGCCTGTATGGACTTGTACAGGCCATATGACTCTGTAAGCCTCATGGAGCATAGATCAGGTTGGCAAAACAAGTAGGTCTACAGAGGCAAATGGAAAATATCCAGCCCATGTATCTATTTATTTGTTCTAAAAGAGAAATTGGGGGAGAGATGCACCAAGAATAAAGATATAAGTTAATGAGAAGACAAGGTAATACCTTGAATATAGGTATTGCTGTTAAGGGGAAATATATATTGAGGCAAATATTAAGGTTGTAGAAAATTAATGTTAAATGTATAAGCGAGTAGAAACCTCATAATCCTGTATTGCCCGGTCTCATGCACAGATTTTATATTACCTTAAACTAAAATAGCTAGACTGGCCGGACACCTGCAGAGAATGTTTCCTTTGGTTTCTTCTGTATTCTTAGAAGTAAAAGGGGTGGAGGACAAAGAAGAGTGTGTGCATGTGCATGGGTGTGGGGAAGTGGAATAAGGACTGCTGCTTTAGCCCATCTCTGCTAATTTTCCATAACTTTGTGTCCACAGCATTTACCGCCCTCTCATAAGGACTCAGATGATGACCTTGATGTAGAAAATATTGAGATGGTTAAAAGTATACCATGTAGACCTCAGTAATGCCTTAATGCATAACCACTAAAACAGTAGTGGGGCCCACGCATAGATAGTTTATGTGCTACATAAACGTGTGCTCAATTGTTCTTGACATTGAATGCTAGATATTGCTGTTATTTCCAATGCACTCTCTTCATGAAAGTGGAAACATTTCCCAGGTTAACATAAATACACATATTGTTGTGATATTTAGAGCAAAGACAAAATAAAACATGAAAGAACTACTTTTGCTCCCTTTCTGGATATTAGGAATTCTGCTGGTCAATGTCCATGTGTTCTCTCTTAACCTTAACCTAACATCTAAGGTCATGTGATAGTCAAGCAGTTTTCAGGACAATAAAGATCGAAGAGATTGAGTGATTGTTCCAAAGTCACTCAGCTAATTTTAGAGTGACAGTCATGTCTGTCTCATTTTAAAGTCCCCATGACTATTTAATCACATGATGCTGTCTAGATAGAAAAGAAATCAACATTGCTGACAAAAGTGAGTTAATTATTTTGGCAGCAAAAACAAAGATCATATGAAGATAGTCCTTTACGTAGAGAAATGCATAAGTATTCACCAACGTGCTTGTTTATATTTGCTCACATAAAAAACTGTGTCATATCTTACCATTGGACATGGAACTAGTTTATAGACTAGGATAGAAACAATTATATTTTTGCTAAATTCCAATGTGACATTTTATTAGATGCCAACAGCATCAATACAAAATTCCCATAAAAATATATTAAAAAACGCCACGTAGTTACTGCTGAAAGGTAGTTCTTAAGTGTCTGTTACTGTTGGGGGTCTGAAGAGGAACAGAATCTTCTCTCCAAAATATGCCCCACCCGCACTGTGGGTGGCTAAGTATAATCTCAGTAATACAGACGCAGGTCGCTCCAACCACACAGTCAGAGAGCAGCAGCATCTCCCAGCCATTCCCTGAAGGGACGAAAGGAGACGGGTGTGTGTGCGCTTTGGGAAGCACTCGTTTTAAGGCAAACTCAGTTACGAGTAAAAAAGTGTGTCTGCATGTGCAAAGTCATCGCGCAGGTTTTAATAACTGTCCTGTTGTGAAAGCAACATCTCATGTCACTACCAGGCACATGTAAAAGGAGCACAGTGTTTGGGAGAATAGAATTCCGTGCGGTGCCGTTAACGTCTAGCGTCGTGGCCTCCTGGGTTAGAAAGTCGTCACAAGACCCCAGTGAGCAGGAAGTTAGAGCTGATATCAGAGACCGAGTTAATACCTACAATGTAACATATAATTATAATTATTCAGGGCATTCTTAGGTTAATGGATATATATATGATTTTCCCTCAGAGAGTGATAATTCAAAAATTCTTAATAATTATGTTGCTTTTAAAGTCCGCTCTGTTCTGACCCCTTAGATGTTGTTACATATAATAATTACTTTGTGTTAATTAAGTTTATTTAATGATCACAGTCAATATTAAAATGACCAGAATAGACAAAGCCAAATACATTCCCTCAGAAGTACTTCTAAATCAGGACAAAAAATAGATGAGCAAAGTCAAATGTAGAACTCATCAAAACAGAGTCACTCACCACTCAGGGTCAACAGCTTATTTCAGGGATAAACAAAGTTCTCTCTCATTCTCTCTTACTCTCCAAGTCAAGGGTCTGTTATTCCTCATCCATCCAAATAAGAAATATTTGTGTGTTTATCAGAATTAGATTTAATGCAGAAAACTAACAGAGAAACACTGTCACTCTGAGCAAGCTAAAATGAGCTGAAATTTCAGAAGGAAGAAGACTGGTCATTTATGAGAAATAACTGTCTTAAAACTGTTATGAGCAATCATTTACTTTAATCACCATTGAAAAAATTTAGACATTAGAAGTAATGTTTTAAGGAACCAAAAATGATGGAAAGTTATGGAAATATATACCACATGCATAGCATAGTGTGGCTTGATAATAGCAAATAAATTTCTTAACCTTTCTTGGAATAAAATTCTCCAATTCCTATCTTTACTTTGTTTATAAGTTTTTTTCTTTTCACAAGCTAGGTTCTTAAACATCCTCTATTACAGCAACAACAAAAGTTTAAGGTTACTAGAAAAAATATATATGTATATCATTTTAACTCAATACTCAAAGACGCCCTTACATGAAAACCCTACTTGTTGTACCACATAATAATGATAGAGCACTATTTTGTATTGGGGTGAGATGAGTCCTGATAGTAGTTATAACCACACTTATATAACACAAATCAATTTAATACAAAAAGTTTAAAAACAGTTCAATGTCACTACATATTCACAAAAATGGCTAAAATGAAAAAAGGTAGAAAATATCAAGTGGTAGTAAGAATATAGAATACTTGCAATTCATATATTGATGGTGGGAGTGGAATTTTGGTACAGATATGATGTAGTACTGTTTGCCAGTACCAAAGATGAGCATAAGATTTTACAAAGAAACTGATGAACTATTAATTGTATGACTAAGAGAAATAAATGCAGACGGTCTTTGTGAGACATGTGCAAAGATGATCATGTCTGTGCTCTTTGTATAAGCCAAAACCAGACACAATCCAGTGCCCATTAACAATGAAAAGAATAAATAAAATATGGTGTTTTAACAATGGACAGTGCATGTGCAATATATATTTAAGATCATATGAATATATATTTTGAAATGAGAAAGAATTATTGATACAGTGTATAAAATTTTAAAAACTCACAGCATAATGTCCAGCAAAATTAGCGAAGAAAATAAAAGGTTTTGTAGTAGGTGATTCCATTTATATAAAACTCAAAAATTAGCAAAACTAATCTGTTATGTTAGAAGTCAAGACAGAGCTGAAGAGGATAGTCCAGTAGAAAAGGCACAGGGAGACTTCTGGCATGCTGGTAAGGTGTTTAACCTGGGTGTCACCAATAGAAGTGTTTTCCTTTTATGAATATTTATAATGATTTCCACTTATGATTTTTTCTTTTCTTTTTTTAAAAACAGTATTTTAAAAAAAGATTTTATTTATTTCTTTTTAGACAGACAGGAAGGGAGGGAGAAAGAAAGGGGGAGAAAGATCGATGTGTGGTAGTTTCTCGTGCACCCCCTACTGGGGACCAGGTCCACAACCCAGGCACATGCCCTGACTGGGAATTGAACCAGCGACCTTTTACTTCGCAGGCTCGCAGTGCTCAAATTTCCTGAGCCATGCCAGCTGGGGCTCCACTGATGATTTACACACATTTCTGAATGTGTGTTGTTTAATAAAATATTCATTTAAGGGGAAATGGATGAGTATAATAAATTGAGCTTCTATATACTTCCCCATTTTTAAAAATCAGTGAGGTAACAGTGAAAACTTCATAAAATCTCAGGGTAAGTAGGAATAATACTACCAACAGATCAGAAATAACTAAGGAGTCTTTGACCAATAGAAAGCCAACAGGATCAGGTATATGGAGAAACTGAACAAGAGGAAATCATAGCCTTAAAGGAATGAATAAAGCTATAGAACACAAGAGCTTTAGGTCCAGATTCAACAAATGAATGCATCAAGGTGATTAGTTAATTTGGAAGATCTAAAATGAAGCAGCTGGAACGGTCACCCTTTCCCTCCACAGCACCACCAGCTATGCTATGCAGCAGTGTTGGCTACCCACGTGGAAAGAGGCTGAGAGTTGATGTTGAGGATGAGCTGACCCTAAGAATCTGCAGACCCTGAACAGATCCTAGATAAAAAGCTGCCAATGCATGCTTCCCCCTAAAATCACCGGAACTAGGCAAGCTTCTGTTACTTACAGAGTGAACATGGAAGGAAACAGGATTCACAAAAATTGAATAAATAAGAATCCGAAAATGGGGAATTATCAAACATTTGAAGACAACCAACATCATCAGAGTGGATATCAGTTTAATAAGGGAAAGATTTAGTACTAAAGGAAACAACAAATAACATAAGCGGAAGACAATAGAAAATACATAAGCAATATTGGAATCAATGAGATAACTTGGAACCACCCGACCCACACAAATAAATAGGTTTTTAAAACAATGACTGCTGTTGTTACAGTAAGAACAGACTCAGAGTTAAATAATGTAAAACAATTGAAGAACATATAAATCAGCTTAATAAGCAAACCAAAACTGAGAATGAAATGTAAACTGTCTAAACAGTGTTATACATGGAGGAAAAGCTCCAGTTGAAGTTGAGAGAGTATTCTTTTAAGTATTTGATAGGGTTTTTTAAAAGGAGGAGCCACAGGATAATGAGGTAAGGAATAATCAAATATTTAATAAAACATTATTCATAACTGAAGAGATACAGGACTATCCACACTAGTGGATCCCATAATATAACCAGAGATGAATTTAAAATGTAAATAAATACCCCTACACATCTATAAAGACATATTATGATAATATTTCATTTATGCCAATATTAAAGATATCCAAGAATATCAGAATTGAAAATAACTTGTTGTCTATAGAGAAATGTGAAACAAAGTAACAGTATCAAGTTTTGGAAAACAGTAGAAAAATATTTTCTAAGATTTGAGGAAAAACACTTTAAAATCTGAAATTATACACTGCACAATACCAACATTAAAATGGGAGAAAAAAATAACATTTACACATGGAAAAACTCAGAAATGTTATAACCAGAGACACATTCCTGGAAGAATCATTGGAAGTGCAAAAATAAACTGTGATCAGAAAAAGAGAGAAGTGGAAGACATAAATATAGTTCTGGACAAGAAAATCAGTAAAACATGTTTAAATGCTTGTTCATGTAAAATGCATGCTCGTTTTTTTAAAAAAAGGATTGCTATAAAGCTCTGTAGAAAGTTTTGATTTTTCAAATAACTAAATAAATAAACACCAATTGTCAAATCAGCAAAAGAAAAATAAAATAAGTAGACAATTTACAGGAGAAAAGATATGAAATAAGATTAGAAATAATCAGTGCATTAAAAAGGGAATCAACTATACTAGTCATTGGGGAATGCTAATAAAATAATGATTTGCTATGGTTTACCTTTCAGTTGGGTTAAATGTATGTGATTGATAATAGTTAGCCTTAGAGAGGCTGTGGGGGAATTGACACTCTCTCCCATGATTTTTATGAATGAAAATTGCAAGTTCTTATTGATAGAATCTGACACTATCTACCCAAATCAAAAATTACATATCCTTTTATCTATAAATCTCATTGCTATTAATCTATTCTTAAGAAATGCTTGTACCTGGGAGTAAATATACTCCTGATATATATTCCTGATTTACATGCAAAAATATTAAATGCAGTGTCATTTAAATAGCTAATGATGGAAATAATCTGAATGCTAATCAATGGAGAAATATTTAAATGTAATAATGTATTTAGGCTATATATTAGATTATATAATTAAGACTACTACAGTAGACTTACATGTTCTGATATACATTAGTCTGTGAGACTTACAGACATCTTAACTAAGAAAGGCAAATTCCAGAACAAAATGTACAGATTGATCCAGTTTGTTGAAAAGATTTAGAAAGGGGTGCATTTATTTATGTATTCATAGAATATTTCTAGGGAAATGCTAAAAAATCCTATTTGCTGCAAATTATTCTGGGAAAGAGTGGACATAGGGAGGACTTCGGAGGGGTTTTATTCATTTTTGCGTTTAGTAACAAGGAGGTATTTAGAGATGGATCATAGAAAATGGAGGCAAAATCCACTGTAAGTGCCTGTTCATGTCTTTGCTTTTGCCTTTCCACCCTGCTTTTGTCCTGGCTTTCTCTTCCCACTTCTCCTGAATGGCAGATTGAGTCAGCAGTCAGTTCTTAACTTCTCAAGGGTTTCCCTTTGTTATACTGTTTTCCTTTGGTCTTCCTGGGCAGAGTTCAAACATCTCTTCACAGAAGTCTTCCTTGACTCTCCCTTGCTTATTGCCCCTCATCCTTCCATCACATTACTATTCTTGTTTGATTTTCAAGATACTGATCTACATCCAAAATTGCACTTCACATGCATTTATTTAAGTAATTACTGCAGGTGCCTCCATCTCAGCATGCAAACTCCATGTGGACAGATTGATGTTTTATTCCCACTGTAATAGCCCTAGTGGCAGTACTGAGCTAAAAGTAAGCACTTAATAAATACATACTTGATGTATGAATGGATAAGTGGAGGTTTCAGTTGCCTATAAGGTAAAGATATGTGTGAAAGAAGCTAAGCAGGAAGTTGGATTATTTATCACCGCTCATACCGACTTAGGGATAATAGAGTTCTGAAAAGCAAGGAAGATCATAATGTTTTTGACTTTGTCCTCCAAAACCAGTATCAAAGCAGACTTCTGTAATGTTTTCATTCAAATTGTTTTTGTTGTTTACTCTATAACGCATTAAAAGGAAAAATAATGGTATTTTGTTTCCAAATGAAAATAACAAAGCCCTTGGATCCCGATTATTTTTGGGAACATATGTCTTTTCATGTGTGAACAAGTGTAAATGAAAGTTGGAAATACTTCAGTTCAATTAGGTGTATAACCCCTGGGAGGTGACGCTCTCCTACGTCTGTCCAGATATATGTTCCTGAGGACGTAGTAATGCATTTCTTCATGGTGGCAACATGCAATTGGGGTAACTAGATGAAATAGTAACCCTAGTTTCTCTAATTTACTTCAGTAGATATATTGAAATGTCCTAAAGCCAGATGTTCAAGCTGCCAAATTGAACAGTGAAACTGCCAAATCTTTGACTTATAAGCCAAGAAAAAACAAACCAACTTTGCTTTTCTAAGTTTCACAAAAAATGAGGTGTGTATTTCCATTTTCCCTAATGCTTCTTTATTCCAGGGTTTTATTAGGGTTGTGATGGATAGTTTAAGAAAACCATACAAAAAATATAAAGATAAAATGAAGGTCATTTCTTAAAAAAAGAAAGCAAACCTTTTCCTTTAATGGTCGCGTCTTAGCAAGGAGCAGCACAGGTTGTAAACCAGGGAGAACTGTACAAGAAGCAGTGAGGAGGAATAGTTGTCTAAAGCCACACACAGAATGTCCCCTGTCATGGAAAACAGAAATACTCATCACTTTTATGCCATTGTTTTGGCCCCAACAGTATCTGAGAACTTTATTCTATCGTGTATTGAAAAGCATGAAAATACTGGCTGGCCAGAATGAAATGGTTTAAAATACATGTCAATTTGTTGAATAGCTGAAGAGCTTACATAATTACATTATTACCAAATTCACCACCATCCCCATCTTTTTTTCTCATACATTTCACCTTAGGACATGATAGGGACATAAATAATGCTCCATCCCACCCATGCCCACCTCAAGATAGCTCTAGAGTAAAGAGAGTTTTTTGGGAGGAGAGGGAAACATTTTAAATAGTAATGCTAAGAATGACTGTCACAATCACCGCATAAAAAGCTCTATTCTTTTAAATTGCAGCTTCCTAGCATCTGCAGTTTGGTATTTTTTATTTATTTTTTCTGAGTAGTTTTGTATATAGGGCTTTCTAGTACAACATGGATGTTTCTGGGTGTATTTTTAATTATTTATTGACTAATAGCTTAACATCTCTTATTTTGAAATTGAACAGGGTAATACGTCATTCCTCTCCTAGACTCAGGCAAGAAGAGTTTCTTCTCCATGTTCTGTGTTAGATGGTCTAACTTTGGCCTTCCTCCACCTGGGCCCTTTCTCATGGAATAAATAGTCTATGGCCAACTGGATGTACCTAGTAAGAGGCACAGCATTCCTTTCTAGATTAATCTCTGGGTACTTGGAACCAACCCCAAAGCTCCACCACACCATGGCTCATGGACCTCTTCCTTAGATCTAGGTAGACCAAGCGGGAGGGACTCGGAACAGCACTGGTGGGAGGCTAGAGGGCCCACTCTTCCTGTGCGAACGTGGTCTAGCCCAAAACACTGAAGAATTCAAAATTTCTAAATGTGATCTGACTTTTCAGGTCATTGTGAATATATACTAGTTGAGATAGGATGCTGGAACAAATTTTAGTCACCAGTTTAACAGTTATATGTATGCAGGCTTCCATTTGGATTTTTCTCTGGGTCTTTCAAATATTACTAGAGGCCTGATAAAATTGAAATACCATAAACTTGGAGTGAGATACAACTCTGTCCAAAACTTGGTTTTTTGTGCCTGTAATAACTCATTAGTAAAAAGCAAAATTTCATGTTTTTTTATTAGAGAGCTTTGTATGAATTAAATTATATGTACAATGTAAGTGAAGATTCATTCATTAAAAAGATAAAGAATAAAGAGAAAAAATTGTAAGTAAGAACTACCATGGCTTAAGAAATATGCTAGGTAGTTATAAAAGACAGATGAGAAGGCTATAATCCTGGCCTTTAAAGCTTCAAGGTAAATAAAAATGAGCAATGAAGTTATAGGGGCCATGATAGAGATATGTACGGGAGAGAGTAGAAAAATTTTATCTGTGGTGAATATGGAGAGTGTCATATTGAGTAGCTCTAAAGTTGGGTTTTTAAAAATATTATAGGCAGGGGAACAAGGTGAATGAGGGCAAAGAGAAAATTAGTCTGTGCAAGTCTGTAGCAAAACCTAGGGGAATTACCTAGTGAGGGTCTCATATGACAGAGAGGAGTACTTTATCTTATGGGTAACTGGAGCATGATTCTAGAGAGTCATGTATTTTATTTATGTACTAAAAGAAAACTCTGAGAACTAGCCATTTCTGGCAATATACAGAACTGGTTATCTGGAGAAACCCTCCTAGATTTGGACAAATTAAAATCCTATATTAAATATTAAAAATATCTATTAAACGAATTACTAAAATTGTGGGTAGATCAGAAACAAGAAACATATTAGTTCTGAGACCAGCACCTGTGCCTGGAGCATGTCAACCAATGAAAGCCCAGGGCAGGAGACAATCCCTGGACCCACCACACAGTAGGCATTCAGATCCAAGATGCCACGATAAGGCTGGGGCTAGCCAAAAGTATGCAGAAGGGCCACCCCATAGGAGAGTGAATAATACCTGAAGAAAATGGTCTGCAATGGAAGACTTGACTGCCATTGGCCTTGATATTGGCTGGAGGTGAAAAAGTTTTCTCATGCACCATCACTGGCTTTAGAGCCAGAATTCTCTATGGCTATGACCCCCCAAGCTAGGAGCTGCCAACCACCTGGAAAAGTAATTGGGTGCTCCATGGAGGAACATACAGTGGAGGTGAGCCAGAAATATCCTGCATAGAAAAAGTTCCATAGCATTGGGGCTTACTGTCAACAAATCACAAAGCACACAAAGGAAACTAACCCACATCCCTGAATGACCAAACACCATGGCAGGATGTTAGCTTCTGAGAGCAGATTGTGAGAGAACTTGGTGCAACTAGGGTACTGCATGGCTGGGGCAGAGAGAGGAAGTGTGGCAGAGAAGGATTAAGAGGTAATCCTGAGGATGCCACTATGGGCAATGGGGTCTTGATCCTTTTGAGATTTCCTGAGAAACCTATAAAATGTCTCCCAGATTTATCTTCCTGAAGGATGGAGGGATACAGTTACATTGATGCTGAGAGTTGATCTCAGGGGCACTGACTCTGTGGCACTTGCTGACCGAGCCTGCTCCCACCCAGCATTCGTAGCGGGAGGAAACATGTGAATGAAAGAGGTGAAGGAAATGAGACGTACAGATTGGATTTACACAGTAGTCACAGGGATGTATAGTACAGCGTAGGAAATACAGTCAATAATATTGTAGTAACTGTGTTTGGTGCCAGGTGGGTGCTGAAAATGTTGAGGGTACCACTTTATAAAACATATGATTGTCTAACCTCTGGGCTGTAACCCCGAAACCAATATAAAATGATATTGAACTAAGTAAATGAAAAAGAAAGCATATAGATGCATAATCACGTACCAGGAAAATGTGTGGGGGGATAGTTTTCCAGGCAGGTGATGAGGCACAAGCAAAATTCCTGGCACAGGAACATCCTTGGTACCTCAGAGAACAGCCAGGCACGGAAAGTTCCCGGAGCACAGTCGCGCATCATTGGGGAGAGGCAACACTGAGGTCTGGTCTCTCGCTAACAGTCCCGCAACTCTAACCACCATGATCCATGTGCAAAACTTCAGTTTTTACCCCAAAGCAATAGGAGACTTTCCGAAGCTGAGTGCAGTTATATCATTACAGATTTTTCTTTAAAATGTACATACAAATGTTTGCACTGGAGAAGTGACTGCTCTCACAAGCAGCACCCCAACATAACAGCATACTTTTTGCTGCCTAAGTTATTTCTACATTAGTGACTCTGTCATCATTTAATTGTTTATTTTTTCAAAATTGCCCAAGGTACCATCATTCAGGTGACAGAAGGACTAAGAAACGAGAAGATCTCATCTGGAAATATTGGTGAATCAGGTGTAAAACTGTCATACACACACCCCTGCCTAGTGCAAGGGCTGGAACCCAGTCACACTACCACACTAACTGTGAGGGAAGGCAGAGAATCTGTTTGGCTGTATGCTCATGAAAAATTGAACAGTAATTATTTTTACTTTTCTAAACATTTCTTAATATTAATAAATCCAATAACAAATTGGACTTAACACTATCTTGACTTTCTTACATGTGTCTAAACAACCCGGCATATATAGTTTTTGAAATGTCACAAAACTTTCTTTAAACAAAAGCAATAATATTTCCCTTTATTGCTTATGAGAACCTAATAATTTTTTATTCTGTTTCACTCTATTTTATTATTTTTTTATTTCTCCAATTTCATTTAACTGCTGGTTGTGACCCACTATACTGATTTTATTATCATTTAAGGATTACTACATGTAGACCAAAAGTCAGTGTGATGCACTGGTTAGCAGCGGTGAAATGGACCCTGAATTTAGAGTAACATTGTGGAGTTAAAAATCCCATTCTTGTCAGTGTATCAGTCTGATGTGTGAGGTATTTCATTGGGCCAGCAGCATCAGCATCGCCTGGAGTTTTCTGGACTACAGATAATCTATCTACTTTGGTCTACTGAATAAGGATCTATACTTTTACAAAATTTACAGGTGATTCATGTAGACATTAAGGTTTAAGAAACACTGGACTAGGTGATACTCCAGTAATAAACAACCTCACATTCTTGGTAGTTTAGAAATGTTTATTTCTTGCTCTTGTTACCTGGTCATTGCAAGTATACAGGGGAGCTCATCATAGACACTCAAGGACTGGGAGTAGCTGTAATCTCAAACATTGCCGGTTGTTTTTCCAGAGGTAAACGCAATCTGCGGAATCATTGTCTTTCATCAGCCTACCATACTAGCAAAGAAACAAACTACTGATGTCACTCCTGTTGAATACTAAATGCTTTCTCTCATCTGCATTCTAATAACGTAAGGATCTCCTGATCTTACCTCAGCTATAACATTTAACAAATTGTATTAAACTTTTTGTTTGTTGTTTCTGTGTTTCTTCTTTTAGGATGAAGACCATGTTGTCTTGTATGAACCGTTAGGTTCATAAATTTCATTAATTGGTGGGATTTTATTTTTTAAGTTAAATAACACATTTAGATTAAGAAACACTTCTGTCATGAGTGTATGTTAGTGATAAGAGTCTTTCCTGTAAGTCAGCTGGGCAAGTGCTTGGCTAGCTGCCTACGGGGCAGCTGGGCACCAAGGAATAGACAAGAGTCACACGCAGTAACTATGCTGTTCACTCAGCTTTTATTGAATGCAGGGTCACTCAAAGTAGAACATTAACATAGATTAATATCCTACTGACCTTCTCTCAAGCTAAGCGAAATATAACACACACACACAGAGCAATCAATGGGGGAAAATGAAGCCGAGTCCCAGAGTCTCAGTCTGCAGGTCCAGGAGACAGAACAGTGGGCAAGGGAGTTGTTGGCATCTTGCAAGGAAGGCTCTCCAGAGCCAGGTGGGCAGCAGGGCAGACGGGGTCCTCAGTCCAGCAGACAGAGCATCTGGCAGCTGATACCAAGGGAGATCAGCGTGGCATGGAGAAGCACTCTAGTGTGTGAAGCTAGGCCGTCTCAGCAGTGGTCTAAACCCTGCCTCAGTTATACCTTGGAAGTTGTTTACTCCACTCTTCTGGGTCTTTCGATGAATGCCTTGGCACCCCTGATGCCAAGTGGGGAATTTGCCCAGGAGCCTATGGGTGGTACGTGGCTGTTCTGTTTGACACCCCTGCTGGCAAGTGTGGACTTTCCCCAAGAGCCTATCTATGGGTGGCCCACTCTGCTGGCACAGCTACTTTGACCATGTGTGCAGGTATCTTAGGTGTGTCTCCTTGCCAGATGTGTCTGTTCTGACTTAGGTAGTTTCCTTCTTGAACCAAGGTGCCATGGCTGACTGACAGGCATTTTGGTTGACATGAGTGACACCACTTTGTTTCATATATGTTATGCTATCTTCAAAGGACCAATGCCATTTTACTGGTCCTGCTTGCCACAACTTCCAGATTAAGAAATGTATCTATTGCTTTAAAAGAGTTTAATGTTAAGAAGTCCCCATTAAAATAAGTCACCATCTGGGTGAGGTCAGGATAAAGAGACCTTTCTTGAATTCAGTAAGGTTGATTGATGGGATGAACTTCACCCATGAACTTACCACCTTTAATAACACTTTTTATATAGAGACAATGGATGAAATGTTGAAAGTATTGGTAGGTCTTGGCTGCAGTACTGACCCTCCTAAGAAGTTAAAAAAAAAAATCCCCAAAAGCTACCTTTCAAATTTCCCAAATATGAAAGTTTTGTAGCGACTTTTGAATTTTAATTAGGTGATTTCTACAAAACATAAAATTGCAGTGGTTCATAGTATTGAGTTGTCTGCAGGCAATATTTGTAGGCTGCTGGGCCACCAAGCTTAGATTCTTCTCCTATTTTTTATGATCCATCTATACAGCCAACACATTTCTTCTCTAATAGCTCTGTCTGAAGACACATCTGGAATGCAGATTATAACAATATTGGTAATAGATCACAAGGTTCCCATCCATATTAATTCTATCAGTCATCACTATAAATCTAGGATTGTCCTCATTTAATGGCTGAGACAACTAAGGCACAAAGCTTAAGTAATTGTCTTGAATTTGAAGTGCTAGAACATTTATGCAGACAAATTATTATTTAATTCATTTTCAATTAATTATTAAGTGATCTTTATAATTACTTTCAGAGAATCAGAAACAGATCTTCAAAGAGATTAAGAGCTGCTAACACTGAATTCACATGTATTGCTCTTTGTGCCAAGAATGAATTTCTGAAAAACTCTCAAGTTGAGTGACATGCCCAATAATGTCAGTATTGGTTAAAGATATGTAAAATTTTGAAAGCATTTAGTTGAGTATATCCTACATCTTCACATGAAATTTGCTTGAATAATTTTTTCATAACATTTTAAAAAACAGAGATTGATAGTACAACCGAGAAGTAAAATATACATAAAGATTATGACAAAAAGTAAGTTTAAGGAAGTCAGTAGAGTTAGGATCCTCTGTCTTAGATATCTGATCACCCTGGGTATCTATCTGATCAGCTTCCTCATCCACTATTGTCCTCCAGGTGATTTTTGAAGAAATAACCTTCAGCAAGAATCCTCTTAGGTTAGTTTAGCCAGAATCCGCCCTTGTCCCAGATTTCAGTAATTCTCTTAATAATTTCCTATCCACTGACACCACCTCCTTGGCCATAAATGTCCTCCTTTGCTTACTGTATTTGCAGTTGATTCCACTCTCTCGCCCCCAATGCAAAACTCCATTGATGTTCCCTTCCTTGTCACAGTGGTCCTGAATCATACGCCTTACTTCTTCTTAACACATGTCATGAATAATTTTTTCTTTAACACTTATTTTTAGCCACATATGAAGCGGCAGCTGTAAGAGCACATCTTAGTATCTGAAGCATTCCTTTCTACCAGTCTGTATTATGTCTTTTTAACATTTGTTCTTCGCACAGAATTGTGAAACTTAGTTTAATTCCATAAAAAAGCTAACTTATGCCAGATTTATTTATTAGAAACTCAATGAGTAGAATTCACTTATAAACATTTTTCACAAATCATTGGGTGATTTTTTTATGTTCATAGGCTTTCAGACCCATTGTTCCTATGGATTTACAGGAAGTAAAAGAAGTAGAGCCAGCTTAAATTTTTAAAAAATTTTTTACTTTAACTAAAATATATATCAATTAGTTAATTAACTAATTTTTCCACAGGGTATGTCTTACCTTGTGCACCTTCTTCTGCTTGGTATTGGGCAGCCAACTATTGTCTTGCATTTCTCCCTGGAATGAAGCCAACCAGCTGGAGCGCTGACAGTGAGGTGCCATTTTTCTTCTGTACTCACTGACCCATAAAATTGTATAGTTTCTTTGCTTGCGCCCGATTATAGTTATGGCCAAAATAATGGAATATTTGCATGCAGAATGAACGCTGGACAGCTATTTATCTGTAAACCCAAGCACGAGAAACATTTCTTCTCCAAGGGTGAGCAAACAGAAAGAAGGCCGTAAAGTTGGTTATGGACTTGGTAGTTTCCATTAACATGTCATCATCTGAAGCCAGCTGATATGGTGATATTAAATTCACAGAGAAGCTGATAATTCAGGAAGACAATGTGTGACCATGGGTTATGGATATATTTTTTTTCCAGCAATTTGTTGGACTATGAATCAGAATTATTTTGTGGGGGTGGGGGCAGTGCAGGGAAGGCAGTATATGAGAGAGAATACATACACACATGCAAAGCTTTTGAAACAATCCATTTAAACATCAGAATTATATTGTGGCTACAAGAGATGTGAACTTCTCCAAATTAAGAACCATGCCTTATTCATCTTCACTTTTGCTCTGGAACCTGGTAAAGCATCTGGGATATCTACCAGACTTGACTGCCAGTCAAATTTAATAGCATCTATTAAATGAGGGTGTGGATGTGCTAGGTATTATCACAACAATAATCTTGGTCTGAGATTGAGATTATTCTTTAGTCAAGGTTAATAAATGACTAGTATATTAATTTTATTAACCTAAAATCTCTAGTTGATGACTTGAATTTTTCATTTACATTATCCACATTTAACTATACTACCAAAGGCAGAAGCGATGGATATTCTTTACCACTGCCTGTAATATGTGATAGCAAGTAAAGACGAATAAAGGACACCGGATTCAGTTGAATTGTTATAGGAAATAAAGCTGATGAGAATGTTAGTAACATCCTAAACCAGAACAAATTTAGAATCCAGATTTTCAAAATAATTAGTCAATTCCTATTAAATTTTGATAGTTCCATAGGGAGGACTTAGCCCATGAATATATGCTCTATTATGGAACACTTTGCTACCAGTCAAAGCCATGGTTTGTCAAAATTACTTGCTTTCTTCAGTACTATGTTAAAGAAGGACAAAAAATAAAAGAAAAAACAAAAAAATCTTTAATTGAATCTCAGAAGGGTTCTCAATATTATTTTTGTTTTAATGTTATTAAAGAAGATCAGAGAATATAATGTCAGCTATGAATTTGTTTCTGTTGTGTTATCTCTACGGACTTGTTTCAGAGCACTGGCATTCTTTAGTATTACGGAACGTCATTCTAATTAGTTTGTACTTTGAGTCACCGTGTTCTACAGTATCGTTGAACTTTGCCAAATTCTGAACAGATTATACCTAAAGTCTAAGAATTAAGCATTATATCTGTTCTAAAACGAGACTATCATTTTTATATTAAACAAAAGTGCCTGGCATATTAACTAACTGCCACTCTTTACCACATCTTTATTTCAAGCCCAGTAATATCAGTAACTGCTAATGTTTACAGAGCTTTAATTCTGTGTCAGAAACTGTGACTGGTTTTGCATTAATTATCTTATTTAAACTTTGTAACATATGTATGAGTAAAGTGTTTTTATTAGCCAGCATTTTAGGATGAGAAAATCAAAGCTTGGGCGACACAAGCAAGGCTTTAGGCAGTTAAGTGGGAGAACAGATATTAACCAAAGCGTGTCTATTCAACTACTACTTTTGCTCAAGCTAATCACTAGTAGATGAAAATAATACCCTTAATTTGTTCAATAGCTGCATTTGTGGTCTATTTCTAAACTTCCAAAATATGTACGAGCTTATTTGTTGTACTAAATTTATCCTCAGCTTGATTCTACTTTGCAACCTGGATTCCTCTTTCTCCAGCAAATTTCCTAAAGTGTTTATTTTGAATTGCATGAATTTTTAAATAATACACTTTTTAGTAAACAAGGAACAATATAAATAAGCAAATAAGCACACCCTATAAAGAGATAAGCATTAAAACATTTGACAATGGCGTATGAAACTATTTCCAAAGTTTAGAGTGACCACTTGGAATAGTTTGGTGTTTGCAAGCTCCTGAGATAAGATGTAGACAACATATCTGTGGTGTCAGGAATGGCTACTTGAGTATCATGTCCCCAGGGGTTCTGAACTCATAGTTGCAAAATATGAGATTTGAAAAAAGCATAGTTAAAACTTCTTTTAGTCCATTTAATTTATATTCTGGACTGAATGGAGGAAGGTGGCCAGTTGCTTTAACACGTTCCAGGTAGTAAGTCTTGAGTTACTTCCCTGCTTAGCTGTTGATATCATGGAAGTTTTGAATTAATCGATGTCTGTGTTTTAGTGTCAATTATAAAAACCTGAGCTCCTCGCTGAGAAATTTGACTGCCTTTATTTTAAAATAAAATTTTGCCTAGAGGAATAAAACCACATTTCCCTGAGATGAAAATCATTGTTGGCTCATTGCCTAATGTACTATATAAAGAAAAGATGTGGATGGGAAGAGGAGCAGAGTATATACAATTGAAATAAAAATACTCAGGGCCAATATATTGAAACAGTCTGGTTATTGTTCAAAATGGGCCAATAAAAATATGCCAATAGAAGTGAGAGAATACGTATAAAAAATCTATAGCCTCACTACTAGACTAGAAGAGTCACCACATTATATCAAATAAGAATTTGGGGGAAGTTAAAAAACAAATGGAACAATTTGACAGTGAAATACAATAGGATTAAGGGAGGAGATACAGGAGGATACCTGTAAGAGGAATAGTGATTTTTTCCAGAAATTCTCAGGAATGGATTCTCAAAAATATCTCAGAATAAAAGCTGAGTATAGAGAAGAGAGGACTGTGGGCAATCAACAAGGTAATTATCATATTTTATTAACTCTTGGCTTTCATTTGTTAAGTGTCTTATAATCATACAAGCCGTACATTAAGTGGCAGCAATTTTTCTTTGTAGTTGTTCGTGAAAGAATCACGTATTTCACCTCTAATGATGTTCCATGAAATACAGTACGGGAAGGGACTATAGCCAGCTAACCGGCTGCTACAGCTCAGAGCAACAACTTCAGCATTTGCTTCCAGACTAAACCCAGACGTGCAACGTTTTTTTTTTCTTATTTGTTTTGTTTGCCTGTTTGTTTTTTAAACACTGGGACATCATAGAGATTGATTTCTAGATTGGCAATTGTGAATGGATAAGATGGTACTGTTTGGAGGTAATTTATATCTATAATAAAGTACAACAAGTATTGAAAATGACAGAATATATTGAAAAACCCTACTGCACCTGAAATGAACCTCTCCTTTCCTCTCCCTTCTAGAACTATCATTCAAGTATGCCAAAGAAATGTAAAGATGTGCTTTGATATAGAAACCCTCTAAATGTTACCACTTATAAGCTCTGAAAAAATTATTGAAGATATTTTCTTGTGAAAACTAATTATAAAATTCTAGAAAAATTAATATGTAGCTAAGAGTATAGAGTGTATTTATAGATGAGTATGAATGATTACCAATGTGATAGCTATGACATTATTGTACTTGTTAAGAAAGGATTTATAGGAAGAAGCAGGCAAATGTACAACAATCTTTAAAAAATACCATTGAAGGAAGCTTTATCAAAATAAGATTTTAGTCCTGGCTGGTGTGGTTCAATGGATTGAGTGCTGACCTGTGAACCAAAGGGTTGCTGGTTTGATTCTCAGTTGGAGCACATGCCTGGGTTGTGGGCCAGATCCCTACTTAGAGGTGTGCAAAAGGCAACCACACACTGATGTTTCTCTCCCTCTCTTTCTCCCTCCTTCTCTCTCTAAAAATAAATAAGTAAAATCTTTTCAAAAATAAGATTTGAGAAGAGGAAGTGAGCAAGTAAAAATATTTGAAGGACATTTTGTTATTTGGGAGATAATTTTTGATAACAATTATATTATTTAAAAATAGGTTTTATTTTTTATTTTTCACACTGATATAAATGTGTTTGTGCAACACATTTTTAAAACTCTGTAACTGTAACCACAAAAAGATTAGAAATAGGATGCATGATACTCACGTGACTAGCAAATGCTTTGGCATAACTCTCAAAGAAAAAAAAAGATTGCAACCCAGCTTTAGGCAGAAAAGAAATACCGATAAGGCATTATGAAGAAAATGAAAAATAAAGTATCCCGATAAGACAAAGTACATTCAGACCAGCAGTGCATGGAAGGCCCAGGTTGCTCAGCAATCTGCTTTGCAGGTTCCTCGCTCGATACCAGAGGACGAGTATGTTGCTTTTACAATAAAAACAAGATTTTGCCAAAGAATTTCTTGGAGAGGTACAGCTTCTTCATTTTTCTTTTTTCACAGAACACTACAAAATGAACTTTAAACTACACCTTTGAAGTCATATTAACCTTGATATATTGTTTAGAATAATGAATTATTTTTGTCCATGTAGTTGACTGTTAAATGTATATCCTAAGGGAAAAGGAACACACAGAAATCACGTGATTTCATTCTCTTAAGTACCCTAATTAATTAAATTAATAGATTTGGTTTTGTTGGGATTATACAAGTCAAGGAAGGATTAGAAGGTAAGAGCACTGATGGGACTGAACATCAGCTTTAAGCCATTGTTCTGTAAGTTGTGTAAGCTCCTGGAGATCTGGAGGATCTGCTGATCAGTGAGTGGCTCATGGCTTGTAGCCCCCTACATTTTTTAATATATGAAGAGTGTCACAGAGTTTTGAAGAACCCCGTCTTCATTTCTTGTACTGTGATTACTTCTCAGGCTAGACCATGAGCTCCTAGAAAGTGAAGAGTTTTCATTCACCTCTATATTGCCAAGTGTCTATAAAATCCACTAGAAATACAGGGTCCAGCACAAATAATGTCCCTTTTTTATTACAAAATCTTTTATTGCAAAATCATAAGCATGTTATTCTGTAACATAACAATATCACACTCAAGCACACCACAGGAATTTTTAGGTGAAATGTTCAAATTAAAACTAGAAATTATTACACCCATATTATTACCCTACCAACCACACTCAAGCAAGTGTTACTTCTGCTGGACCCTGTACATACTAGTAGAAATCTAGTATTTTTTAAACCAAACTAAAGTAAGTAAATTGATAAAATGTGCATACTCTAATTATTCTTGCTCATCATCTATGACCTATAAAAGCTGGTTCATATACCATATTGCCCATGAGTAATTGCAAGTTACTCAATTTGATTCCCATTTATTGTGCCCTTAGCACTTTCATTATCATTATCATTTTGAGCTAATTTTAGCATATTTTGTTGATTATGTTACTACAGTTGTCCCACTTTTCCCCCCTTTGCCCCACTCTGCCTGCCACCCCGCTTCCCTCCAGCATTCGCTCCCTTAGTTCATGTCCATGGGTTGTGCATATAAGTTCTTTGGCTTCTCCATTTCCTATATGATTCTTAACATTCCTCTGTCTATTTTGTACCTACCAATTATGCTTTTTAATCCCTGCACCTTTTCTCCCATCCTTTCCCTTCTCCCTCACAGCTGATAACCCTCCAAATGATCTCTATACCTAAGATTCTGTTCCTGTTCTGGTTGTTGTGTGTGTGTGTGTGTGTGTGTGTGTGTGTGTGTGTGTGTGTGTGTGTGTGTTTTGATTCATCTGTTAATAGTTGTGAATTTGTTGCCTTTTTGATGCTCATAGTTTTAATCTTTATTTTCTTAAATAATTCCCTTTAACATTTCTTATAATGATGATGATGATGAACTCCTTTAGCTTTACCTTGTCTGTGAAACACTTTATCTGCCCATCCATTCTAAATGATAACTTTGCTGGATAGAGTAATCTGGCTTGTAGGTCCTTGATTTTCATCATTTTGAATACTTCTTGCTAGTCCCTTCTTGCCTGCAAATTTTTCTTTTGAGAAATCAGCTGTCTTATGGCTACTCCTTTGTAGGTAACTCTCTGCTTTTGTCTTACTGCTTTTAATATTCTCTCTTTATCTTTTACCTTTGGCATTTTAATAATGAATTGTCTTGGCGTGGTCCTCTTTGGGTCCAACTTGTTTGTGACTCTCCGTAGCTGTTTAAGTCTGTATTTTCCAGATGTTTCCATGGGCCAGCATGTTCCTATTTTCTTATACTCTCTTATGTACCTCTTCCCACCCACAAACATGCAAAGCCAGTTTCTGTGTCTTCCTGTCCATTCGCATGTCTAGATTGCCTTGGTCAGACACCTGTTCACAGGAGACCTGTGATCGATATTTCTTCCAAGTGATTAATACTTGCCAGTTTTTGTGATTGTTGTATTTCATCTTGGTTTAAATCCCATAATAGGTGTATTTTCTTTTGGCTGAGGCTTCTGCAAAACAGATGGCATGTGTCTTAACATTGATCTCTCTTGAAGTGGCAGAGTGAAACATTTTGGTTGTAGAAAAGAATTGTTTAGAAGCCTCTGAATTGACCCCTTTGTGTACCAAATCGACATTTTGTGTAGCTAGTTTTATCTTTGCTTAAACTAGTATTGATCAAACTATCAAAGATTGTGTTATAGTATGAACAGCTGTTTTTGAAGCACCACCAGAAATAAGGGTTTGCATTTAAATCTTTAAATCAATCCACATCTTGTTGGCTATCACAGAGTGTAGGTGTTAGGAACTGTGATTAATATTTTTTCAATCTTATTTACCACAAGAAAGGCTCTAAAAGTATTTGAGCACTTTACTTCCTTGTCATTCAGTGTTCAGTTTATTACATATTCTGCCATTTATTTCTGCCCTTTGAACTCTTCCTTCCCCGGAATACATTTTCTAAGATCCCTTGTTCAGGTGAAGGATCAGAACTGAGTAAATGCTTTGTGAACTGCTGAAGGGCTCTGCTAGAATTCAAGACTGATTTAGCGCGACCTCCGGAAAAAAACAGAAACAAAGAAAAATTCGGAGAGAAGTTGTTTAATCCCATGAAACAGCTTAAAATGGACTTTACTACAAGATAGTGATTAAATTATTACATAAGAGAAATTACATCTCGGATTTTTGTGGGAGTTGAGACATTCTTAAATCTCACTGATGAAAAATATGTAAGGTTTTAGCAGAGATTTTGAAAGCTTTTATGCCTCTGTTTTTCAGGTAAGCTTAGGAAAGAATAGCTTTCAGCTGAAAATGGGTCATGGCAAGAGAATATTATTAATTACAGCTAAGCTCTCCAGAGAACTCCACTACAAAGCTACAGGCATAAAGGTTAAAACAAATTCCACAGATTTACAGAATTCCTTATTTATACTTACATAGACTCTTAAGCACTCTCAGCATAAATCAAGCTTTGGAGCAAAACCTACAACAAACATTTAGTGTGTCTTTTCTTAATCTTACATGATTACTATGGGATTATCATTTTATTTCTGTTTCACAGATGTTTATATTTACAATTATTTGCTATCAAAACTCTTTTATTAAGGATGAGGGCTACAACTCTCAAACCCATTTCTGAGTCTACATCTCAAAGCTGTAAGCAGACTTAGTTTTATGCTCAAGACTTCCTTCATCACAGCCATCTGCTATGAAGCGTAGGGCAGAAAGAAGTCCCACACATTTCCCATTGCCCCTTCACACCAGTGTAGAGCTGCTTTCCCCACATGCTTTCTGCCGAGCTTGAAATTTCCACATGGGACCATTGTTAATCAGCCATGGCTTAGCATGACTTAGTTTTTCAATTGTAGATGGAATGAGCATGGAGAGAAAATACTAAGTGAGATGGAGAAGTGAAGTAAAGTAAGGGCAAGAGGTCAGGATGGTCTGGAGAGGGGCACAGAACTTAGAGAGAATGTATATTGCCAAGGGAGAAATCTGCAAATGTGGAGACATTTTGTACATTTTGTTTCCCAGTGATTGTGGGTTGCTGAGGTCATTTAATGGGTGGGGCAGGGGTGCTGAATGTCATAATGTGAGGCCTGTCAGACAGAAGAAAGCATCGTCCATTTCCTTTTATGACTTCCAAAGGCCCTCCTAAACATGCAGGAAAAGTTTACTTGAGTAAACAATCTAATTCTATTTGATATACACACACATTTTTTATGTGTGGTTTTACTATACAGTGACCTTTGCAGTCAAGCCATGAAAAGTGTGAGTCAAATTGTCAGTTTCAACCCTTTAACAATATTTGCCCTCACATTTCAGAAATACTATATGTCACTGGTGGTGATGATGATATTCGTTGTTTTGTTTTACACATACAATTCACCATATCAGTCTGCACTTCTAGATGCCCCATTATTGGCGAGTCTACGTAGATACAGTTGCACCTCTACTTCATTGTGATTTCCAGCATAGCACTCCTCAAGGTTTTATCTATGGAAATAGAATACATTTAATCAAAACTTACTCTCCTTTTATTTATCCTTTAAATTTTAATTAAGATATTAAGATTATATTTGTAATTAAGTATATACATAAATTATATTGTTTATGGATATTATTCAAGATAATAAAGATTGCTTTACTATAAATATGTGTTCTGAAAGAAAGACATTGCACAGGGTAAGGTTGACAATAATGAACTTGGAGTATGTGAAGGGACTGAGGAAGGTCATCAGGAAAGAAGCACACGGGACATCATTCACTTATTCACTGACAATCAAGGCACCCAATCAAGTGCAGATTAATATTCTGATAGAACCAAGGAGCAAACTAATGTATAGATTAATTGATAAATGTATTTATTTGGGCACTTAGCAAATATTAGAGTCTATAGAACTATAGCAGATGCTGAAGAAATGAGCCTCCAATCCCTGATTTCAAGTAGTTCTGTTAGGAGATACAGATGCTTATATAAAGAATTACAATATAACGAGGCAAATTCAATGAAAGAAGTGAGCACAGAGGAGGGGATCTAAACTCATATAGAAAGAAGGAGACCCAGGGAAGGCTTCTTAGCAGAGATAGGCTGATTAGAACTTTGTTCACTGGTAAAAGTTAGCAAACCCTATGATGCTGAGAAGACCAATGTGCCAGCTTTCAATCTCCAGAAAAGAATCCCGTACACCAGTTACCAATTCCAAGGAAAGACTCATACTACATAGAGGATAATAGCAGGGCTCATCAGTATGCTGACAAGCAGGAATAAAAGTCCCACCACTTCTGCCCATGGCATCTTGTTATTGGAGTTACTGAGGGAAACACAGTGTAGTCAAGCACTGGATGAAACAGCACTTTATTTGCATAGAGAAGAAATAGAGCAAGATCAGCTATAATAGTGGGCATTGGTGCTGTGGTCAGCAGGAATCCCTAGGCAGCCAGTGCAAGGCTATGTGCCCACCTGCACCTTTCTCCTGATGCAGTAGAAGGACCCCAGCTTTCCCCCTTGGTGTCTGAAATACTGAAAGCTGGGGACAAGCCTGAGGGCCATTGACATAAAGGCTTAAAACAAAGGAACACTCATTAAGCTTGTAACGGGGAAAGATATTCCCACATAAGGTGATAAGCACAGCACAGGTTGTATGAGCTCTTCTTGTTTTGATAAGAAAGTGTTTCTGACTCAAGGCCCATTCTTATGTGGTCAAGTGGGGATCATGTAGAGACTGCATGCATGTGAGTGTTTTTCCCAATAGGAAATCTTTAGCTCCCTGGGAAGAAAAGTACACAGAAGACACATGATAGGTAAAAGTATACGAGTAAGATATACTGTGGAAAATCTTAAGCGACAACTATGAGTCAGGGGAGAAAGTCATGGCCTAGATCTTTGAGGATCTTAGTAATTATGTAAAAGAAGTATAATGCTTTTGTAGAATAGAATAGAAAATAAGTATTTCTGAGAAATCTTTTCGGTAGGTCTCCCCGGAAGCTATGAGAAGGAGGTGCTGAGGATGATGGGAGAACAGACAAGGTATAGAGTGAGGGCACTCTTGTAGTAACTGAGGGCGAATGAAGACCTGCAATAGGACTATGGGTGAGGAGGGAACATTGCTTCACACATACGTAAAGTGAGGTGGTTAAAATATACCCCTATCCAGGCGCATCAACCGAAGCTCTGCACTGATTGGTCTGAGTTGAATACTGGGTGTTAGTATTTTTATAAGGTCCCCAGGTAATTATGATACCTAATAAAGACTAAGAAGCACTGAATCAGATAACCACTTAGGAGAATAAATCAACAGAGCTTGAGTTAAGAGAGGATAGAGTGAAGGCAAGGTAGACTTCTGGAATCGAGCACAGGGGCCTACTTTGGGAAAATCTGCAAATGGTGCTGTTATAACTTGAAATAGAGAGGGTGAGAAATTAATAGCTTGAAATGAGAGAATAATGTGTTGCAAATAAGCATACTGAGTTTGAGGTGCCTGTGATATATTTGAATGTTGATGGTCAGCAAGCAAGTAAATGTAAGGCTTCAAAACTTTGGAAGTTAGTTTAAAATACTTCAAAAATACTTTAGAAAAGATATACAATTTGAAGGTAGGAATTTTGGAGTGATCAGTGTCTAGACCTTTGGGAGGAGGGAAGTTAAAAAATATGCCAATACATATTCTTCTTCAGAGAGAAAATATAGAATGAGAAAGACAGAGGACCAAAGATGGAAATCTACACAAAAATATCAATGTTTCAGGGATGACTAGAGGAAAAGTAGCCAACTGAAGTGGCCTGGAAGGAATGCTGAAAAAATTTAGTAATGACTCTTTAATGTGGAGTCATGAAAGCCAAGGAAGAATACATTTTCAAGGTAATGTCAGATACAGCAAAAAAATGAACTAAGATCAAAGCAAAACATTGTCTATCGGTCTTGGATAGGGGGCCATTAATAATGACCTCAGAAAGTCTAGCCTTGACCTTCTCAGTGCAGGCTAGTTGGATAGAAGCAGGCTGAAGGGTGAAAGAAGGATGGACAGTAGGAAGGGTGATCACCAGCTTTTCCTTTGAAAACCTGAATAAGGAAATCAACAAGGGTCTGATGGTGTTATTGTAGCTGGAGAATGGCAGTATGACGTGTTTGGGAAAGGGAACAGAAGTGGCTGTCCTCCTGAAAAGTGATGAAGGTGGAGAGAAGGATGAGGTGGATTCTTTAGATCAAAGGGATAATAATTTTGAAAGGTTTTTTTAAAAAGTAGCAAGTAGACAGTTTGAATTTACAGGAAGAAATGCTGTAGATGGACAATAAGACAAAGGAACAAGACCACAGATTGATGAGAAGGATAAGCGCATCATTTGGTCATGAGCTACCGAAGTCATAGGAAATTTTCCGTCGGTAAAGGACAAAAGTGGTTAAATAATTAGGGCAAGACTCGGCAGAAGGCTAATAAAAATTATACCTTAACTGGAAACTCAGCCTAAAAATTTCTCCTTTCTTTAGAATATTGTGCATAAATATTATAATTATTATGTTTATTTGTAATACGTTAGGATTTGCACACAGATAGTATTTAAGGACCTAAGGTTTAGTTACTATTCCCGGGTGCCTATAAAGTTCACGTTCTTTCCACGCTCCCATAGCCATCTCAGTTTAAGAAGGCTCCGTGGCACTCTAATGAGCATTCTTATGTAATACCAATCAGGAATAGGAAATATGCCAAAATTATAGAGTCACTAGCAAGCCTTAACATCCAAAAATGAAAGAATGCCCCCAAAAGTTCATAGCATTATGCTGGGAATTTCTTGGTTCCACTTGCTCTGAAATCACTGATATTTCCCTATACATTTTTTCCTGATAGATACCATCACCCATAAACCATTATCTCAGTGTTGACAGAGTAATGGGCCTATTGATTTTGACTGGTACTCACTGTAAAACAGGCTTATCTGGGTACCTGCCACAACAGATCTAGGTTAACAGATTTTCTGTCCCACTTTTAGACATCAGGCATCAATTGAGCACATCAGGATTGTTAATAATATTTGTCTTACCCTCTAGCTGTTGAAACTTGGGCAAGTAATACAACCTCTCTGAGACTCTAATTTTTTAAAACTAATGTGATAGTCTTTAACAAAATAATACAACAAATGTTTTTAGTTGAAATCCCTTCAACTAAAAAAATGCAACAAATCTGTGAATTATCATGAAGTTTTACAACAAGAAATAGTGTCTCAGTGGGTAGTTTAAAACATAAAAGCTGTCGCATATTTGACTTCGTCAGTGTTTCTAAATGTCTTGGTTGCATTTCTTAGAGATAGTTGAAAAGTCTCTGTCTTATCTGATATGTACAATATGCCTTTGTTAGTTACTATTTAGGTTTATAGTCCCCAAGGACCCATACTAGTTCAGTCTGTCCTCTTTGGTTAGTTGATTGGTTGATTAGTTTATTTCTTCATTGGTTTATACATTCATTCAGCAGAAATTATTTTGTTTCCCTGATATTATACCACGTGCTTTGGGAGAGATATAAATAGAGGGTTCTTTCATGCAAGAGAGCGTTACTAAAAGAATTTCACATACACAAGAGATTTATATTTCAGCGTAGAAGGTAATAAACACCTTAGGACTAGTACAGGTACAGTGACATGGATGTTCTTTTAATTTATGCCACCTTATGACACACTGTGATGAATCAGGCATTGTTTCTAAATCCTTGCTATTCACAGTGAAGTCCGCGCATCTGCAGCTGTGACTGTCCCTTTGAAATACAGAATCTCAGCCTCAGCCTTAGCCATACTAAATTAAAACCAGTATTTTAATATAATGCCAAGGTTATGAATATATAATCTTTAGAAGCCACTAGTCCAGTTCAAATTTTCCTCAAAATTGAAGATAAGAACCATCTACAACAATAACAATCCAGATGCTGGGGTCCTACCTCCCACCCAGGATTTTGGTTTTAATAGGTTTGCAAAGGGGCACTAAGTCTTCATTGAAAGAAAATCATTCTCATATGATTTTCTACAGCATTTAGTTTGAAAACCACTGGTTTGGATGTTGGGGATACAAAGATGAATAAGACAGAATCACTATCTTTTAAAATCTCACCATATCTTCTACAATTTTCTATTGGGTTCAGATAAATTTCTCTTCTTTATAGAGGTTTCTAGCAGCAATAACTTAGAAACCTACACAGTGGGTCAGAATCACATGAACGTCAAATAGAGATTCATCCTTCTTCTCAAAAACTTTCAGTGGACTGATAAATAAACCACCAAATATAAGCTAAATCACATTTAGTATAGCTTCAGAGAGAGTTTTATTTCATGGCAAAGCCATTCTTTAAAAGTTGGCAATCTCTATAAGATATATGTGTCAACTCCATTAGCCACATGATTAGATTAACTGAACACCCAAATCGCCTGTCACACCAGATAGCAGAAGCTTATATATGTTCATAAGTGCTGCATTAGGAATTAAATATGATGCTTGTCTTTAAAGTATTTGGTAAAGGTTCTTATCTTTGGTATATATCTTACAATATTGCTTTTCAAAGTAAATCTTTATCTGAAAGATAATTATCTGTACTTTACAAATTTGATCTGAGAAATAGTAACTGATTGTTGCAGACCATAGCCATTGAAAGCCTGCCTTAGGTTAAAGTCACAATATTCCGAATATCATTAACCAACCATAGCCAATGGTATAAATGAATTTAATATGTTCTCAAATATAACTTGCAGAACTGATTACTATTAGGTGTTGCTTTTGATGGACATGAATCATTTTGCTGAGTGGTGATAGATATCTTGCTGAAAAATTGAATGCATATTTGTGCAGACAAAATTCCTCTGAGGAAGTCTTGCTTATGGGTTCTCAGTAAGCTTACTTTCCTCTTTGCCTCACTTGCCCTATTTGTATAATATAACCAGTTCTACAAACAGACACAGATCAATGGGTAGGTCAACTGGACAGTAGCCAAGAAGATTAATATATAAAATCTGTTGCTTTTTAAAAAAACCTTTCTGGAATACAGAAACAGATCAGATAAACTAAGAAATTAATAATGTAAAAATAGCACCTGCTGTTCCAGGCTTACTGGGATTCCATAAAGAATGAGAGAGAGAGAGCAATCCAAAAAATATTAAAAATAGTAAAACAATATTTACTCCAAGAAATCTAAAAAAAATTAAAATATTGATAAGAATTATTTTTTTCTGAAAGCATGACACAGAAAGGCAAATTAAAATGATATAAAAAGTGGTATTATAAATACACCCACAAAAATAATGCTGTCAACCCATATTAATATTATTTTCAAAAGAGAGTAAGACAAAACACAGGTTAGGGATGAAGACAATCACTTTATAGTGATAAAATGAATACAGTTTCACAGAGATGATATAACAACTTAGAGACTCTACCCACCTAACAAATGCTTTATGAATAAATAAAGCAAAATCTGACATCATTGAAAGAAGAAACTAACATTTTAGTACATACTATGGTGAGTTTGTCATTTGCTGTTCCAGTGGTCTGGCCCAGACTTTGTGGCAATAGGAATGAACAGCAGTGCCCCTTTCAGTAGAGGTACTTGAGATCATAAGTTCAGAGCCAGGTGACTATTGAAAATGTAAAGGAGAAATTCAGGCAGCATAGTTATTCCAGTGGTGAGACTCAAATTTGAGCATAGATTACCTAAATAAATTCTTGCCTCACAGGTAAAAACAAAATAAAGCAACAAAAAAATATGTATAGGGAGACCCCAGGAACATGGCAAAAATTTTAATAAAGACCAGAGATAAATCTATTCATGATAGCTAGAGCTAAATGAGGCCAAATCTGAGAGTTTGATGCTTTTCTTATCTGAGCATTCCCCCAGCCATGCTTGGCTCAGGCAGCTGAATGATTGACATGAGAGAGGACAGAGCCCACAAGGGGCAGAGCAGCTGTAATTTAGAGAAATCCCAAGAAGCAAGCAAACCACAGAAAGGGTGAGTCCATCTCTGCTCAAACCCTTGGTGCAGAGAAGAACCATAGGAAACCAGAATAAAAAAGCACCACCTGGAGGGCATAAGAACAACAGTATCAGCAGCTGCATATCAAGTGAAAGATAGTTTGAAGCTTGAACCCAAGTATTTTAACTATCCACAGCACCAAGAATCCACAGAATAAGACAATCGAGGACTACTATACTGTACTAGTTGATGCAGACCCCGGCTCGTGTGGTCCACGTTATTATGGATGAAATGAGACATTCAAACAGATTACCTGGTGGAGGAAAAGGGATGGCATGGCTTTTCTCTCAAGGGGAGCAAAAGCCTCAGCTCTTGACCTTTTATTGTCTTACTGGGCACATTACAAGAAGGTTCTCATTAACTATGCATAGGCTTGCTTTAGGTGGTTACCTTTTACAGAAAACAAAGGAGCTGATGCTACTAATCACATCACAGAAGAGGGATATTTGCAAATGAAAAGGCAAAAGTAGTTGGACTAGTTACAGTCATCCTTGGAAGGTTTAGCAGGGTTTTTAGGAAGTTGCTTTGTAGTAAATGTCCTCAATTCAGGGTGAGGGATTTTTAGCAAGAGCAAGACTCAAAGCGGCCTAGGCACATTGCAGGCCTGATTCCCCACTGAGAACCTGGGCATGGGTCCTGTGCATCTCCAAGTGGGAGCTGGGCCTACACCATGCAGAGTGGCCTCCCACACTAGCTACACTGTTGAATTTACAACAAAGTGTATTAGACATATTCATATTTTAAAAAGGCAAAGGTAACTCATTATGAGGCAAAATAATAATCAATAGAAACAACTCCAATGATGTCAGATATAGGAAACTTAGACTCCAGTGCACATAGCATAAATGTGTTTACAGAGTGAAAGAAAATATGGCAGAATGATGGGAGATCTAAGTCAATAAATGGAAATTCTATAAAGGTGTGGTAATTCAAGGACTTAACATTAGAATAACACAGAAGTTTTCCAGATGAGATCAACATCAGAGAGAAGAAGGTAGAAGAAAGAACATGGGAAATTGGAGATAGATTATTAGAAATTACTCAACCTGAAGAGATAAAAATTTAGAAGAAAAATGAACAGACCCTCCATGAGTTTCTGGAAAAATTATACATGACTTCAACCTCAGAAGGATATGAGACCAAAAAATATGTGTAGAAGCATATATGAAGAAATAATGGCTGAAAAGTTAACTTCCAAAATGTTAATTTGAAGCTCTGAAATATTCAAAAACCACTAAGACAAATTAAAAGAAAGGAAGTCACTCCTAGGCAAATTGTAAGCAAATTGATGAATGCCAAATATAGAGAAAATCTTAAAATCTTAATGCTTTCTATTTCTTAATTTACATGTTTAAATACAGTATGGGAACAAAGCTTTCTTCTTTGCTAGTCTTTCCTTATCCTTAAAATCTTAATTTTATCTGATAAGGCAGATCCAATTGGTATTTTTTCCCTATCTTTTTGCCTTTGGCATATTAGTTTGGAAAATGTTAATTTTTTAACATGTATAAGTATCATTCTAGATGAATTACATCCATTATACTCAAGGCTTCCCTGTATTTGATTTAATAACTTGGTCTGGTATCCAACACTTCCTGCCCAGCTTTTTATTACCAATCCATTTTAGCAGAAGTCATGACCACCTGCTGACTGCTCCACTTGATCAATTCCTGAGGAGGTCCAGACTCTAGCATGAAGTGGATATTCAGTCTGTTTCATTACTTGTTGGTGTCTCAGAACAGTCTTTTAATCATTGACCTGGTGCCTAAAAGAAGCCTCGTAATTTTCATATCACATTTACATGTCATGTTTCTGCCACCTAGTCCCACTACATACAGTTACTTTTATCATTTCCCACTTGACATTTTTTGCTACTCATACAGATAGGGTGAACTGCTTTCTCAAATAATAGAAACCAACCTTCAAGGAGCAGTTTTCAGCTGACTCCTGCTACTTTAGCTTTGTCCCTAAGAATATGCTTCTGTCTTCAGAGTTCTGCCCAACACTACAGTCCCTGCTTATCTCCCACCACCCTCAGTTTTACTGAGAAATAATGGACATATATTACTCTATTGGTTTAAAGTGTACAGCACGATGTTGTGATTTACCTATATTATGAAATAATTTCCACATAGGTTTAATTAGCATCCATCATCTTGTACAGATACAACAAAAAGAAAAAAAATTCTTGAGATAAGAACTCTGAGAATCTACTCTCTTACCTAGTTCATTTTTTAAATCTTCCTAATGAGACACTGATTTCTCAGCCTTCCGCGCTAAGCCTAAGTGCCCGTGGTTTCTTGCTCACCCTGCGTGGGGCCCAGGACAAACAGATCTGCAGAGACGCCCAGTCTCTGACTGCAAAGCCGTGCCTGGCTCCCTCCTGTTTAGTCCAATCAAACATTCTCCATCTTTCTTCTTGCACACAAAAGCGAAACGAAACATCATGGGCTGTTTTCTGCATGTAATCAAAAGTGGTTCCTGACACTCTGTCTAGCATACTCCATAATATTTAGTTTTTCCCATAGAATTAAACCCTTCAATGTTCTCCATATATACCCTTGCTTGTCTTTCTCACTACTGTATGAGCAATATCAGAGCAAATCCTTTTCCTGTCTTATTTTCTCTAAGATAATGGATAGGGAGAGAGTGGGCACTGAATAAGCACTTATTAAAGAGATTAAAGAAAACTTAGTACCACTGCAAATTAATTATTTGAAGAAACAAGAAATTTCATTTTTCTGAGTCTCAATTTCCTAAAATGCCAAACGGGAATGATAAAAATAACTATATGGAGGGATTATGAATGGGAACTAAAATACGTGAAAGTAAACTTAAAATTACATTTCTAACATGCCTTTATTTTATGTTACCTTCCTAGCCATGTTTGAAGAACATATAAATTCAGGTGTTACCCTGAAGTTACTATAAGTAAATTCAAAATAAGGAAATTTAAAAATAGTAATGGCATTTCATTATACTAAATAGGCACAGGATTAAAATAAAATAAGCTTCAAATACGGAAGAATCACACTTACTTATGTACTAATTTTTCAGGGCAACATAAAAACTTGGAAAACACAGAAACATGATGATGAGTGTCTCCAAGGCGTAACTGTCCAGCTCAGCTGAAGGCAGAGCCCAGAGCCTGCACAGCCTGGCCTGTCTGAGGCTGCGCCCAGAGTCGACAAGGTGCAGAGTGCACAGGCCAGCCCTTTGCCGGGCAAGCAGTGGGCAGCAGAGGTCAACGGGTGCAAAAGCAAAACAGGTCCTTGAGATAATTAAACAACTTTAAATCAACAGGTTTCCAGTGATTAATATTGCTGATTCCTTTCACCTTACTCTTCTCTATAATCTGTGGCTTTTTAAAAGCATTTTCGTGTTACTCCTTGTAGCATTCCACCCAATACTAGCCTGGCCACTAAAATAACACTCTGTCTAAATATCCAGCACCTCTCTCATTGCTGGGCAAACTGGAGGCTCTCAGGAGGGAATAACCTAATGTATCAATTACTATTCAAGTGCAATGACTAGCAATTGCTGTCTTTAGTTCCAGTCTTCCTTGGGATGGGAGAAATGTACCTTTTCATTTCAAGGTGAGGATATGTTTACTGATTTTAGAGAGAGAGGAAGGGGGAGAAACTGAGAAACATAGATGTGAGAGAGAAGCATTGATTGGTCGCTTCCCATATGCTCCCCAACAGAGCATTACACCCACAACCTAGGCATGTGCCCTGACCGGAAATCAAACCTGCGGTTTCACCAAACCTTTTGGTGTACACGATGGCATTCCCACCAACTGCTCTCCCTGGTCAAGGCTATGTATAGGTATCTTTTCTCTTAACTCTAGTATCTGACCTGTGCACCGTGTGTTCACTATTATGTCTGTTTTATAGATAATGATATTGAAGTTCAGCAAGTCTAGATCACAAATCTAGAACTTCATATCCCACAAGCATAGAGTTGGGGTTGAAACAGAGGTCCAGATTTTGCATTCTATTAAGTTGAAAATATATCTGCTTTTTAAATTTTTTTTTTAATTCCAAAGTTGTGATATGGATCCCCCTGCACCTGGATAATACTGGGTTGGCCAAAAAGTTCTTTTTGTTTTTTTCGTAAGATGGCTCTAGTTGTGCTTAGAAGTCTTTCACTTCATCTGAAACAATTGTGTTAGATTGCATTGTGACAGCTGTACTATCAGTGTGCATTTATAAAAAACTTACCAAATTGGTAAATTTTTGTGTAGCTACTTTTAATATCAAAGATGGAAGAAAATCTGCAACATTTTCAGCACATTGTGATTTATTACTTCAAAAAAGGTAAAAACACAGCTGAAACACACAACAAAAGATTTGTGCAGTGTATCGAAAAGGTATTGTGACTGATCAAATGTGTCAAAAGTGGTTTGTAGAGTTTTGTGCTACAGATTTCTCGCTGGACGGTACTCCACAGTCGGTAGACCAGTTGAAGTTGATAGCCAATCAAATCGAGACATTAACTGAGAAAAATCAATGTTCTACCATGTGAGAGATAGCTGACATACTCAGAATATCTAAATCAATAACATTATTGGTGAAAATGAAAAATGTGTCTTTTATTCTACAGAAAAAACCAAATGGCCTTTTTGGCCAACCCAATAAAATACTAGTTAAAATATTAATATCAGTGTAGGACCTGTGATCTGGATGAAAAGTAAGGCTTTGTTCTAAATATAGACATTTTCCTCCCTAGACAAAACAGTTTGTTCAGTAATTTAGAATGTCTAGGGATTGTGCCTTTAAGTTGAATTCTTTATATAATATTGATTTAGGCCTAAGTTCTCTCAAAATTTGTAACCCAGTCAAAGTTTTTTTTGGTTTCTCTTAAAATCATTCTCTACTGGTAGAGTATTTAATTAAAAAAAAACTTTAGAAATTATTTTAATAATGTTAGTCATTCTGCATCATAAAGTTCTTATGATCAGTTCAGCAAAGAGCAGTTTTAATGACCCCAGTTGCCTCAAAGATAAAAGTGTGCTAAGGTTTCTAAAACAATAAAATATACATTGTGCAGTGTTAATTGTGATGGCTGAATTAGATGTTAATGAACATTTCACGTTCATTATACTATAATGGTGACTGAATTTTTAAATGTTCAGTTAGTTAGCATTTTCTAGCATCATATATCTGGTGAGGAGGTATCTCCTTCAAATCCAGAACTTGGTGAGAGAATTAATGTCAGTGTAAATTACACCTGAAAGAGAAAATTCCCATTTCTCAAGCCGACGTTTTATGCCAAGCGACAGCAGGTGGTGGAGTCAGACAGAGCATGAATAACACACACTTTATTTATGACCAGTTCTATTTTTTATGACCAGAAGGTAGCAGCTGCCATCTGGCATAATTCTTGGAGGGCGTTGGTAGGTCACAATGACCAAAATATTGATTTAGTGTCATTTTGTGATTTGGAGACAGGTAACATTGATTGAGCTATAACTATATGTCAGGCACACTCACAGGGGGCCTTCACATATGCTATCTTCAAAAAAAATCCTAATATAAATCATATTTTTACCTCTGTTGATTAGATCAACAAGCTAAAGCGTGGAGAAGATAAGAGGTTTATCCAAAGAGCTGAAGACACATATTAGCTGATTATGATACATTCTTCTCTTTAGCAGTCAATGTAGAGGAAACTAGATAAAATGCACTTGTTTCTTTTTTTTAAATTGTTGTTCACTTACAGTTGTCCCCATCATTCCCCCATGACTCTCCTCTGCCCTATCCATCCCCACCTCCCCAATTCAGTCCTCTCCCCTCCCTGTTGTCTTTGTCCATGGTTCCTTTATACATGTTCCTTGACTACCCTTCCCCTGTACTTGTTTGTATGAATAGTGAGGATGTCACTGAGAATTCTACACACTGCACTTGGAATTTGGCAAGCTGAGATTTAGCTACAACTTCTCTAATTCCAAGTGCAGTTTCACCATTGGCTAGTATTTTAGCTCTGAAAAGCTATCTGGTACACCAACGCATGTTATGGCTTATCTAGGGCCCTGTGTATAAAACCTAAAGCAAGGTATGGACAAAGCAGAACCTGATCAATGATGGAAGAACAGAATGATGAACAAACTCTAAACTATTAAATAAAGAAGACTTTTAGAAGATCCATGTGTATCTTCAACTATTTGGAAGAACTATACAAGATGTTTCATATATCACAAGTGGCTTATTAAGATAATAGGAGGAGAATATATGGTTAGTGATGTCTGAAACATAATGTGCTTCCCTGGGAGGCAGGAAGTGCCCTAAAGATGAGAAGAGAAGGTTGAATGAATGCTCCTCAGCAATTTGGAAGGGTACAACAGGCAATGTATCAATTGAGTTATATAATATTTAGGTTCTCCTTTTACCCATGACACTCTATGATAATAAATAATCTGTTGAATTTCTTAAAATAAAGTTGTATAAAGCTTACAACAGGATGGAACTCAAGAGATTTTAAAACTTGCCCTGAAGATAGTTTAGGAGAACTTGAATGGCTCAGCTCACGTTAAGGCCACTCGCTAAAGATGGCTTGAAAGTTTAGTGCCAAATACAAACATTTATAAAATCTAATTCAAGAACCAACTATAATTCTTTCTGACCAACAGAATTCCTCATTCTCTTTCTCATGGAGTCTGAAATTTCAGCACTGTTGACTCATGCAATTTATCTCTTCAAGGCTGGTCTGTCCTCAGAAATGTCCATTAAAAAGTGCATACGCCACAGGGAGTGACACCACAAGCTTTTATCAACTAGTATTTCAGAATAGTATGACGGCTAGGTCAGACTCCAGATCTAGAGAAATATGGTGCAAGATTAGTACTGGGGCCTGTGTCTCCTCAAAAATGGGAACATAGAAAAGTAGAGATGGCGAGTTATAAAGTTTTAGAAGGACTCAGGGATTGGTGTTTCTCAATAACTTCTTTTATTTATGATCAGTAGATGTGGTTCTTTCTTAAAAATTATTTTATTGTTGTTCAAGTACAGTTGTCTGTATCTACCCTCCACCAGTCCTCCCCACCCCAGCCAGTCCCACCTCCCTCCCCTGCTTCCACCCTCCCTTGATTTCGTCCATGTGCCCTTTATAGCTGTTCCTGAAAACCCTTCCCCCCTCCCCCCTTATCCCCTCCAACCTCCCCTCTGGTTATTGTCAAATTGTTCTTAATTTCAGACATTGCTGTGGTTCTTTTTATTGATTATTACATGAACTTTATTAATAGTTACATCTAAAACTAGTTGTTATATACATATACATATATACCACACAAAATAAAATGTATGTTTACTAGTAATCACATATTTCTTCATAATTTTAAAAGTGTATTCATTTCAGTTTTAAAATAATTTTGAAATATTATCTATATACAGAAAAGAGTACCTACCAGGGCTGTTGATAAGGTGGACATCCATTATGAACAACACTATGATCAAGGAATAAAATATCACCTGCATTCGAGAAGCCCATCTCTACTCTCCTTCCAGTCACTAACGCCTCTTCTCCTCAAAAGGGCTATTGTCCTGATTTGTAGCACCATATGCAGGGTGGGGCAAAAGTAGGTTTACAATTATTCATAAAAATGTAATATAATAATTAATATATAATAATGCAAGGATAAACTCTGTGTCTTGTGTATTCACAATTGTAAACCTACTTTTGTACCACCCTATATGAGTTTAGCCAATTTTGAAGTTTCTTAAAATGGAATCATTTGTCTTGAATTTGGTTTCCTGTAGTCAACAGTATATTTGTAAGAGTCATTCATGTTCTACCAGTAACTTGTTCATTTTCATTTCATTATGGTACATTCATGTAATTGTATCATGATTTATTTCTAATCTTTATGATTAGATCTGTTGCATTTCCATTAAAAGATCTCAGCACAGCAGACTTTTCTTTTAAGACATTGAAAAGATATTTATAAAAATTTATATGAAAACTCAAATGACCAAAAATGGGCCTAAGCAATTTTGAAATAGAATAACAAAGTTACAGGCCAGTACCTCCTGATTTTAAGATTTACCACAAAACTGCAACAACTCTAAGGCATTGGTGAGTGTAATAATTTTCAATGAAACAGAACCGAGAATGGAGAAATATTTCCACACATACATGGTCAGTTGATTTTCAACAAAGTTGCCAATGAAATTCAATAAAGGAATGGAAGTCTTTTCAACAAATGGGTCAGCATTGGTTGGATGTCCACAGGCATAGATTGAACCTTAGTCCTTATCTTGAACCTGACCAAAGTTAAGTCTAAATATAAAAGTGAATATGATAAAATATCTAGAAAAATATAGCAGAAAAATCTGGCCACTATGGCTGGGCAAATAATTTTAAAATAAGATATAGAAAGTATAAATCATGAAAGAAAACATGACAAATAGTGTGTTATTAAAATAAAAAATATATAAGAAACATAACCTTTTCTCTTTGAAAAACACTATTAAGTAAATGTAAAGTCAAACCATAAACTGGGGGAATATATTATACACACACACACACACACACACACACATATATGAATGTGACAAAAGATTTGTAACAGGAATATATAAATGATTCTTACAGCATAGAAGAAGATGGAGTAATATAAAAATGGGCAGAAGAATCAAATAAATACTGCATGAAGAAAGATATTCAAAGAGTAAAAGGTATGTAAAAAAGATGATCAATGTTATTTATCAAGAAAATCCACATTAAAACCCCAGGAAAATTACACTGTCCATCCATGAAAAGAGCTAAAGTGTAGAAGACTAACAGTTTCTAGTGCAAGAGAGGATGTGGAGCCATGATATATAGGAAGTAGTAAAGAGAAAAGAAACAAAACTTTTAGTTAAGATGTGATCATTTTACCTAAAGTTGATTTGTATATATTCAAAGTAACTTTATATATAAAGTAACTATGCATATTGCACCTTAACTTACTTATCAATTCAGAGGTGATGGCTATATGCCTTCGTTTACTTATCAGTTCAGAGATGATGATTATGAACCTCTAATACTTCCTCTGAGGGGACAGTAGTTGTGAGACTGTGCTAAAGGTAAGGTGACTATGACTTGTTTTTCATACAGTAAAATATGCCTGAACATATTGTACCTGAACAAACAAGCCCTTCTAGTAATTTTCATAAAATAGCAAATGACTTCATAATTCATTTTACTGCTTAAATAAAAGTCAAGTTATCTTTCATGAAACATGTATTTGTTTATGTCTATGTCTACTCGGCTATGACTATAGCTCTATCTCTGTAACCATATGTACATATCTGTATGTAGAAATTTGATAACGAGACACTTCATTTTACTCTACAATTCTTGCATTTTTTGCATTTTTCGACAGTATTCATATATCACTTTAGCAAATCAAAATGTATAAATAATAAAATAATTGGTATTTTGTATTTAAATAAATAATTGGCACTTTACATTGTAAAAGCCATAATGATATGAACAAAAAGGAAATTTGGGACAAATATTCTGGCCCCTGACCCCTGCTTTCTTTCTACCAGTGGTCTTCTTTGCTTCTAGGCATTTCCAGTATATTCTGGTAATCTGTGCCCTCTCCTAATTTCTAATGTGACTTGACTTTAGTCATTCACATCCTGCAATAAGACTTATTTTTCAACTTTAAACCACTTCCTCTTTTGGATCCTGGACCTGTTTTATTTCCCAATACATGTCGTTATTTTTATTCTTTCTTTTTCTTATTTTGTTTTCACTTTATTTTGGACATATCCCCTAGACGCTACCCCTGTGAGGGTGATAGCTGGCTTGCTGTCATTTTCTAGCACTCTGCCTTCTTAAACAGGTGCTTCTGGTCAAGTCATATTCTCTCTAAGCCTTGTTTTCATTATCTGCAAAATGAAGATAATAACAGCCCTCCAAGTGTTGGGAGGAACTTTAATAAATGCAGAAGATTTATAAATTAATTTTCACATTAAGAAATTGGGACTAGAGAGCTAGGACAGACACAAAAGGCAAGGTCAACAACCAAATTACTTAGCAAAATTTTATCTACTCTTTCTCTAAATGCCCATATATCACAATGACCAGAAGCATCTTTTTCAAAATCATCTCCCTACACAAAACAACTAAATTTAATTACAGATGTAGAACAATGTTATCTTCACCTTTCCCTACTTGCTGGAAATTTGATTTAACACTAAAACTCAAAGGGAAGGGAGGTTGGATAGCAAAAGAAATTTCTCTCAGAGAGACAATCATTAAAAAAGAAAACATTGGTTAACAATGGCTGTGGCCTACTTCTCATATTCTCATTTGGCTTTTTGCCCAGATTTGCACAAATCACTAGTACTGCCCCAAACAATTCATGAATATAGAAAAAATTGGGGAAAAATGCCAAAAAAGGAAAACCAAACTTAAGGGGAAAAATAACGTCAGTTTTTAATTACTGGTGCACTAATGAAGACAGTGAATCAAATAAGCAGTTTGTTCTCAACATGTTATCATGCAAAACAAAATAAACTTGAAAGTTCCTGAAATAACAGTTCATAGCAAGTGGAGGAAAATGCCCTATAACAGTCCTTGGAAGAAGAAATGCATTAGTATTTTGCTTTATTATTCCTCATTGCAGGTTCCAATCTAATCTCCATAGAAATGGAATTCTAATTGGGCCTCAGAGATATCTTACAAGCACAATGTAATCCCAATTTGAGAGAGATACTCAAGTTAACTGAAATTCAGTGTACTCTCCTGGGAACAGTTAGGCTGAACTACTTAGGAGGGACCAAATTCAAGTTCTTAAAAGTAGCCTGGATGAATTCTAAAATAAACCAAACAAGAGCTAATATTGGAATATGAAGAAAAATTATTCTTTCTCTCCATCTCATTCTCTCTCTTTCACTTGCTTTTTTCACTATTTGTACCCTCATCAGCTCGTACATCTCTCTTTTCCTTCCCTTTCAGAAATATGAAATGGTTATGAAGATGCAAAAGGCAAAAATACCCCCAAATTACACAAAGATTCAGGCATCTTTAGAAATAGTAAATACATATTTAACCACAAATCTAACACAGCGACTCTTGTCCTTGAGATATCCATGGAAACACAGATTTATTTTTATTCCAACAAACACTATGTCCTTTATGATTGTCAAGAATAACCATTTTTGAAATATTGATGATATAACTATTTTTCTAAAGTGCAATGAGATTTTTAAACTCATGTAATTGTGTTTGGACACATTGTTTGATTTGATAGTTCCCTCTTTCCTACGTTTTAGAAGCATTCTGTTTTCCACTCAAAAGCATCTGACAGTAAAATTTATTTTTCTACACAATTCAGGATATAGTAATGCAGTCAACCTGAGTAACCATGTTATTTTAGTGATTTTTAAACAATAGTCTGTGTACTAAGAGTGATTGTTGTAACTCATCTTTAGCATGTTTGGAGTCGAATAGAGTGAGGTTTAAGTGGTAGTTCTGCCACTTCTGGGCAGGTTATTGTAAAGCTAGTAGCCAGGTTTCTTAAGCTGTGAAATAATTTCATAGTGGAGATAGATGCTGTAATGTGAGGGAAGCTCCTAGCACGGTGCTGAGCTGTGGCAGAAGCCCTGGGAATGGCCCTCCACCTCCGCCGTTCCTCTTCTGGGAGCCCAGCTCTGAAGACGCACAGGGGGTCTTTCGGGGCGCATCACTGTACCATCTGAAATTGTTCTTGGAGGTAGTGAATGGACCCATGGCTTTAATCTGGGAGAGTCAGATTCTCTCTCTTAAAAAAATCTGAAACTGAGAAAAGTGAGGACATAGAGCCTGGAGAGTTACTGGATCTGAATGACATCACAAGAAAACTCTCAAGGAAGAAGGCAGATTAATAGTTCTTGCTGCTGAGACCTCCAGAGCTGGTCTAGTTCCTCCCCTTCCAGATTCTTTTGTCTCTGATCTTGTAATAAACAACATTTGTCTTGCCCCATTGATATCCATCCATCACCGCCCCCCCCACTGTTTTTTTTTTTTTGCTTCAGCTAGAAAGAGACTCAGGTGCTTTTAAACAAACATTAACTAGCACATAAATATGTGTAGAAGGATGTGTGGTAGAAACAGACCTTCAGGGAAATGTGAGCTCACATTTCAGAGAATGGGTGACGATTATGTGAAAGACAAGCAGGTTATCTTCTGCATTATGGGAAGAAAAACTAGTAACCCAGAATCAATTCTTTATAGTTATTCCTGGAAGATGATGCTCTGAGAGACTTTACCCCATAGAAAACACTGAAAGAGAGACAAATGTCATTCTCGTAGAATTGTATGTTTGCTCCTGATTATTTGTATAATATGATGGCTGCCTCACTGTTCTATTATCGTCTATAGCGGTTAGGACACGGTCACTGAAAACCAGATACAGAAAGCTATTTGTTTAGGTTATTTGCCTACTTTAGCTTAATTTATGAGCTATCCCTGGTTACAATGCACATGTAGTGCTACTAGACGCTAGGAGTGGACTCAGTTGTGGAAGATTAGATTTAGAATTTCTAGGCAGCATCATTAAGAACAGGTGTGCTGTCCACCTCCACCCCAAAATCTATCTTAAACACACTTCATCTCGAGCAACTTTTGCTCAAGGAAGTAGTTACTGAACAAACTGATGCCTCGGTACTCATTGTTACTTGCAAAATGACTATTTTCCAAGCTGATTTAGCTGATAATACGATAAAACCCAAGTTCTTTATAAAAATAGTTCATGTCTCACCTATCCCATCTATTTCTCTTCTTCCACAGGTAAAATATTCACATGATATCTTTGTCTATAATTTTGATTTTATGTGGTTATATTGCATTTATATGTATGTCTATATGGGTGAGTACATACATTTTGAATATGCAAAATATAGACTAGGAAACAATATTTTGAACATGTTTCTGGAAAAGTTTTGTAAGAAAGTCATACAAATAAAAAATAAATAAAAGATTACCAATCTAATTTTTAAAAAGGACAAAAGACTGACGTGGACTCTGACCACCCATGTCCGTGGTGTTATGGACGCGAGGAACAAATTCACACGGACTGCAGAAGGTCTATGGAGAAAAGGGAAGGCATGGCCACTCTCTGAGTGAGAGGGCGCTCTGGCGCTTGCCTGGACAGGCTTATATTGCTTTCCTGGGAGCTTTCCATCAAGGTAGGTCCTCATTTATTATGCTCAGGTTTGCTTTAGGTGATTGTTTTTTACAGATAACAAAGAAAAGGATGTTGCAAATGCAAGGGGAAAAGTGGTCAAACTGGTTATATTCTGTCCTTGGGAGGATTAGCACAGACTTTAGGAAGTTACTTTAAAGATATGCAGTAAATATTTGTTGCGTCAATTCAGGGTGAGGGAGTTTTAGCAAAAGCAAGCCTGAAAGCAGCCTAGATACAATGCAGGCCTGGTTCCCTTTGGGACAGCCGATCTGTGGGCCTGGCTCCCGTGTGCTGCCTCACACCTGTCACACCTGGTCTCAGATCTGTCAAACACTTACTCTATCGTCTTGGGATATACACTCCAAAGACTGAGCCTGACTCAGCCTTCTCATCCAGAAAATAGAGAAGATCATACCTCTCATTGATTTGCCATAGGAATTAGCTAAACTAAGGCTTATAAAGATTCTAGCACAGTATTTGAGTATATATGCTTAGCACATGTTCAGTCTCACTTATCTTCCCAGAATACACAGTACAGTAAAATCTGAATATATATCTCCAAAAGGTATCCAGCCATGTAATATGAAAAATAGAGACATTTATTAGAGACATACAAGACACAAGAAACATTGTACACAGGACTATGACGCTTCAGCCCCCTTCAAAGTGGACACCACAGGACCTCACACAGCTTTCCTAATGATCATCAGTTGCCCTTTGTGTTCTCCTGAATCTCATCGATGGTCTGAAATCTGTTCCCTTTCAAAGGTGATTTTAGTTATATATATATGCATATTCTGGGACATTAATTAAGATGCCCAGTGATTGATGCAAATATGAAAACTAACAGTGAAGGCCTGTGGAAAATCATCTGGAATTTGATGGTAATCATACATAGAAGGTATTTGTACACCCCTACAAATACACACACACATATGCACACACAAATTACATGACTGACTGGATTTGGGCTTTTTGCTTTTGGATAATACTGTCCCAGAGATAGAGATGAAAAAATGACTTGGCCCCCACCCCCCGCTGTGCCAGAGCTTTGCAAACCCACTCAAATGCGTGGGATGAAAATGCAGTCCTCCTGAGGTTCACCAGGTAAATCTAAATGCTACCTTGAGGAGTTTGTTTTTTTAAAATTTTGTTTTCCCAACGGGGTTTTGCTTTTAACTTCCCTCAGTTTTGTACCAATATCCTGGGCAACAGTCTAGGATTTTAATTAAAGATCTCCAGTTGGTGTCCCAGTGGAGCAGCTGGTTGAGCAGCACTGAATGAGAGGCTGCAGTGAGATGCAGTGATCCCCAGGATTTGGCCTCCCTGGGCATTCCACGGCCACGCACCACCTTATCTGTTTCAAGAAGGGGCTTTTGCCTTTAACTCTATCACCATCCCATTGAATGGCTGATATAAAACTTAGGGAGGTAAAATACCTAAAAGCTATTAGGCAAATGAGTTTCAGATATTTGATTGGTAGACGATTGTAACAATAGCCCAAATAAAAGCAAGAAAATAAAAAGAAATAGCGCATGTAAAATGTTGATATTACCTTAAAGTACTTCTTTGAAAGGATCTAGTTTATTTTTCACAACAAATTAAAATAAGCATTATTTTCTCCTATTGTGTGAATTTAAAAAGTTAAATTTTCTGTGAAAATTAAAACTAATTTCCTAATACCCTAAACTTTCTATATGACAAAGCAGTAACTGAACCCCCACGGTCTCTTTAGTTAAGGATTAATTCTGGCCAATATATGTAAAGACAAAGCCTTTCTGTTAATTTTTATATTCATGCTTTCTTAGAATATACATGTATAATAAAGATTTTTCTCCAGAATTTGCCCATGACACATGTAAACACATTTTTATTTGTTGTCATCACTTATAAACTATGATTTAAAGTTAGTACAGATCTGGACAATAGTCTAGATACTGAGAGTAACTTTTTGAGCAAGTATAGGGAAGTCAAGTAATTTTTCAAGTGTTTTGATTCTAATTTATAAAACAAGGAGACAGAGCTATGTGTTTTGCCTCAATTTATTTTTTTAAACATTAAATATTCTATAATGCTAAATCCTTGTAGCTGTTATTCATCCACTAAGCATAGGGCTAAGAATCATTTTATTTTCTTCTCTGGTTCTTACATGTTTGAATTAAGCCTTATATAGACCTATTATCTGTTTTCATTTTTATAGGCATCTTGTCTATCATCATAATATGAATGTTATGTTGGCTCCTCTATTTGATGTGTTATTTTTTTGAAGGTGAAATTAGGTTTTTCAACAGGCTTTTCTCAACAGCAATCTCTGTAAATAGTTGTTTTTATTAGTAGACTTACTGAGAGTAGATACAAAAGATATTTTCTATTACTAACACCTTACAATAGTTACAGAAGACACAGGAAAATATAGAAAATCTTTACAGAAAAGGGGTAAAGAATAAATAAAGTGACCATGAGTAAGAGATGGACTGACGCCACCTGGGAAAGAGAATCTTCACTATGCTACTTGTATCTGAAACTTTAAATAGATCTGGACTAAGAATCAATAACACGATGCCAAGACCTACAGTCTGTATATGTTTAACTAATGGTTTAGTGGGCAAATAGTAAAACAACTTCACTTTAGGGACCCTAAGAGATCCTTATTTTTCTTTGTCCATATCAAATTCACCCATGTACTTTTATCTCTCTCCTGGATTTGAGCCAACGTCAGTCATTTTTATCACAGCATCACTCATTACGCATACCTTAGGGTCCACTTTGAAATTCAGCCTCAGTAGTCGAGTTCTGTTTTCAGCTGGTTTAGAACCACATGCTGCCATCACTAGAATTGTCCATTAACTTCTCTAGATCCTCTTCTATCATTTATAAAGCACCTACTGTAAACCAGGCACTTTATATATGTTCAACCATGGCAGTAAAATTTGTTTAAAAAAAACCACATTTCAGATGTAGTTTTATTAGCGAGTCTCTACTGTCTGAATAACAGTGTCCTCATTTGTTAAGAGGAGGACGGAAAAGCTCACCACAAGTTACATTGTCAGCAAATTGAGGATAAGGACCTGCCTTAAAGCCTTCTTGGGGTATTTCCTCAAGCTTTCCTAAGACCTTAACTTAAACAGTTTGACATAGCACTCATCCCTGCTTACAACAGATGCAGAAATCACTGCTCCACCCTCAGACTTTCAGGGATCTCTCCTTGACAGTAATCTCTAATTCTCTCATCAAATCGTTTGACTCCCAGATAGCTGACAGTATATGCCTTCTAATTTCGTTCTCCTTGCAGAGCTCTAGGATTCTTAATTGGGCAGGATGGATTCATATTTTCTGCATCAAGAACTTACCCATAATTATAATAAAACATAAAGAATGTTGATTAAATTATACTCTTCCTAGCTCTTCATATCCCTCCAATTCCTTATATTTCCGCTCAAGGTATCTGTCTGAAATGCCTATACGATCACAGCTTTAGGTGTGTCCATATCTACTATAGTTTCAAGGATATTGATTAAGTTCCTCAGCTTAGCACAGAAGTCTATTTATAATAAAACCCTCACTATTATCTTCAACTTCATTTTTTGCCACTTTCTTTCTTGCAACCTTCATTTCAGATTTATGTTGCTTTATGCCATTGTGTATTTATACATGTCCCGTCTCCTAAGAATATCCTTCATTTTTTTTTCCATTTAACTCCCACTTAATTTTTTAGAAAGACTTTACTTTATCAAGTCTAAATCACAGGATACATAGCACTTTACGTATTCCAGTTTGGTCTGTTTTTTGTGCCGTGCCTAGACTGAAGAATCACTGGCTTGTTTATCTGATTCTTTCATGAGGTCCTGAGACTTTTTAGGTAGAGAATATGTCTCAGTCATAATGTAATTCAATAATTGGAAAGAATTGCACTGCAGCTCTGTTTCAGTCAGGCCCTCATGCCCATCCCTCTGCATAAAACATCCATCTCCATTTGTATGTGCCATAGATACCTCTAACTCACTGTGTGCAAAGCTGAGATTCCCTTACTTCATGAAACATTATTCTCCTTCTATATCCATTTTCTTTATAAATAGCTACAGGATCTGCTCAGTTTTCTAAGACACAAACTTTGAAATCATTCTTAACACTTCTCTACCCTCACCAGACTCTACCCTTACCAAACTGTCACCCTCTCTGTGTCCTTAAATCTCTAATTGCAAAGTCTGTCCATCTCCACTGTCCCTGCTTTTGGACCAGTTTTTAGAAGCTCTACTTGAATTACCAATATTCTAAGAACTGAATTATCTGCCATTTGTCTTACCTTCTTCAACTGATATTTTACAGGACAACCAGAGTGATGTTTCTCAAGTACACAATAGGTTATACCCATGCTTCATCACCAATACCTTTTGATAATCTACCACTGTCTTTGGGAAAAGTTGAAATTGCTTATTGTGGCAAACAAGGCTACTCACCACGTGGAACACATCAAGTTCATTTTTATGTACTTCATGTACCAAAGTATTATCAAGTCAAAATTAATGTCTTGCTATTTTCTCCAAAAGCCATGTTTATTTTTTTTTTACTTCCAGATGTTTGTGCTGATTCATCTCCTTACAAAGCTTTCCTTTCATCTCTTTGCTTATCTACTTAATGGTCTATCTTCACATCCAATTAGATATCACTTCCCCCTGGAAATTTGTCCTGGTGACCATGACTGTGTTATTTCCACAATGATGAGTCAAAGCTTACTTGCTTTTGCTCAAAAACTTAAATATTCAACTTTGTGAACAGCTGTTATACTACAGGTAGCTTGAAATTGGCCATGGTGAAAATATTTACAACATGCAAATCAACAAATGCTACTAAGTCAGTCCTGGCTGGTGTGGCTCAGTGGATTGAGTGCTGGCCTGCAAACCAAAAGGTTGCTAGTTTGATTCCAGTCAGGGCACATGCTTGGGTTGTGGGGCCAGGTCCCCAGTTTGGGGCATTCAACAGGGAACCAACTGATATTTTTCTCACACATCGATGTTTCTCTCCCTCTCTTTCTCCCTCCCTTCCCCTCTCTCTGAAAATTAATAAATAAAATCTTTAAAAAATACTACCAAGTCAGGTTTTTAATTTTTCCCCTGGAGTGCCAGATTTACCAGCACACTGATTAGAATGCAGATGCCTCATGGCTTAACTGTATCATAGCATTATACACACTATATGGATATTGTAAGTTCACTAGCTTGTCTTCCCATAAGTTGTAAGGTAAAGTTAAGAATAGTTTCTTTCCCTTCATTTTATCACTGGCTTCTTGTACATAGCAGATATCAAATTATAATGAGTAATGCAAAAGGCTCTGTAGATAAAATAACACAGGGGAAAATCTACTTTTAATGTGGCATTTCTGAAGTTTATGGGGTTGTCCTAGTTTTAAAAGAGCTTTACTGCTCTGGCTGGTGTGGCTCAGTGGATTGAGTGCTAGCCTGCAAACCAAAGAGTTGCTGGTTTGATTCCCATTCAAGGCATATGCCTGGGTTGCAGGCCAGGTCCCCAGTAGGGGATGTGTGAGAGGCAACCACACATCGATGTTTCTCTCCCTTTCTTTCTCCTGCCCTTCCCCTCTCTCTAAAAATAAATAAATAAAATCTTTAAAATAACCAAAAAAGCTTTACGTAACAAAGGTAGAAGCAGAGAAAGAGCTTTGGTAAGAGTCAGATGGCACATCACCACTCCTTCACCAAGTTGCTCAGGCATGAGAAAATGCAGAACAGTGCACATTCTTTACGTTTGGGGACATATAATTGTCATTGGCAGAAAAGTATCTCCTTTCTTCTGTTTCTAAATATCTTTCCAATGTTGGGTAGTTGTTAGAGGGATTAAAATATAGTGATACTCACCACAATACTATAGGAGTTCAGAAATAAATCTCATTAAGTGAAAGTCTGTTATTAAAGGGGTGGAGGTATGACTGGGGTGAATCCACAGTGGAAGAGAGGAGCACATCATATACCTCTAAGTTAATTTTTTTTCTAAGAACATCATTATGAGGTTAAATTGTATAGGAAAGCAAATAAACTTTGCTACACTGAAATAGATTATTTCTTACTTTTTGCCCAGTGATGGTCTGTTTCATTGATATCTAATAAGCTGTTATTAGATCTGTGGGAAAATTCTGATGACATATTATTGTCCACAGAAGCAAGAATCTGTGATTCAGCTGGTAAGTTTGACAAGTAGGAAGTAAATATATGATGGAGATAAGACCTCAAGATTCTTCTTACAACATTGTTGATGTCTGCAAAACAAAGTATGATGTCTTTAAAACCTTCTTTATTTACATTTAATTTAGAATGCCATCTTATCCTTGTAGGTGTCATCCTAGAAACATGCTGTTTTACTTAGTGATGTTTCACTAAGAACTTTAATAGATTTATTTGATGTCTTCCAGTCATAAGTGATTGTCATCTAAGTCATACTACTGATGAGCAAAGAGGAATGTATTAACTCAATTTTAAAAAGAAGGGATTCCTATTTTATGAAAGCAGGGATGGAATAGGAATCTATTGTGCTAAGTGAAATAAGTCTGTCAGTGAAAGACAAATATATGATCTCACTTATAAGAGTAATGTCATGGACAAAAAATACTAATGAGCAAAATAGAACCAGAGGTACAGAATCATGGAATAAACTGACAGCGGTAAGAGGGAGAGGAGAGGTGGGTGCTGGTTAAAAGAAGGTGAAGGGACTAGTCAAAGAAAGAATATGAAGGACTCGTGGACATGGACAACAGCGTGGGGATTTACTAATCAGGTTGGAGGGGGGTTGGGGGGAGTGGGGTGAAGGGGGAATATTGGGATAACTGCAAAAGCATAAACAATAAAACATATAAAAAGTAAACACCAAAAAAAAGAAAAAAGAAAAAGAAGAGTTGTGGCTCCAGTTTTAGACCTGGCTGTGTCTAGTTCCTCAAATGTGAGGTCTGGTCTTACGTCATATGGAACCAAAGGAAAGAAGTGTCTTTTCTGTTAGTTCTGGAGAAACAGTTCAAATCTGGGTCATATCATCCCATATCTACCAATTGCTTTGTTCAAAGAATATAACACCTTTTCATTTGCCTATGCTTGTGAATGAGCATATATTTCAAAATTGAAAACATATTTCTTTATGTACATAAAATGTTTTAAATATCTCACCAAACAAATTAGAATAATCTGATGTTCAACTTACAAATGCTCCCATTTTCCACAAGGGATGCAATGTAAAGTCTTTTATAGTTACTGCATCCAGATCCAAATTAGGAAGTGTAGGTTTTGTCTTCTTCAGAAAGAGACCAAATGATAAATTCATGTGTACCCAATATATACATCTAACAAAAATGAAGTAAAATCACAATAACTTTAGCAAGAAGTTTCATTAGAAAAAGGAGAGAAATAGAAACAGAATAAAACACTGATCTATAACATTTCTTCCTGGGAAGGAAGAATACATACTTTCTCTATACCAATGAGTTTTATAATGGGCCAATCCATTCACTCCTTGTTCTTGGGAGAATATATTTCCTCCCTGTCACACCTATGTCAGGCTTTGGGGGCAGCGTGGATTCAGGATCTCCTTTTCTTCCTTTCTTCCTTTCTTCCTTCCTTCCTTCCTTCCTTCCTTCCTTCCTTCCTTCCTTCCTTCCTTCCTTCCTTCCTTCCTTCTTCTCACCTGAGGACATTTTTCCTTGCTTTTTTAGACAGAGGCGAAAGAGAGGGAGAGAGAAAGAGAGAGGAACATTGATGTGAGAGAGAAATATGTTGCCTCTCATAGGCTCCCCAACCAGGGATTGAACCTCAGCTTAGGCATGGGACCTGTCTGGGAATCGGTCCCTCAACCTTTTCCTACATGAAGGATACTCCAACCGACTGAGCCACAGTGGCCAGGGCAGGAACCCATCTCTTGTAACTACAAATTTAGGGCCCTGCAGAATATCTTAGGCACTGAGCAAAGAGGTTATAATTATACCCAGCTCCTAAAACTATTGTGGGCTAGTAACTGAATTAAAAAATATTGCCCCAAATCCAATGCCAAAAGATCCTGAGAATCAGCTTCACCATTGTGATTTACACAGCTTTACACTGGGCTGCAGTGTTTAGCCCAGCTCCCTAGACCTTCAAATCTACTGATCTATCTTGGCCTCAGCTTTTGCAACAACAGGTTTAGTTATATACATATTACTCAATACAGGAGGCCTCATATGTTCCCTGAACACAGGCTGCCTCAAATAGAATTACTCTTTAAAGTTGGATAATGGTTTAATTTAAATGGCAAGACATACCTAGCAAGAGTTTCCAAAAGCCCCTGGGTTCCATTATTACGATATCCTCTTGTGTTTTCTACTTCTTGTCTCCCATTTACATTAGCTCAGAAGCAGAGTTTATTGTTCTAGTTTTCTTTGTTTGTTTTTCATTCCAGCAGTCTGCATGACTTTATGATTTGCCGCATCTTGACTGCAGATTGAAGGAACAGAGGACCTCTCGTAACAACACACTGTGTGTTTACTTTTCGCTTTCCAACAGCTCAGCTGAGACTGTAACTTTTCTTTTTTCGTGAGATTTTACAAAATGGCATTACGGAAAGACTCCAATGTTCTGAAACATTTTACTAAGTCCCTTAACTGCCCAGTCTTGCTGGGGGACATGATCTTTTTTTCACAGGGATGGTAGACAACATTTTAACCATCTGCTTCTTGCACACAATAGTAAATCCTGAATCTGGGCCAGGGAACTCCTCACTGCTTTACCCTTTTTTGAAAAAAGTATAGCCACTTTTTAAAATTAAATTTATTGGAGTGACATTGGTTAGTAAGATTATATAGGTTTCAAGCGTACGATTCTATGATACAGCATCTGTATGTTGCACTGTGTGCCCGCCACCCAAAGTCAAATCTTTTTTCCTCACAATGTATCTGACTCCCTTTACTACCCCCACCCCCAGCCCTCTGGTGACCATCCTGCTATCGTCTGTGTCTATGAGTTTTGTTTGCTTTTCTTGTTCATTTTTTGATTTCAGTTTTGTTTCTGGAACTATTACAAGCAATAAATGACTTCTAGGTACTAATCACTTAATAAAGTAGAAGTCATTAAATTTCAATTTACAAAAATCTAACTCAATGTAGTTAGCGAAATAGCATTTCACTGGATGAAGTCATTGTAAAGGTCTGAGGCAGATTTTCTTCGGGCGTAGCAGAATCACCTCTCGGCCCCATTTCAGCCCTGGGTTCTGCTCTCCTCAACGTTGCCTTTATTTCCTGGGGCTGTTTCCTGTGTAAACAATGGGGACTTGTGCCACCAGTGCATCCCAGTTTAATTTCTTTTTATGGCTTAAAATCCAAGCAGAAGTGGAATGATTTTCCCACTGATGTTCACAAAAGTCCGAGGAAACATGCTAATTTATGGCCATCCCTGAACCATTACATTACTCTCTTCAGAGGTAACATTCTGATTACCCAAACTGGTCCTGGAGGGTACAGGTGAAGAATCACTTTAGCCCCAAACACAACATAGGATTATTATAAAACTGGGGAAGCATTGATTCTTAAATAGAAGGCATACTGTCAAAGAATAAAAGAAAGAAAATAATAGGAAGAGAAGAAAAAGGGAGGGAGGAAGAGAATAAACTTTATATCCAATAAATACTAAAGCTAGAACTCAGTGCATCAGCTCAGTGATTTTCATGTCATTTTATGGAGTGTCATTTTATGGGATCAGATCATGTCCATGAGAGGGGCAGACTAGGAGGAGTGAAGTTACGGAAAGGAGAAAATGTGGGTCATCTCAAAGGTGGCCTGTGCATCAGTATATTGATGCTACAATGTCAAGGCAAAAGGGATGTTATACTAATTGAGACTAGCAGATGAATGTGATTATCTATATTTTGTATTAAGATGAATGACTTCAAAAGTCCATTTCTTTTCTATTAATCTTATTATTAGATACTAACTACAATTTACATATCATTGGCATTCACGCCACAATATCTTAAAGACCAAAGGAAAGAAATAGCAAATATGCAAATAAAACAAATATTAAAGGGATTAAATCCTTATCTTAAGGCATTTCTCATTTCTCAAACAGTATCTCTCTTGAGAGGTATACATGTCTGAGCAATAAAATGAGAATCAATTGACAAGCTCTTGTCTCCACGAAGAACATTGCTTTTCCTCTTCGTTTTCCATTTCCACCAACACCCCTCCAGCAACTTCAGTTACAAAATACAAAAATACACTGCTTTTCATTTATGGTTGAAAAGAGGAAGTGAGCCTGGAAAAGCAAAGAAAATATATATATATATGTGACAAGCAGTTTTCAATATTTCTAAAAGTGTAAGAAACCAGCTATTGGGATACTTACCACAGCACTCTGTAAAACATCCTATAGGAGGTGCTGACTGGCATGGCTCTGTTATTTAGGCATCTCCCATAAAGTGAAAGGTTACCAGTTGGATTCTTGGCCTGGGTTGTCGGTTCGGTCTGGCATGCATATAAGAAGAAGCTGATCAATGCTTCTCTGTCACATTGATGTTTCTCTCTCATATTGATGTTTCTCTCTCTTTCTCCCCCATCCCCTCTCTCTAAAAATAAATAAATAAAGTCTTTTAAAAAATGTCCAATAAGAGGGTTGGTTATATGTACCACAGTGTAGGGATAATGATGGAAAACGGTCATTAAATATGATGTGATAGCATATTTATTGACATGAGACCTCCACAATGTGTTTGAAATGAAAATATAAAGCTTATGCAACAGTAAAAATAAAAATATGTATGCTATTTATTTATTGATCTTCTTAGCCCAATATATAGAAATAGTAACCGTGTCACCCCAGTGGTGATTGTTTGCAAGTCTCCTCTCTGTCTCCCAGAGCTGTTATGAGACTGTGACCTGTGGTGATGTTCTGTACCTTCTCACGCCACTCCACACAAATAAATAGACCCTGAATTAAATATCACATGTAAGAGAAAGCCACACAATGTGTCGATCATCTAACAAATATTATCCTCTCCCTAAACTTTTGATTTAAAAATTCTTTTGTAAGTTTAGTAAAATCACAGGATACAAAATCAATGTATGGAAATCCACTGCATTTCTACTTACCAATCATGAACAGTCAGAAGGAGAAATCGAGAAAACCATCCCATTTACAACTGCATCAAAAACCCTAAAATAAAATTAAATTCTATGGATAAGGTAAGCCTTCCTCATACCTAATTTTAAGCCATTTTTCTAAGTATTTTTTGTGTAAATATAAAAATAAGGTATGCTCTTTACAAAAACGAGGAATAAATAAAACTGCTGAAGCACACAAAATGAATCTGTAATTCCTTTCTTTTGAATTACATATATATATACATATATTCATATTGTGTTGCTGTAACTAGAATTTATGGCTTCAGAAGCATGCCAAAGTCATTTTTATTTGTTATTATAAGGTTGATATATATTTTAATACATAAAATTTCAGTTGGCAATATCAATATCCCCTCAAATTATACCTATTCATACTCTTGTCATATTACTTGATATTGAACTTAACTGTAAATGTGTTTTGATTATTTACTTTTTCTATATTAAATTATTATACCTTATATTAGCAAGCTATCCATTTAAACCATAACAGAAAAAGCAACTTTAAAAAAAAATTCTGGCAGGAATTCTTTGTCAATGCTAGTCTAAATGAGGATCTTTAGAAAGACTGCCGCAAAGCACTGTGGGTAAATTATGAATTTTAAGCCTGAAATCTTGGGACCAATGCTCTTTAGGTTCCTCTTAATGTGGGCTTCTGAGCCAGTTGATTAAATACTGTGCACCTCATTTTTTCTCATCTATTATATGGGGTTTATACTCCCTATTTTATTCATTTGTTTTGAGAACTAACTGTTGTATATATGTAAGACACCTGTCATTCAGTAATAAATACTGAATAAATATTTTTTCCAAAGGATCTTGAACTACAGCTTTAAGAAAATAATGAATGCAACTCATGGACTTAAGAAATCATTCATTGTTGAATATTTTGTGTTGCGTGTTTTCAATATTTCCCTTTGAAACCGGAAAGCCAGGGGTCGTGCTGCCTGTCACATACCAGACCTGATAAGCAGAGGCAGGAATTGAATCCTTACGGGCGCTTTATTCAGATGGCCAGTGATCTGAGAAGACAGTGGTTTTGTACCCTAGCTGATGGTCTTCTCTTCCTTTCAAGCCAGCCTTTTTTATAAGGGGGCAAAAGTGTAGGTAAGAGATTTGGAATTCAGGAAAGAGGTTAATCAGATACAAGCCACAGGTTGGCAATTTCCCTCCCGTACTTTCATCCACCGACCAGTCATTTTCTTTATCTGTGTCCTGTGTCCTGGGCGGTGGACTGTCTCTCCCTGGAACACCATTGCTCAGATACCACCCTGATTGCTTATGGTCTCCTGTGGAGCACAGAGATCAATCATTTGTGGCCTCCTGGAGTCAGGGAGGGCCATACCGCAGATCCTGAAACAATGGCTTTTCACGTGCAGTAACTATTAGGCTTATTAACTATTACTTTAAACTAAAGTGTTCCAACTTTTGAGTCCTCCTCCATCACCTTTACCCATACACACAAAAAAGGGAGGATATATTAATCAGAGTTCTAGATAGATAGATAGATAGATAGATAGACAGATAGTAGATAGATAGATAGTCAGGAATTGGCTTATGCAATTAAGGAGGCTGGGAAGTCCCAAGATCTTCAGTCAGCCAGCTGGAGACGCAGGGGGGCCAATGAAATGAAGTCAGTCCCAACCTGAAGGCTTGAGAACCAGGAGAGCCAGCAGTACAGATCCTAGTCTGAACGCTGGCAGGAGCAGAGGAGAGCCAAGGTTTCAGTCCTAGTCTTAAAGCAGGAGAAAGACCAATGTCCTAGCCCGAGGCAGTAAGCCAGGAGGATTCCCCTCCTCCTCAGGGTGAACCTTTTTGTTCTATCCAGGCCTTTAACTATTGGATGAGGCCCACCCACATTAAGGAAGGCACTCTATTTAATCTCCTGATTCAAACGTAAATCTCATCCCAAAATACCTCATAGACACACCCAGAATAATGTTTGATCAAAGTATCTGGGCACCCCATGGCAAGTTGACACAGAAATGAACCGTCACAGGAATAGAAATGGCATGCTTACTTTCTGACAATGGACATTTTGGTGTGGTTTTACTGCTGGTAGTTTCTAACTGCAAAAATGACCTCTGAAGCATAGGACATTTCCATGGGAATTAATTGCTGTACTAGGGTTAATGGCCCACAGCAATGAACTTTCTGAGACAGCCATTAATCTGCCTTGATTATTATTGCTTAATTACTAACTAAAGTCTCCTCCTTGGTATATAAGTTGAATATCTCAACTCAACCTCTTCCGGTTTAAAATGTTCATTCTTTCTTGATTCTTCTGGGCATATAAACTAATGTTGAAAACAAGAAAAATTCAGATAATCACAAGCACAGACATAATGTAATATTTTAAAATCAATATTTATTATTAGTTTTATTAATATTCATTTATTATCAAATCAATATTTACTTATGGTATCAGCATTGATCTTATTCAGCTTAAGGAAGAAGTAATTTTAACACATCACTCACCATCTTCTCAAAGCTGACTTTCTTTTTATTACAGATTTAATAATGTTTATTACAGAAATGCATACATATATAAAATGAGAAAAATACTCTATTTTACCACAGAAATTAAACAACAAATGCATTTGGATACCATCTTCATAATGTTTCATTGAGGTTTTTCTTTGTGCGTTTTTGTGCGCATATATAATATTTTGCATCAAAAGTCAATATTATAACAAAGTTGCTTCTATGTCATCTCACATTCATTTTATATACTATTTTAATAGTGTATGTCAATCACAAAAATTTAAGTTTAAATTGTTTACATTAGGATTTCATTTAGAATTTAGTTGCATAAAGTTCTAAAGTTAAAACGAGTCTGCAAATCTTATCCAGAGAAATACCGTCATAAAGGCAGGTTATGCTGGGACCAGAAGAAGAGAATCTTCAAAAGTAAAAGTAACTTGTATAAGTAGCTCTACTATGCCTCTCCCTGGGGTGAAGTCTTACTTTCTCTGTTCATTTAATTATCATTCAAATTCATTACATTAGTTAATATCAACTCTACTTTACATAGTAGAAACTGAAACTCAACTAACTTGCTAAAAATCCCATAGCTAGTAGGAAGTAGCAAATGAAAAAGTTTAAATTGGTTCCAAACATTTGCACTTTGGTTTTGGGCATCAGGAAACTGGCAGAGGGAGCTTTTTAGAAATCCACCCATTTTATTGAATAGAATTATAAAGTATAAAATACTCTGCTGCCTTCTTTCTTATGCCTTATTTTGTTCTCTAAAAACAACCTCTTCCAATTCTTTTAAACACTACTTGTTATATTTAACACTGTTGTTTCTAGCTAATATATGCAGATAGGCATCATTACTATACTGATTTTATTAATATCTTATTGATGCCTGTCATAAAATAAGAAACAATATCATGTGAAGCACTTTGGTTTCCCCCATCCTCAAAATATATTCTGGTATTAAACAAGATTATAGCTTATACATTTTTTGATTATGCAAATATTTTTCATTGTTATTTTGAGCTGTGTTAGAACTAAGATTAAATTACATGTAATAAAAATATTTTTCCCTCTGGAGTTAATACTTGTTTGAGTTTTAATTTGTTTAGATTTTTATTTACCTATCAGTAATTCTTTCCAACCTCTCTAATAGAATTCCAGTACCATTTTCTGAAGGACGAAATCAAGGTCTGTCTGGAAAAATTCCAGCCATTATTAATAAAATGGGAACTGTTTGTGTGACATTGATGTAACCTGGCAGGCAAGGAGAGTGGACTGGAATGTGCATGCTTGAACAGCGATGACTTCACTGTACTAGTTAGTGGGGGTGGTAGATGCCATTGAGTGAGCATCTGTACTGTGTGGCTATCACATTTTAAGTGACTGAGCAAGTAAAGCAATAAATCTGCATCAGATTTTGCATTAAGCTTGAACATTCTTCTGCAGAAACTATTCAGATGATTCAGAAGGCTGCAGCTATAGGATACTGGTGATTGGCAGTTTCATTGACAACATACCCACTCACGCATCACATCTCGTGCAGAGTTTTTTTGAAAAACAACAAATCATCCAGGTGACTCAGCCCCCTACAGCCCAGATTTGGCACTCTGTGACTTCTGGCTTTTCCCAAAAGTAAAATCACCTTTGAAAGTGAAGAGATTTCAGACCATCAGACCATTGATGAGATTTAGGAAAATACAATGGGGCAGCTGACAGCGACTGGGAGAACTGTGTGATGTCCCAAGCTGCCTACTTTGAAGGGGACTGAGGGGTCATTGTCCTATGTACAATGTTTCTTTTATCTTCTTCAATAAATGTCTCTGTTTTTGATATTACATGGCTGAATACCTCCTGGACAGACCTCATGTATCAGATAATGTAATTTTCCCAAAGACTTTACCTGTATATTTCTCTCCTGGAATTCTGCATCTTCTTGCTTTAACTGAAATGGTTGCTCTCTAGGCATGTATAGTTATATAACATGAGACTGTTTAACATCATCCTTGGAATTCTCTTCAACTCTATCTATCAAATTTCTTGTTTCCTGGATACTTTAGCTCCCTGTTTAATGAGTGTTAAACTTTTTTTTTTAATTTTACAATCATGAAAATGTCTGCCTTAACTGATGATTTAGATAGCTGTAAAATTGTAAGTTAGCAAAAATGTTTTCTCAAAGCTGTCAAGTCATTGTTCATTTTCATGAGGTCATTGCTGCTCTTCAGAGGCCCACTGAGATTTTGATACAGTTTTGATTGTATGTTTGAGCTTTTAGAATTTTATTTAAACATTTTTTTCACCAACATGACTTTAGGTGTTCTTTTTATTTCTTTGTTCTAAAATTTCACTGTGGTCTGCCTTTCTGTGGTTCTTTTTTTCATTCATGTATATATGTATTTATTTGTTTATTTATTTTACAGTGGGACCTTTCAATATGAAAACTCAGGTCCTTTAGTTCTGAAAATAGCCTTGTAGTATCTTTCTTAAGCTCTTCTTCCTTTTTCTTTAACCCATGCTACCTTCCTGAAATTAATTTTAGTGACTTTCAAATCCCATTAATCATTTTTTCACTACTATGTCCATCACATCAATTTTTGTTTTTATTCTTTATTTTTTATGTCAAATCTTTCATTGAGGATTTTATTGTCCATTTCTAACTTCACTGTTTTAAGTCAAATTCATTGAGTTATAAAGTAAATTCACTGAAATTTACACTGTTTAGACATGGTGGTCCACGACCACAATCAAACTATAGGGTATTTTGCCACCATTGCACAAAGTTCCTTGTGCCCCCCCTTTTTTGGTCAATTTCTTATTCTCACTCACTGATACGATTTTGCTTCCTGTATTTTTACCTTTTCTAGAATGTTATACAGATGGAATCAACCTGTAGGCCATCTTCGCATATTGCATTGTTCAATAGCATAATGCTTCTTTGATTCATCCATGCTGCTGAACTTATCAAAAGTTCACCCCTTCTTACCAGTGAATAGCAGCTATTTCTGGATATACTATAATTTTAAAATCAGTGCATTCCTTGATGGATATTTGAGTTGTCTTTTATTATAAACAACAAAGGGACACCCACATTCACATACAGGGTTTTGTTTTGTTTTTTTTGCATGACAATATATTTTCATTATTCTTGAGCAAATGCTGTAGCAACAATATTGTTGGGTCATATGATATAAGTACCTGTTTAACTTTCAAGAAACTGCCAAAAGCTTGTCCAAACACCTGCATCATTTTTCAGTCCCACCTGCAAGGTAAGAGATTTACAAGGGCTCTTGTCTGCCCCTTTTCCAGGACTTGATATTTTACTTCTTGTTAGAAACCTCTGCAAGCACTTGAGTTTTGGCTTTCCCTGCTAATTTAAGTCAATTACCACTCTTCCCTCCACTTTTAATCTTTCAAAAATGTGTTCAGAGTTCTTCCAGAAAGGTGGAAAATATGTACTTTTCCTTATCTTTTCTACTACAAACAGCTAAAAGCTATCAACATTATATATATGCAAAACAAACGTACGAAGACCCCAAAAGGCGGAGAGAAGGCAAACTGTCCAGGCAACATGGTCCCAAGGGCCAACACAGTATGATTTTTGCCTCCAGGCATCCCAGACTTGGTGCTGAAGAAGTCATATGGCTAGAAATGTGCACAGGTATAAACAGAAAGAGGACCAGGATAGGGGAGGCCTGGCAAAAACAGAAAACTTTTCAACAATAACTTCTCTACTCCAGGCAATCACCTCAGAAAATCTATGGACCCACCCCATTTGTGTTAGCAAAGGCCAAGTGGGGGAGCTTAGATCTTCACCACTAATAGGATGTAATGAGGGTCTTCCATATCCCCACCAGGATGGTTACAGAAAACCACATAGGGAGCTGAGACTTTCAACTTCACTGACCAGTAACAAGTCATTGATCCCTCAGTATCAGTGGAAATCCCCTGGGGAGGAGACTGGACTCCACCTGACAATTATACAGAACCCCTCACCTTCCCAGCAGGCTGGAGTCCGAAGTGACCCAGTAGAGAATCAGTACTATTGCCCAGCAGTAGGGAGGCAACACCACCGTGGTGTCCATGGGACCGTGAAAGGAAGCAGAACTCCCCCTTCTGTCCCACAAGGTCTCCTCCACTTTCAGGCATCAATGGAGGCCTAGGAGGTAAGCCAGACTTCTACTTTCACCTGTGGTAATGTTTTAATACCTGTACCCTGTGCCACTGATGTGGCCTTCTACTATGTGATTTCCATCTCTAATGTATCAGTTTTCTCTGATATGGTTTGTTGTGAACAAATCACTTTCTTAGGATTCTAATATTACAGTGTTATCCTAACACTTCATTGTTATATATAGTTCCACATATTTTGTGTTTCTCTTAATTCCTTGAAAAGTAGAAAGTTATGGTTGAAATATGTCTTCTATTTTCTAGAACAAATTTTCCCTTAGAAATGGTTCTCCTTTCTTCCCTTTTTTTCTTTTTATTTCACCATTTCCATCCTATTCTTATTTGCTCTAGTAATTTCATATTGCTGTCCTGTCATATTCTTCTAGAATACTTGTTAATGAAGTAGGCTGCTTCATCTGGACATGGCATTCGGCCGAATGTCTTGTGAGTGTGTTATTTTTAGCTCCCTGGAAACATTACATGAACAATCTGTTTGGGTTTTCCCTTCAGAGCTTCAGATCGAAGACGGGAGATTGTAGATTCTATTTCATATTCCATGTTCTGATTTTATATCCACTCTTACTGGTGGAGGTGGGGCAATAAAGGGCTTTATACTGCTCTCTCATATTTTAAATTTTAAATTGCTTTGTTGAGTCATACAAGGTATTGTGGGCATTGGGAGTAGAAGAGCTTCAATACGCATGATTTCCCTGGTGTATTATAATTCAAATATTTGAATTCACTGACAGCATCCATTCCTATCTTTTTCCAAGGCAGTGCAATAGGGAATAGAAGATGACCTATGTCATCTCTGGCTATATAGTTCCTTGTTCATACTGAGTAGATGGACTTCACTTGAGATACTGTGTTTGCCCCCTAGCAACAATACTTCTAGGGATTTACATTGCTTTTCATTTTATTATTTTTTAAAAAATTAAATAATATTCATTTACTTATTAATTATTTTAAATATTTTATTTATTTATTTTCAGAAAAAGAAGAAGGGAGGCAGAAAGAGATGGAGAGAAACATCAAATCAGTTGCATCTCACATGTCCCCAGCTGGGGACCTGGCCTGCAACTCAGGCATGTACCCTGACTGGGAATCAAACCGGTGACCTTTTGGTTCATAGGCTAGAGCTAAAACCACTGAGCCATACCAGTCAGGGCTATGTCAGGGCTAATTATTCATTATTTAATTGTTGGGGATAAATAGTATTGTCATATAGCCCACACATTATATCAGGGCTAATTATTCATTACTTAATTGTTGGGGATAATTAGTATTGTTATCTTTCTCCCTGTCAGAAGGAGACTAAGTGACAAGTTCTATTAATGACGTTGGTTTCTATCAAGTCACTTTAACAAAGGAGAGCATTCAATTTTTTCCCCTTCTTTTCTAACTTTACTTGCTTCCCATCTGGCCTACTACTACCTTACCACCCTTTCTTCTCAGGCCCCTCATTAAGGACACATTCCAAATTAGTAAAATTCCTCTTACTGTCTCACTTCCCCTATGCCCCTCAACATGCTGTCTGCTGGTGATTAGCTGGGGTGGGGTGTCAATGGGATAGGTGTATGGTGGTGCTAGACTGATGGGGGAAGACATTTCTGTGGCTTCTTATTGCCTACTTTTAACTTCCATCAGCTTATTCTTTGCTATTGTACTGTACTTTTTGATTTATTTATGATATAGAAATTGTCCCTTTCACAAGACTGAATACTGCTATTTTATTTTTGCTAGTTTAATTTCTGTGTTTATTTCCTTGAAATGTATGGTGAGGCATGTTCTGTGAATTTTAATTTAATACTCAATCTTTTCAGCCCCCAAAATCTAATTAACAACTTACTTATGAGTTGGGCTACTTATTAGGGTAGTGAAAGAACACATACAGATGAAAATATTTCTCATTTAGGTCTAATGGCAATAATGACAACCAAAGTTGCAATTTCAAGATCTGTGTTAACAAGTTAATTTATTCTATTTCTTAGCTTATACCCTCTTTCTCGACATTATTCTTGAAAGTGCTAATTTCCATCAAAAGAGTGACTGGCGAGTGAGGACAGATGTTTGAGAGTAAATGCATTATTTCAAATGTAAAACCAACTCAAAGTTCAACGCCTGTCAATGGCACGTCAGTTGTAAGTTATCTGTCTACATACAGGGTAGGTAGTTTCTAAGCGCTCTGTGGTGACCAGGAAATATTTAACTTGCTGTGTTGGTGATATTCCCAGTGATGTGAGTGAACATGCACACACATATATCTACACATAAACCTCAGCTTTTTGGCCATGACTTTCTAAGAAATCACTAATGGTCAATTTCTAAAATATCTAATGATCTCATTAGGGTCTTCCATCTCAGAAAAATGAACTACACGTATCACACTATAGAAACATTAGAAAGTAAATTAGTTGCTGTTAACTTACATTCTAGGTTTGTCAGTGAAGGAAATAGCCTTTGAGAACTGCTGTTGCAGTCCCAGGCATGTCTCTAATAACCTTGGAATAATTTTATTTCACCTGAAATGCTTCTACCTGAGGAAAATGTTGCCCTGTTTAGATGCCTTTGGTAAAAGGATGAAGGATGCAACTTCCCCAGAAATTCAGAAAAGACAACAGTATGTGTCAAAACAGCACATACCTAAAAGCCTATTTCACATTTCAGGTAGTCGCTCACAGTACATGTCCTTCAAGCGATATTTTGTCCAGGATGTGTCTGCACTTGGAGCATTAACCTTCAGGCTGCAGTCTCCTTCTTCCAGTTCCTCCTTTTCTACCTAGGATTAATTTTAATCAGATGGTAATTAAAATAGGTGCTGCATAACCAACTCACATTTCTGCAAGTAATTAAAGCTTCTAGATTCATGCCTTTCCCCCTCCCAGTTCTGTTAGAAGCAGTGGCAGATAATTTGTATTTTCCTTGCAGCACAATTTTTGTAGCAGTAATGGCTCAAATTCTAATAAATCTCTTGCAAATAACGTGTCTGGGCTCTGGAATATAAGACAGAAATTATCAACTGTTCATTTGTTCTTCTTTTCTGTAAAAATGTATATATTCCCAGTTGTATGCCATCAATTCTAAAAACTATAATTTGTCATTGTTTTATTATGAAATAGTGGGGAGTCGTCTCAGAAGTCGGGCTACTTGTGAGAACCTAGAACAAAGACAATCAGCATTTTTATTACTTCCATTCTTATTTCTTTTTCACAGTAACTGAGAGTGATACAAAGGATTTTGAAAAAAATAATTTCCACATAGAGGGAAAAAATAACCTTGGGGAATGTGGTTATATTTCTTGCTCATTTACCATATTCCCATGTTGTAAAAACAGACCACTCATTTACCCAGTGAAACAAATAGTTTCTTTACGGAACATTTGCCCATTATCATTACTTTTAAGGTGGACTCTTGAGGAGTCTCTGTGTGCACACATTACGTAACATGCAACATGGGTAAATGGAGCTGGTGTACGTGAAATAAAATAAGCAAAGGTTTCTTTCAAACAGGGTGCCACATTTCTCACAGCTGCTGGTGTTTCGTATAGCTTCCATCCTGGAACTGCCCGAATGTCATTGGCAGCCCCAGGCCTGGTACATCGGATCACCTGCCAATGGCATGAAACAGCAAACAACAGCCCACCAAAATCTCACTCCTTGGGAAGGGATTGCCTCTTAGTCACTGCCAGAGTCTCTGGTGAGCAGCTCACTATGCATCTGGTGGTTATGAAATCTCATTTCATTACACTACTAATTTACAGGGAATGAAATTATAAACAAGGTGATTACTGAGCGTAATTTATGGCCCATGTAATTATATAACTGTCAAAGTGGTGCTGGCAGCAGAACTGTACAGAAGAGGGCTGTACTTTGCCTGGTCTACTGAGCTTGTTCATTGTCCACAGCTGAAAATATATATATATTTTTTTGCACTGCAAGATCAGCAACCTTCAGTTAGGAGAGAGCCTAGCTAGAGCTGGTTATAATTACCTGCCTGGCTGGAAATGTTGCCTGTTGGCTTTGAAGACCTTCAGGTGCTGGAAAATTAATCCTCCAGCCTTTTGGTCAATGGATGTTAGAATAACACATCTAACTTTCCTGGGTGGTGAACAGGAGACCTGATGAAATAGTAGCAAGTAATAAAATACAGAGCCACAGATATTATATCTCTGTATCTAAGTATCTATCTACCTATCTATACACTCACATTTACATGTGCATAATAAAAGCAATGGTGTTAGAAAGGTAACTTAATGATGCTATAATGAAAGACAAGCAGAGACAAATTCACCTTTGCCATTTCATGGTATATTAGACCTTTAATTGTGGCTTTTTAAAGCACATCAGCTTGACTTGTGAGGGAGACCTGTTGCCAAAACAGGTGAAAAACAAGGCACAGAGCTGTGCCTTGTTCAAACCAAAACGCAGGTTTTGTGTAGCCAGCTACCACCTGAGTTGATGGGTTTGTTTCCTCCTCCAGCTACCCCCCAATGGTGTCACGAGTTGTTTTGCTATTTTCATTTTGTGGATATTGCCTGGAAAACACAGGCACCTTTTTATATCTTGATACCCGAGTAGCTTGTGCTGCAGTTAATCTGAAAGTTTTAATACACAGAGTTACATAAACTATATTGCCTATGTAAATGGATCTGAATCCCTCTGTGACTGATTATTTTTAGCTTCTTCTACTGTAGCTCATACTGTTTGTTGATAATGAGCAGATGGGCCTAGTATTGTTCTCTTGCCCTTTTCTGACTATTTCTAGGACCGGGTTTATCCAGCATGCTGCATCAGACATCTTCCCGAACAACAACAAAGACTGTAGTATAGTCACTATGTTCCTTAGAACGAGGGATAGAGAGTTGGCGCTTTGTTCTGGAGATTTGACATACGTAAATATTAACTCCAAAGATAGAAAGTAATTTATTTCATTCTTTGAAATTAAAAAAAAACACTACAATATATTGTATTATTTTAAGCAGAATTTTACATCCTACCAATAGGACTCAAATTAATCTTATTTTAAAATTATTGAGATCCTAGTACATGCCAAATATATTGTGTAATTTCCTAATAAGCTATAACATAACATAGTTACTTGATAGCAGAATAGTTAATCATCAGAAAATAATGTTGTTGGAAGGGTCTCTGAGGAGGTCTGGGTGTAGAGAATGTGTCTTTGTCTTGAAGTTGATAACATCATACATTACTAGCAACCAGTGCACATTTTTCAGAAAGCAATTTCTCAATTTTATCAAGGTTATGTGGTCCCTTAGAATTAATTTAAGGAGGTAAGTAGAGATTTATAGTCAGAAAGGTGTTCATATGCAAAATTCTTTATTAGTAATAAAAGATTAGAGACACCTAAATTCCATTTCATGGAAGATTGTTTTAGTAAAGTGTATGCTATATAATTAAGATATAAGCTTAAATAAAATGAGCGACATAAACCACTGTATCTACATTATAATGGTCCATTAAAATGGGGTAAACTTATAGAAAATAAAAAAAAGTGGAAAAAAGAAAAAGCGGATGAGTTAGGTTGGTAGGATTATGTATAACTTTAATTTAAAAGCACCATAATTTCTAAAGAGTTATTTGGGTAACATGTATTACAGAATACTTTAAGACAAATGTTGCTTTCCCATTCAGAATCCATTGAATTCTGAGTTTCTTAAAGCCCCTGTTTGGCTGGTGATTGGACTTGGATTTCCTAGGGAGGAGCCAGACCTCCACATCATTTGGAAAGCTTTCGAACGGCCAGGATACCCTCACGACTTCTTCACTTGGCTGACATCGGTTGCCAGCTCAGGTGCATCCAGGCAAAGGTTCAGAGGATACCTGCACCTCCTGAACTGCTTCGTTTGTCAGCAGCAGTGCAGCCAAAAGGGCAGGATTTGTAGGCGAGATGCACGTGTAATCAAGTTGCAGGGATCCTTTGGTGAAGAGGAGCCTGTCAAACCCAGCTTTTCCTCTAAGTTAATAAAGGCTCACAGTGCAGAATTCTATCTAAAGAATCTCCCTTGTCTTTGTGATCTAGGGTTACTGGAAATTCAGCTTCAGGTGCCCAAGGTTCTAATGCAAGCTGATCTCCAGGCAGAGTGAAATATTGTAGTAGGGGAAAGTGAAAGAAAATAGAAAGCAAATGGAACTTAACTTCCAAGAGAAAACTATGAGATCATTATGGCTGATTATATCTTTTGTTCTTTGCTGCTTGGTGACTCTATGGAGTCATATTTTGTTCAATGATAATGTAGTTCAAGACAAAGTTCATAACAACTCTCTAACTTCCAGTATGCAACCATGCACATCTCTGTAAAGAGGGTTAGTCTGAACACAACAGAAGCTTTTAATTGGTTTGACATTTCTTACTTTGATTCAGACACACACTACTTTTGGTTACTTATCTTAATAATAATAATCATATATTTTCTTAATTCTGCATTCTTCTCCATATTTATAAACGTCATTGGCCATGGAAAAGATGCATTTTGTATCTCCCAACTTAGAACAGTTTTCCCTCTTAACCCAAGTAAGTCAAAAGAGAGTCCATGCCCACCTGTGTGCACAGTAAGTCAGCAAGAACTGATACCTGGCTTCACAGTGGGGAATGATTGGCTATTTTATTATAAAAGGTGCCACCAAGGAGAATGGGAAGCTACTGCTCAAAAGCCTGAATTCCTCAATAGTTGACAGGGAAGAGGTTTCATGGAGCAAAAATTATGCCTAATTATGGGTAAGATTCAGGGCCATGGGCTGTGTTGATTGGTCATATTTTATGCAAGCTTTAGCAATCTGATTTATTCAGCTCAAGAGTCTGTGTGACTATGGCCTGGTGGTCTTGAACAGAAAGTGAGGTCTGTAAGACATCATGGGATTGTGAGTCAGCGACATATTTTCGGTAGCTGAAAGAGAAGAACAGAGCTATACATTTCATGCCTAACAGACTGCATTCTTCTGTTATCTTAAGTAGAGTACACCTTTTGAAGCTCAATTTAAAGGCAGGCCTGCAGGCCCCAAAACATGACTATATTCCAGTTGCAGCTATTATTACTCAGCCAAAGTGGGGGTTCAACCGCCTGCCACCACCGATAGGCGAATTCTAGAGACAGAGGCTGGTGAGAAAGGAAAGAGGTTTTTATTCAAATGCTGCAGAATCTGGGAGAATAGTAGACTCTTGTCTCAAAGCCCATCCCCTCCAGGAAACCCAGAGGAAAACCCAGCTGACCTCAGTAAGACCAAAACCAAAGGCAGTGTCCAGAGTTCCTTATCCCATTTAAAGTACTGTCCTTTGGGAACCACAGGCAGCCATTGAGTGGTCATCCTGGCAACTCAGCTTTTCTCCCAGCCACTGGCAGTGCTCAGGTTCCCCCCTGGAACTCATGTGTAGGGCCAGTGCTACCATCAGCCATGCTGCTTCCAGGGCCAGAAGGTCTCGTGAACACACTGGTGGTACATTTGCCAGCGGGGTCAGAGTGCATCCCTTCCTTCCCTTGCTGCCATTCTGACATCTTGGCACATCTGCCTGCATTCCTCTGGTCCCACCCCAATCAGATACTGGAAGAGGGTAGGAGGCCTTTTCTCCCATCCAATGATCTGTCTAGCCTTGCTTGTGCTCCCTGCAAAAGTTCCTCCTGCCTCCTTCTTGTCTGGGGGTGGGTATATGCCACCAGGAGCCAGACACTCTGCATTAGGGGCAGAGCATTCACTAGGCAGAGCTTGGTTACCTGGACACTGCAGTCCTACCCATTGCTTCAGGCAGTTTAGGACTTCCTCCGGCAGCCCCTCCTGTTCCTGCCCTCCACCTGCTCCCAGTGGTCTGGCTAGGCTACCTGTATCACGATGACCCTTAAGAAAGGTTAATTTAAAAATTTTAACTAAAAGCTAAATTTTAATGTATGTAGACTGTTATGATTTGTTCAGCTTCACTCTCTTCCCTTCTCTGCCACTTCATAGACACTCACAAATGTTTTTCCATTCTTGGCAAGATTTCAGATGCAATTGCATTTCAGTAACCTCTTTAGCACTCTATTTCATCACCATAAGCTTTCCAGAAACAAAGTTTCTAACTGGCAGGGGTGAAGGGCGTGTTTCCTTTAAACTCTCATGGTGCAAACAGAAACATGCAAGCTAAAACATAATGAAATTAGCCCACTCTTCCTATTTAGGCAGAAAAGAATTGAGAGCAAAAGTAGCTGAAGTCACATCAGCAGACTTGTCCTATTAAAAACAAAATCCTTATCTGCATGTTGTATGCATGCTCTTTCCCTCTCCCTCCATGGCTCTCATGAGGAAGGATTGCTTTGAATTTCCTTGATGTGATGGGTACAAATATGTACTCACAGAAGGCAAGTGAAATTTATTTTCTTTTGTTTTACAGTTTTTTTTTTCATCCGTACCTTAGACCTGGGCTCAATCTTAAGATTTGGGGGAAATAGCCACTTGTGTCTTCTCTTTTCTCCAAAATGTGTTTGTTTATGGAACACATGTCATTATCCTTGTTGGACCTCTTCCTCCCTCCAGTTTTTGTAGGAGACAAGTAAGCTGGTATTTCAAAATATGCTCCAATATCTTAGGTCGAAAAGGGTGATTTGCCTCTCAGCTCTGGTTTTATCTTTCCCTAATGTGGTTTCTGTAAACCTTTTTTTTTTTTTTTGATTTCCTGAGGGGGACTGGTAAAATCCTTTTTAACAAGGGGTATTCATCTGAATATGCAGAGAATTTTAATTGAGCAGTTTTTGGACCTTATTCCAGTAAAAAAAAAAAAAGTGTTAAAGTCTCAGCTGCTAAGGAAGGGTATTTAAGCCTAGACATGCTTTTCATAGCAATCTAATGGAATACATTCGATTCAATAACCAAGTAAACTGTGAAATACATGATCTGGGCAAAGCAAGTCCCCCAGAGGAAGACAACCATTCACCAGGAACCCTGCTCAACAGGAGGTGGGCTGTGCTCAGGACTTTGTGATATGTGCTAATGTTGCAAATCTCCCTTCACTCCAGGCTAATTGGCAGGGATTCCTGCATGTGTCACACATCATGGGAAAAGGATAAAGTATTTATCACTTTTTTCTCCCAATAAATAAAACGCATAATTATTCTAATTTTTATTTTCTTCTTTATTTTCTCTTTTATTTTTTCAAATAATGTTTTCTTCCCCTGGTGTTTATCTCATTAACACAATGTTGAATGATTTCCATCTGGCAGGTTGGGGAAATTGCCTAGTAGTGTGGGGGCCAAGCCAGAAACCAACATGATAAATTATCTATTCGTTTTGGCCCTCTGGTTCCTTTACCCTACTGGGGATTGAGGAGATAGTTAGTCATTGCTTATTTGTAATCTTTTCATTTAAAGAGGGAACAAATGCTCATATTTTTGCATCGGAAAAGAAATACCAACACGCAACCGAATAGGCTAGGAATACCCGTGCTTAGGTCCAAACTCTGAAACTGGCTGTAATGGGTGGAGATACCTACAGAAGAAAGAACATGAAGAGTGGAAGCTTTGTAACTGAGAATCATTACTGATAGGTGAAGCAGTGGAAATACTGCTCCTGAAAGAGGCAACTCAGATAAACAGGTGGTTAGCTGGAAACCTATTACCAATGACCAGTACTGTACATAATCTGTCAGGCTTAGACAGGAAGAGAAGATATAATGGCATAAACAACAACAAAAGGAGTGAGAAAAATTAATGAAGTACAACTATGCCAGAAGGATATGACTAAGAAGCAATTTTCTTCTATCCCGGTGTCCTTTAGGGGAGTCCTGATATGACAGGACAGGCTGAGTATGTCAAGAGTTCCAAAGCGCACATAAAATGGTAATGAGTAGCCCCTTTAACATTTTGTAATAACTACAAGGAAGTTAAACAGCCAGGTATGTCTCACATTGTATCAACATTTAGGGCAATTCTTTAAAAAGGAAATAAAATGATTGAATACTGCAAAATTATAATACCACTCTGATATTTCTGTGTTTTCAGCTGTCAACTCTATAGACAGATTTTGACATGGACAATTATTACATTTCATTATATATTTTCAAAATGCCAGTTCATATTTCAGTTTGTGTTGTCTTACCCCATTCTTTGGCTAATGGATTGTCTTCTGACTTATGAATATGAATTGGCAATGCCATAACCAGTAATATTGTTGGCAAGGATAAATAATCTTTCTCTAGTATTTTCTTCATTTCTCCTTAATAACCAGTAGTCACCCTCACTCATCACATCATCTCAGGGTTCTGCAAATACCCTCATATAAAATCTTCCTTCTGTGCCTTTATTAGTGCCATCCTGACAACTGACTCATCTCTTTCTCTTTCAGCATTTAAAATTCTTGTTATGATGCTAAATCCCATGTAAGTCATCCCTTCAATAATGTATTCCTTCACACTTGACAAACATTGACATATGGTCAAATATTTTGGTTGCACGTCTTATTCTTACTCTGTTTCTCCACTCCACAACATTCTTAACAGTAAAAACTTTGTCTTTTCTTTCATTGGTATTTCAGAAGAAAAGGCACTGAGATTATAGCAGTTCTCAGAAAAAGCTTTAGTACAATATAAGAATGCTTAAACATTGTCTAGTCGAAAATCCTTATTTCACTGATGATCAAACCAAAGTTCAAAACTTGAAGAAACTTACTGATGTCCTTTAATGCAGATGTGAAAACCAAGAGTCAATTGTGAAGCTTGACTCCAACTCCAACATGCTTTGTGTGGTACCCGGCTACCTCGTAACTTCTGCTTAAGAGGTACACGAAATAATTGTGATCAAGAGCCTTGATAATCTGGCTGTTGTGAAGAACAGAATGCAACAGCATTGCTAAGCCAAATCCTTTATATTTGTCATCTATTGCTGTGTAACAAATTACCCTGAAACATGGTGGTCTAAAAAAAAAAAAAAAAACAGTTACCATGAGTCAAGTACCTGGGCACAGCTTAACTGGTCATCCCTGTCTCAAAGTCTCTCAAAAGGTCTCATTTGCAGGTTCGACTGATAAAGAGTATACTTGTAAGTCCATTCTTGTGATTGTCAGAGGCCTTGGTCATTCACCCTGTAGGTTTTTCTTGAGAGCTGCCTCACAAGACAGTGTGCTTTTCCCAAAGTGAATGGTGCGGGGAGAGAAGACTGGAGAGGGAGTGAGACCTCAAGGTGGAATCCATTACAAGTTGACCTCAGAAGTGATTTTCTATCACTTCTGCTGTATTTCCTTAGTTAGAAGTGAATTGAGACACTTAAGGGGAGAAGATTACACAAGAGCATATATAGAACAGGAGGTAATGGTCATTGGCAGTCACCTTATAAGCTGCTTATCATACCCTATTCATAAAGAATAGGATAATTAAAGCACAATTATTCTTGAACAGCTATCATTGTATTCTCCTAATTTTTAGTTCTTTAGGGTATGCTAGAATTAAGCAAGCCATATTTATTAATCAACTCAGTGATAAGTTACCAACTATACAAGTTTATCCTCAAGAGATGAGATTAGATGCATGACAACGTTGATTAAAGATTGAGTTTGAATAATTTGCAATTAAAACAGAAATGAAAACAAACTTTCCATATTAAGAGGAGAAAAAGTGAAAATGAAAATTGTTAGTCTGGAGCTTGTGTCTACAAATGAAGAAAATGTCTTCTCTAAATGAAATTGCAAAATGTCTAGTTTATTAAATATTGGATTTAAATATAGGAAGAAAGCACTGGTTTATTATCCTAATAAGGTGCTTTTGAGGAAGTTCCACTAATATGATTAAGATAATAATAGGTCTGAATACAAGAAAGGTTTCAGTTCTAGCTGAAGTGCCTGAAATTATCCATGGAAATAATAGTGTCCTGAACGAGGTGGGGCATTATAGACTCTTGGTGTATCTTAGTCAGTTAAATAAAAATAATTCTGAAAGATCTCTTTAGCCTGTAAAAGAACTTTGATGCCCTTAATTATTATTCTTAAATTATCCATGCACCCATTGTTAATGTGGCTTAGACTAGTATACCATTATAAAAATAGGCGTTCTATTCAAACTAGCTCTATGACTTTGGTCTAATTATTTTATTGATATGCAATTCAACTTCCTAAGGTATAAAAGTAGCATAATGATAGTGTCTGTCTCACACTTTATTGTGCAAATTGAATGTGATAATGTATATGTGAAATACATAGAATGCATTCAACACATAAGTGCCAAAAAATGTAACATATCATCTATCACAGTTTAATGAAATTATCTTAAAATCTGTGGTTCATACCAGTTATTGCCCATTATATTATTCCCATTGTTTCCTATTTATAGAAAATATACACAGTGAACATTAAAGTATAAAATAATAATAAATATTCCAGATATTCTACAGATTTTACTGCTAATATGTATGACAATAATAATAGCTAACATTTTTTCCATTTCTTATGGGTTATGCTACTCTTTTAATACTTCTTATTCTATTTTATCTACATAGAAGAAGTTATATGAATTATATAGAATTATTGCTTTTTAAATATTGGGTTTCTTTTTAAAAGATTTTATTATTTAGAGGGGAAGGGAGGGAGAAAGAGAGGGAGAGAAACATTAATGTGTGGTTGCCTCTTGCACACCCTCTACTGGCGACCTAGCCCACAACCCAGGCGTGTGCCCTGATTGGGAGTCGAACTGGAGACCCTTTGGTTTGCAGGCCTGGCACTCAATCCACTGAGCCACACCAGCCAGGGTGAGTTAAATAGAATTATTGTCCCACTATATATTTCTGGAAACTGAAACTTCCAAGGTGTGATAACTTGCATGAGAACACACACTTTCTATGCAGGGGCAGAGACAGAGAGAATGCACAGTATAGAAGAATTGTCATCTGATAATGGTATGATGAATCAACTAAGTATTAGATATAGCAACCCAGTTTCCTAAGAATATTGCATCCAAGTGCCATGAGAAGCACATTTGGACTTATGAAAACATTGCTGACTAACCTGAACATTGTTAAAATTACTCAAAACACGGCACTTCATAGGTTTCAGAAAGGCTGAGAATCCTATGTAATTGATATACAGACCTTCACAAAAGCGTTCACCATACAGGAAGCAGGTGACACTGGTCACAGACAATGTGAAGGCAGAAAGAAAGGCTGGTGGAAGGAAGATGAGTATGTAAATACTATCAGAATGGAGACATTTTCCACAGCTACAAGGACTCAAAAGCATTTGATAAAGACAGATTAAATTCCTAGTGTGTATGATTTATAATTTGTTAATAACTGTCATTTATCATTTAATTTGAGTATGTCTGCTTATGTTTAGCAAAGTAGTTTGCATATCTGTGCTTTGCATAATTTATTTCATAGTCATTTCACCTCATTCTTTCTGTTACCATATTTCATTAAAAGAAATCTTTCACATGTCCTTAAAAACAGATATTTGTTTGTTCTGGAAGCAATTTTTAGTCATTGTGCTGTGTCCAGAATGAGAAGACCAACTTGTAGGACCAAAACACCTCCACAAGAAAGAAACAAGAGTAACACTCAGGGAGGTGATTCTTTGCTGGTTTATTGGACATTTTTGTTACTCTCCCATGCATTGTGAGGGGCTCTAAATCACTGCCTTATGGAATATCATGTAAATAAAATTTACTGTCTTTCAGGTGTACCAAACATTTAAGAAACATTCCCAGCAAAATCATTAGGTATACTTGCCTGCAAATATACGAAGTTATTATGTCTTTACCAGTGGTATATACTGTTCTGTACCATTTCCCCTTCTTGGAAACTTGGTCTTGTCTCTGCTTTTAGACCCAGAAGCAAAGCATATTTTTGTAGAATCCTCTTGTGAGCTCTGCCTCATTGTTCCTCAACATATGAGTCTTGCCTATAGTATTCCTGGACATGGGTTTTTCATCCCACCCTTTACTGATAAGCGAATCCATGTCTGAGTTATTCAGGTCTTGGTTCTGGAGAACAGTATGATCTTTTAAATTGAACCAATGTTTACCCTTTCTTATCTTATTCCCTTCTACCTCAATATTAGACCAGTCAAGCAGTGGTGATTTACTATAGTCATTCCTTGGACCTGAGTGGTTTTCTTGTCTACTACTTAGTCCAGAATCTACACCACCTGTCCTACCTCCCCCTGCTCATCCCTCAACAAGGAACCATGTTTTATTCTGTATGCCAGTCTGTTGGCCATGACTGGGGCAGCCTGCTTGCTGCCTAAGAGAATATTTTCCCCTGGATTGAAATGAGCTCTTGTGACCTCTGACCATTATATTGCCACCTGTCTTACTCCCTAATAGTAACTGACTCCAAATGTGCCCTTTGTGGCTGAAAATGTCAATTAAGACCATTTCCAGAATTAGCATTGACATGTTTTCACTCTGTGCCATGCTGACTTTGAATTAACACCCTCTTGGATCTCACTGTGGTGGCCCATTCTCCGAACGCCTATTAAGCCTTACTCAGCATACACCCAATGTTGCTAGGACAATAACCACCGTCTAATTTATCTTTCATGGGAATCCATATTCACAAATATCTAATTTACTAGAAGACAGCTTGCTTTGTACTCTTTAAGATTTCTTTCCAAAATTGCAGACCTGCACAAAGGGTATGGTAAATGGTTCTTAGAAGTTGTTTCAGTGCCTCCTGTCATGAATGTTGTGACAAGGACCTCTTTCCTGGAGAGGTAGAGGAAAAACTTAGGGTGGGCAAATGAGATTGTGTTTAGTACCTAATTCCATCACTCTTGGGAAGATGGTAAAGAGTAACGGCATTTCATCGTGGAATTTGGAAACAAATATCAAGTTCTTATCTTGGCATTGATTTTATTTTGGAAAAGCAGTTGGAAGATGATGCTCAAGAATATCTATATTAAAATCTCCCTGCAGATTTAGCTGGTTCTCATAATGGTGGAAGGGCTGTTTTCTATCTTTTAAATATACTACTAGTAATCAACTACCTCTCCCCCCATGAACTGTGCAATGTGATGTATTTTAGGCTTATGCAAAACTAGGCTACTCTCAAATTTTCAAGATTGCTTCTCTCATAGATTCTTAAGGGGGGACAGAAGTCTCCAACTCCCTAGAAAGTGCCAGGTCCTCGTTCACTTACGTGCCTCATTTATTAACCCATGTCACTTTATACATGCTTGTATTATAGGCATCACAACAGAAAACTTACAGCACATGAACACTCAAAAATTGAAGAGAATTTAATAAAACAAGTACTTTTAATCATGTAGACATGGTTTAGGGAAACTAAAATGGTCCAGTCCTATGCCTTAGCACTGGCTTTAATGGGTTACACTTATCATCCTGAGGCCTAAAGGGACCATGGGCTGTTACTGAATCTGGAGGACAGTAGTTATGTGGAGTAGTCCCTAGCACGGCCACTCTGTAGATACTCAGGGTAAAGGAGACTGGGACAAGAAACACTCTGACAAAAGCCTCCTTCTGGCCTCTCGTCTCTTGCTAGTGACTCCTCTTGGTGCTGCCCACAAAGCTCAGGCGCCCAAGAGAAGAGCAGAATGGGGGTGGATCTTTGAAGACAAAGAGACGGTATCCACCTTGGTATACCTGAACATAAAGTAGTCCTCTACATGTGATTTTTAAAAAGCTATTATTTAGAACAATTTTAGGTTCCCAGCAAAATTAAGAGGAAGGTACAGAGTTTTCCACTGAGCTCCTGCCCCACGCACGCACAACCTGCCCAAGGGCAGCACATTTGTTACATTGCAGTGGATGAACTTGCAGCGACACATCGTAATAACTCAAAGGCCATAGTTTAACTCGGGGTTCATTACATGTGGTTCAACAAATATGTAGTGGCATGTGTATGTGTTTATAGTATCATACAGTTATTTTCATCATCTAACTGTATTTTATCTTATGTCTCTTTTGATTTGTCATCTGCCTCCCCAGCCACACTATAAAATCCTGGAAAATAAGGACTGCAACTTGATGTGCTTAGGTGCCCCAGGGCTTTGCATTATGGCCAGCACATAGTAGGCAATAATTAAATGTTTGCTGATAAATAAATGAAGGCAAATTTGCTTTTATTTTTAAAAGTAATATGAGAATTGTGATGCAAAATCAGTACAAGGTCATTTTCACAATATTACTATCCTTTCTCCTATTTGAAGTGTTCAGGTAAATATTATCTTCCAGGTAATAAAAATCAATCACATTTTCTAAATTTATGGGAGGGACTATTTTAGTAAAATTACATTAGTTTAAACAGAGCATTAGTGAATCAATTGACTGACTCAATGTGCAAAATACTTGGTTGTTAAATTACATTCATAGAATGCTGAAAATAAGAATTTTTTTAGGCTTATTGACTCAAAGCTATTATCTTTGATAATGATCTTTCCACTCCCACTGCCTGAATACCAAAAAGGCCTTTGTATATACTACTTTGGGGAAAATTACTAACACAATTCCTGGTTTGTAATATAAAGTACCCTAATTACAATTTAATGCTTCTTATTGATTGTTTGTGACTCTATCTGCAATTATACAATCTCATACACTCATATTTTCTATGACTTGTAAGAGGCTGAGACTTATTCAAAGTGTGTTTGGTTCCGTTTTCCTATAGTCTTCATTTTTCCATAAAATTTCAGATGAAATTTGACATTAAAAATTAAAACAAGAAATAAAAGAAGGTAGAAAACTATTGCCCATAAGCAGTTTGACTTACATGCTTGGAAAACAAACAAAATCAACCACAGAAGCATGTGATTTTTTGCCCTTAGACACTGGACTTAGAAACCCCAAGTTAAAAACTCATTGTTAAATTTTTTTTTGATTGTAGATCATGGCAAATCTCTCATGAGCCCCAGCTTTTTCATCTGTAAATGGGGACATGACCAGCTACAGGAAATGACAAACTGTAAGAACGAAAACAGATAGTCAAACGCTTCTCGCTTAGTAGACCTACAAATTTGTTTATTTCCAAAACAATTTACTAGGAGTTTCTCGGGCTGTGAGTTTTTAATTAAGGGCCTGTGGGAAAACAGTTAACTGACTCTGTATGAGCTCCGAGAACAGTTCCCTCTGTTTGTGGGAGATGATTCCTTCCCAACCTCGGTGTTGTTCCTCGTACACGTATCCCACTGAGGGAGAGACAAACAAAAACGCACATACTATAATTAATAGCTTTTGAAATCCATAGGGGAATGAGCAGAATGTAACATGGGGATGAGGTTTAGGCAGGTAGAGAGTGCTGGGGGCTGCTTTGCACTGGGTCATGACGGAAGTTTTCTCTCAGGTGGTGATATTCCAGGGGCGACTGGAACATCTGAAAAGCCAGCCAGGAGACCAGGGTAAAAAAAAATCCCTTTGGGGTTTATCCCTCTCATCAGTCAGGTTCCATTCAGAAGAGCAGAAAACAATGTCGTTATTCTAATAATTATAAATTAATTTTGAAATGTGGTTAACCATGTGGTGGAAGATTAAACAGCCAAAGGGCTATTGCTGTACGAATGCAGGGATAGTTACAGGAGAAATCAATTTTTGCTCCTGAGACTGTGGGGACCAAAGGAGCAGTGTTCTTACATGTTCCAGGTTTGGAGGAGGAGTTCTGCAGAGCTGGGGCTCAGACCCTGAGGGGCAGGCACTATGTGGATTGGTGTCTGTGAGGGGCATAATAAAGCTGGTTACTGAAATGTGGAGAAAGCCTGGAGATTAGAGCCAACTGTCACTGCCAGTTAATGTCGCTGAGGAGACACTGATAAGAAGTGTGAACAAGCAGAAAAGATCTTTCTGCCCCACTTAGCTCTTCACTATCCCTCTTGCACTCCATACAGGCCAATCTTCACTGGGATCCAGCCAGTAAAGTAGAAATGCCATCAGAATAGTCCCAGCTCAAGCGGAGACATGATAACTTAATAACCAGAAGCAGGCAGAAGTAGAGTGAGCATAAGAGACCTAGTATGTATCAGAGGCTGTTATAGGTAATTTGCAGAGACTATAGATTTTACTCTATAAATGAAGATAGGACAGGAAGATAGCCAAAAGCCTTAATTATAACAGGACATTTGGTTTATATGGAAACATAGTAGGTTGCTACATAAACACAGGTTGGAAAATGTTAAGAGGGAAGGCAAGGGACTCTAGTTTGGAGGCAGATGTGGTAGTTCAGGTGGGAGATGAGGGTGGCTTTGTCCTGTGAAGACAGAGAGGAGGGAATGGATTCAGGCTGTCTCATAGAAGTGACTGTGGGGTCAGATTGGGAAGGCGAAGGAAAGCAACGAAAGAAAGATGGCCCCTTGGTTTTTAGTATGAGCAATGACAAATTTATATGCTTTATTGTGTTCTTCATTATTTGAATTCTTCATTATTTATTTGCTTTCTTGTTAAAATGAAATGTCCCCCAATGAAATGTGTTCTAAGTCAGAGTGCTTTTTTTTTTTCACTACTGTAACCCTAGTGGCTTTAACAGTTACCAGCACATAGAAAACATTTAAGACAATTTTTTACATAAGTTTAATCAAGTAGCTATTCTTTTCATTATATTGCATTGACCAAAAGTTCATTTGGTTTTTTCCACATAATGGCTCCAGTAGTGCTTAGTTGTCTTTAACGTCTCTTGAAACAGTTTTGTTAGATTGTATTGTGACAGTTGTCATATCAGTGTGCATTAAAAAAAAACTTATCAGAGTTGGTGAATTTTTGTGTAGCCATTTCAATATCAAAAATGGAAGAAAATATACAACATTTTCAGCACATTATGCTTTATTATTTCAAGAAAGGTAAAAATGCAACCGAAACACACGCACAAAAAAAGGATCTGTGCAGTGTGTGGAGTAGGTGCCATGACTGATGGAACGTGTCAAAAGTGGTTTGTGGAGTTTCGTGCTGGAGATTTCTCGCTGGACGATGCTCCACGGTTGGACAGACCATTTGAAGATGATAGCGATCATATCAAGACAGTAATTGAGAACAATCAATGTTATACCACACAGGATATAGCTGACATACCGAAAATATCCAAATCAATGAAACTATTGGTAAAAATGAATAATATGTCTTTTATTTAACAGAAAAAAAAAACCATGCAGACTTTTTGGCCAACCCAATACAATACAGTCTAGTGAGTGCCAACACTGAAGCAAAATCTAAGTTCCCCTTACTTCCTTTAATTATATTCCATAAGCCGATTATCACAGTTTGTGATTATACATGCAATTATTTTTTGTGTCATGTTTGTTAAAGCTACAAGTACAAGGAAAATGTTTTGTTCACTGATGTGTCCTCCTTAAGTTTATGCAGTTCCTGAAATATAGTATATGTTTAATAAATATTTATTGAATACATGAGTGAGTACATTCAAGAATATATATGAAAAATTGTATGTATGGAGTTGTAGGGAAACAAAAACATTGAATTAAAATGAATTCTCTAAGCCACTGTCCACAGATGGCTTTGCTTCTTTAAAGCTGGCTATGAATATACTGCCCTCTCATGGTCCACTTCAGACTAAATTTAGAAAAGGCACATTGTATCCATCCCACTATTATGTAAATTTAACTCTGAAGGGATCTGTACTCAAAGATGACTCAGTAACCAAAATTTACCAATAGGAGCTTGCTGGACTTGTGGATGAAAGGACTGTTTCAGTGTAGCCAGTAATAAGGCTGTAAGTAACATGACAATTGCAACTAAACCTATTGCGAGATTTTTAAAATACTTTCAGGATTAAAACTAAAAGGACCTTGACCATGGAGTTTCAATATCAAAGATGGTCAGAATAATATAAGACAAAATCCGTAGGCACTTGGTTCTCAGCACAACTCTCTGCTTGTTTGAAATATCTTTGTTTGCTTTTCATGCCAACACCAGTCTAACTGGGGACAATCAAATAATCAATTCTACAGAGGTGACTTTCTGCAGAACACGAATATATGTGAGCACTGGGAGTGGAGGTGGAGATGTGGGGAAAAGGAAATGTGAAGCTTGTGGGCACTCAGAGCGCCGTACTCTTTGCCCAGGGGGAAGTGGTGTTTTAGTTTCACTCCTTTATTTCTCAGTGCAGAGATGTGACCTGCATTAATGGTGGTCTCAGAAGGCAGAGACGAGAGAACACAACGGTAGAAAGAGCCAGTTTAGAAATACGATCATTTGCATTTGTGTAACACCTTTTTTCCCCCTTAAGTAACCTGAGCACTTGCCTAACAAATCATTTTCTTGACAAAGGTCATTTTTGTCTTCGACAGCACTGTGAATTCTTCTTCCCAGCGGAATAACCTACTCCTCCACGCATTCAATTCCCTGCAAATTTTTCCTCTCCTCTCCCCAGAACATAAATCTAGTCTAGGGGAGATAAGATAATTATAGAAACTCTGAGTATGAAGGAATCCTTAAACATTGTTGGTCCAAAAATGAGTCTGTGGCTGGACTCCTTTTTAATGTCTAAGTTGGAATAAGAATATAAACTCTGTGTTTGTGTTTCTATAAATTTAATCAAGTAGGTGTTTTTATTTGTGTAATTCATTGAATATGCAGATTTCTAAGATTTGAGCCAGACTTTCTGATAATAAGAAATGTGGAGTGTCTGAAATTTGGGCCAGGAATGCATTTTTAGCAAGCATGTCTGGGCCAGCTAACAGATCTATCCCAATGTCTTTCAATGTACTTATTGTTTTAAAGTTACAAAATATTTTAAACATTCAAAACGTCAAGAAATTGTTCAAAGGAACTTTTAGTTTACCCAATATCCAGACCAAGCCTTTTTGCCTTATATGAATCAGACAAATTATAAGCAATACACCACAGATGAATGTAAAACCTCATGACTAATTTATGCTGTTCCTTTCTTCCCTACAGCAAACTACTACCCTAAAGTCCTTGTACATTTTATATGTGAATACAGTATTTATTTGTCAATATTTTATTCCATTGTCACATCATACACACAGTTTCAGAAATCACGAATGTAGATCTTAATGAATGTCACAAAGTGTTCGGCTTTGCAGCCAGAGCCCCGAGGAGAACATTGAACACCCCCAGCACCTCCTCGGGCCCTCTGCTGAGGCACATCCCCCGCCCCGTGTCCCAGGCGACAGACGGTAGATGTGTGTGCCTAAGCCCTCCCTGGAAGGGTTTTAAATTTTCCCTTTCGTTCGCGCGTTTCCCGGTGTAGGAAGACTCCCAAAAGGTCTACCTGCTTTTCAGCAGAATTCTGTTTGGCTTCTCATCTTTTCACGCTTTTATGTTTAGTATTTGTTCCATGATTCACAGGGAAAAACCAATGTGTGGCGAGCTCATTTGTTAAGATCATTTGTTTAGCCTAGAATCCGTTCCCCTCCAATCCTGCCTGCCTCAGGGTCTCTGCAATGTCATTACAAGATGCCTTTTGTATAGAGAGTACCTTTGTTTTTGAGCAGCTTTAGGTTTACAGAAAAATTGAGAGGAAAAACCAGTTTCCACCTAGAGCCTTTCCCTTGTCCAGTTTCCCCCATTGTTATCATCTTATAGGAGTGTAGTGCATAGATTCCAGTTGAGAAGTTAGAAATGGTAACTTATTATTCACTGAAGTACGTAGTTTACATTAGGGTTTACTCTCTCTGTTGACCACTTTATAGGTTTCACAAATAAACAGGGACATGTTTACACCATTGAAATATCATTCAGTGGAGTCTCCCTCTTCTAAAAATCCTCTGTGTCCTACCTACTCAGCCCTCCTTCCCGCAAAGCCCCCAGTAATCACTGATTTTTTTTTTTACTGTCTTTGAAGTTTTGCTGTTTCCAGGGTATTATGTAGTTGGAATTATGCAGCATGTAGACTTTCCAGATCGGCTTCTTTTACTTAGCAACATGCATTTAGGCTTCCTTTATGTCTTTTTGTGATTTGATAGTTCCTTTGTTTTTATCACTAAATAGCATTACATTGTACAGACACACTTTAGTTTATTTCCCATTTACATATTGAAGGTCATGAAGGGGGAGGGAGGTAGTGAAGGGTAAAAGGGGCCAAACATATGGTGATGGAAGATAACCTGACTTCAGGTGGTGGGCATGCAATATCATACACAGATCATGTATCTTAGACATGTTCATTTGAAAACTATATGAATGACCTTATTAACCAATGTCACCCCAATAAATTTAATAAAAAAGAAAGTTTTGAATATTATGAAAAAAGCTACTATTCATATTCATGTGTAGGTTTTTGTGTGGGTTTCATTTGGGTAAATACCAAGGAGTGGCATTGCTTGAACACATGCAATGAGTATATTTAGTTTTGTAAGATATTGCCAGTCTTCCTAAGTGGCTATCCCATTTTGCATTCTCATTAGCAATGAATGAGAACTCTTCTTGTCCCACATCCTCACAGCATTTGGTGTTGTCAGTGGTTTGGATGTTGGTCATTCTTATAGGGGGAGCGGTATATCAGTGTTGTTTTAATTTTTTATTCCCTAATGACGTATGATGTGGAGCACCTTTTTGTTTACTTTATTTGTTGTCTGTGTATCTTCTTTGGTGAGATGTCTGTGCAGATATTGTGTCCATTTTTTAAAAAATCAGATTTTTTCTTACTATTTTTTGTATTTCTTTGTATTACTTTGTATTCTTTGTATTACTATATTTTGTATTTCTTACTAGCTTTCTTTTTGTATTGTGAATAAGAGCCCTTTAGCAGATATGTCTTTTGAAAATATTTCTCTCAGTTTGTGACTTATCTTGTCATGCTCTTGACCTTGCCTTTCACATAGCTGATGTTTTTAATGGAATGAAGCCCAAATTATTATTTTTTTCAGAGATCATCCTTTTGTTGTTTTATCTAAGTCATTAAAGAGTTCATCACCTAGATTCTCCCCTATGTTACATTCTAATAATTGTAGTTTGGTATTTTACATGTATGTATATTTTTGACCTGTTCTGAGTTAATTTTTGTGAAAGGTGTAAAGTCTGTGTCTGGATTCTTTTTGTTTTGCTTTTCATGTGGATATCTAGTTGTTCTAGCATCATTTGTTGAAAGACTATTCTTTCTTAAGTTAATTACTTTGACTCCTTTAAAATTTCAATTGACTATACTTATGTAGGTCTGTTTCTAGGCTTTCTGTCCTGTTCTTTGACTCTGTATGTGTATCTTTTCGCTAGTGCTATATTGTCTTGATGACTGTAGCTCAAGGTCAGCTAGAGCTAATCCTCTTGTTCTTCTCTTTAGGTATTGTGTTGGCTATTCTGGATCTTTTGACTTCCCATAAAAATTTAGATTCACAAAATAACTTGCGGAGATTTTGATTGAGATTGCATTGAATCTGTAAATTAAGTTGGGAAGAACTGACATCTTAACAATATTCAGTCTTCCTAGCGATGATCATGTAACAGCTCTCAATTTGTTTAAATCTTCATTGATTATTTTTCATCAAATCTTCTTCAAATTGTAACCAGCTGTTGGGTTATTCTTAGCAGGATCATTGCTCTATCTAAACCTTTTTCATTATAGCTGGAAGTTGATTATTCTCCCAAATGATACTTGAATTCTCTAAAGCTTGAGATCCATTCTAATGCAGAAGTATATTTGGATTTAGCATAAAGAACCACATTTCAGGGTTGAAAATGAGTTTAAGTGAACTATAGATCATAAAATCAAGTGCTTTGGAATCTCAAAGACATGAGCTCAAACTTTTGATCTAATATTTGCTGTTAGTCTTGGACCAGTTTATTTGATGTCTGTGAGCATCGGTTTCTTAATCTATGCTCTGAGGATGTGAACATTATCAATATAATATTGTGTGATGAAAATTAAATAGCACAGTATACTTATGCTATTGAAATTGTTTAGTGAATAATAGGTAACACTCAAAATATAATTTTTATATATTATATTTTGTCATTGATTATGGTTTTAAATAAATCAAGCATTTTTACTGATGATGGATTTTTGTAAAGCAAGCCTAAATAAGCAAATGAGAACATATTCTTTAAAAGCTCCCTTTGCCCAAGATATCTGATATTGTTCCAGGGGCACAGGAATTTTTCTGCCCAGCCACTAAGATGAGCCCTAACTTGATGGCAAGAGGAGTCCACAAAGCCCTAATCAAACTGTCTTCCACCATTGTTCTAGACTATGTCTTCTGCTCTCCAAGAACTTGGGTACCAGGGCAACTTTTAATACTACCACCAAGTTATGAAACATATAATAACCATGACTATCCACTGGTACTCAGTTTCCAATGCTGGTAAGTATATTTTGCATTAAGAAATATCTCTGAAGCCGTGGCTGGTGTGGCTCAATGGATTGTGTGCTGGCTTGAGAACCAAACGGTTGCTGGTTTGATTCCCAGTCAAGGCACATGCCTAGGTTGCAGGCCAGGTCCCCAGTAGGGGGCACGTGAGAGGCAACCACTGATGGATGATTCTCTCTCCTTCTCTCTCCCTTCCCCTCTCTCTAAAAATAAATAAATAAAATACTTTAAAAAAAAGAAATATCTCTGGAAACCAACTTGGGCATTTTCACTGCCTTAACTTGTACTACCATCATTTTTTTTAACCTATTAGCTTTCTAACAACTCTGCCTCTTCCATCTTCTCCCATTACAAGGTATTCTTTTGATATTGCAAATATTTAAATTTATATAAAATATAAAAATAAACATTTTACTCTTCACCCAAAAGCATTTAGTTGCCTCCTACCACATCTACCATATTTGTTTTCAGATATCCTACCTCAAAATTATCTGGGATTAGTCTTAGCTTGGTATAGTGACCAATTTATCCTGAGGTTAATGTGGAAATTCTCATATCCCAGGAAGCCCCTTGTTCCCAGGAAAACTGGCACAATTTGTCACCCTAGATATACTGAATCAAACTCTCTCCTTGTAGGTAAATAGATCCAGAGAACTACATTTGAACAGGCTTGTCCATTGATTCTTATTCACACACAAAAAAATGCTGGAGGGTCACTGGCCTCACAGTGTATAATCTAAAAATTGTTTACATTATATAACGCAATTTTGAACAGAATTTTATTATAATTTATTTTTTAGCATTGCCTCACACACATAGAAAAATGTGACCTCCTTGACATAAAGAAAATGTATAATTTATTTTTTAACTCACAGTGACTAAAAGATAGTTGAATCTCATTTTTTAAATAGATATATAAATATAGTACCTACTTTGATTTTCCTATAGGGGGACTTTCTTTGTTTCTTTATAAGCTTTCAAAATAAATGGATGGTGAAGATGACTGAAAGTTCATATTAAAGAACTTGATATTTTACCCTTATTTCTAATAATCATGCTATTCATTTATTATGTACAATATAACAAAAGGAATCTTTCTCTTCATTCATTTCTAGCCTGAGCCTTATTTGAGTCTCTGTTGAATGAATCAGCACCATAAGCTTCTGAATACCATGCCAGTGGCCATAGAGAAGTATGTGCATGCACTGCTTAAAAAGCTTAGTTGGCCTCAGACAAAGATATTTAGAAGCAAAAAAGAATATATATTCATTTAGGTTCAATGATTAGGGGGTTCTTTTGAAAGTATTAAGATATTATTTTCACTAAACACTCACAGTGGTTAAGTAATTTATCACTATTTCTTTCTTATTTTGGAACCAAGTGTGAATTTATAATATCACAAATGGTCGAACTATCTCTTTTTTTTTACATTTAAGCATGGAAATATTAAAGAAATCCGAAAGAGTTTCCTTATTTTTTTAAATATCATGAAAGATTCATGTATAAAACAAATAGCAAATTCAATACTTCTTTTCAATTACCATCTTGTCTTAACATCCCAGCAAGTAAGATTTGAATGGATCATATTTTTAGGACATAGCTAAGAATATGTTAAATCCCCTGGTGAGTCCTTAATGGATATTTACTTTAAGAGTTTTTTCTCATAAGACATTTGCTCATAAGCTAAGTATTGGACTTACTAAAATAATTTGAGGATTTGAGAACCAGAAGCAATGATTAGGTCAAATCTAATTCAGCAATTTCTTCATAGTATTTTATACAATAGTCATTTTCATATAACACATAAATGACTTTTACTATAGATAAAAAAAAACACTGAATGGATTACCAAGGTAGAAATAGA
>CM052545.1:88639381-88670040 GCA_028533065.1 Trachops cirrhosus | reverse complement strand
CCCCATCCACTCCTGCCTCCTGCCCTCAATCCTTCCCCACTTTGACTTTGTCCACCTTAATACTTGTTCCTTGACAACTCTTCCCCTTCTTCCTCTGTTATTCCCCTCCTGCCTCCTCTCTGGTTACTGTCAATTTGTTCTTTATTTCAATGTCTGCTTGTATTTTGCTTGCTTGTTTGTTTTGTTGATTAGGTTCCACTTATAGGTGAGATCATATGGTGTTTGTCTTTCACCGCCTGGCTTAGTTCACTTAGCATAATGCTCTCCAGATCCATCTATGCCATCATGAAGGGTCACTTCTTGTTCAAAATGCCAGTAGGACAAAATTAATAGTTATATTATGGGACATACATATTATAATAAAAAGTATATATCCTAGTATGAATGTTATATATAATTTAATAATTTTAGGAATAATAATACTAGTAAGAGTCTGGAAAATATAAATATAAGTATATATATTGATATAATATATAAATACATTTATATTTTTTCAAGTCTCCTACTAATATAATTTATTCTTATTCTTAAATGTATTGAATAACTCTATGTAGGTCATCTTCTGGAACCTGCCTTAACATCTACAATGAAAATTTTGTTATGGAAGCTACTTAGAGCCCCTTCTCTATTTTTTTTTTGAGTCAAGTCTATATTTTCTTTTGTAGTAAGTAATTTCCTCCCAGGTACAGGTGACTCACTTTATTTGAATCAAAGTGATTTCCAAGGTTCAATGTGGATTGTGCTGATGTGTCTGGTTTCAAATAATGAGTCATTCACTTTTTGGTGGAAGAGCCTTCCTCAGCGCCAAGTAATTTAGAAAGCTAGAAGAAACTCCAGTTGGAAGTCAAGCAGAGCAGAATCAGCTGCCAAGTTTTCTTTTTTCCATCAAATGATAAAACTGGTAAATGGAGGTGAATTTTGCATATCTTTACCAGTAGGAACAAATGCCTTTCAAAGACCCCAAATAAAAGATTCTCCCAGACAGCGGGTCTGGCACTCCCTTTTATAACTCTAGGTCCCAGCCCTGTGCCTGCAGAGGGGACATCAGCTTAGGGTGTGTTGTTCATCTCAGGTAGTAATGTCTCAGCAGGATATCTTAATCCTTTTGCCTCTACATACTGATCACGAACCAGATAATCTCCTTCTCAGATGAACTCTATGGCCCTTCTTACCATTTTCTCTAAAAGTTGCTATATCTCTTTAAACTCTTCTTGTTAGTAAGTATTTCTGGCTTGTTAGCAACTGGATTTTACAAGAGCTGCATAAAGTTGGAAATTAACTAATTCCCAATGCATATTCATCAGTGTGGTTTTATTTAAAAACAAATGAATGGCATCAAATCATCATGTTTCCCAGAATCACAGAATTAAATTACATACCATGTTTCAATTTTGACAACAAGACCAAAAAAAAAAGAGTTTGATTTGATCTATTATTTCATCTATGACTTTGTAGTCACAGCAGTGTTATTCGGACTGCAGTAGAAAAGCTATAGGTAAATTGTATTTTAAAATGGCTCTTGGCATTTCAAAGGAATGGTCTTATTTAGTGGTGATGGAATTTAGTCAGGACAGATGTAGATGTATTTTAGAAGAACTAATATAGTCCATAATTGCATCATGGGGGGGTTGTGTAGCATTTTTTTTTTAGTAAAAGTATTCGGAGGTACTTGGCCCTTCACAAACTGAACACATAAAAAATATGAAAGGATGCTCAAAAAACAATCACTTTGTTTAAACATGTTCAGCATCTTGGGCTATGGGTACCATGTTCAGTGGCCGTTCTAACTAGGACATTGGCTTTATTTGGACTTCATCCCAGAACTGTGCCTCAGAACATGAGGGACAGTTTTAAAGCACACTTAGATGTTAAGCATTTAAGAGTCATTTAAAATGCCCAACACCTGGCCAAGTTGTATAAAACATTTCTCAAAAAAATGTATAAAGGGGTAGTCTTCGATTATCATTGGCTTTGGAACATGTCACTTTTTTTCCCTCTGAGACACAGATTTTATGCATTCTGGGTACTACTGGGCAAATACCAAACACCCTCCTCTCAGAATATACAGATGTTTCCAATGTCTTGAAGTTCCACCTGCAGGTCAGCCTTTGCCTTGAGCTTCTCAGGTAGAATGCGTGTTTCCCGCTCTCAATAGTCTGTTCATCTGAGACCTGTCGAACATATTGCCTGTGATGGATGTTGAATGGTGTCATGGATCAATTTTCAAGTTTTCTCTAGTTACTAGGAAATGTGGTCCTGAGAAATCAGAATGGGCTTTGTACAGAGAGAGCTTTGGATGTCTGCTTCTAATGGACAAATTACTGAACTACTCTGCACTTCTCAACCACTGCCTAAATATGCTTTTTGTGATGCTTAAATAAAGTGATATGATGAAAACATTTATAACAGCGTAAGCAGTGTTTGAGAAGTCGTTGCCTAGAGTCAGTCTGCGAGCACTGAGATCTTAATTGTGCCATTTAACAGCTGCCCAGTCGAAGGGCGGTCATAGAACTTTTTAGATCTCAGTTTCTGTATCCATAAAATGATGTAATAATAATGTATACCCCATAGAATGGTTTAAATGAAAATCACATGTTAGATGTGTAAAGTATACTTTGTTATGATATCTAGCACTTAACACGTGCTCAAACTTTTATAATTAGACTATTGACAGTGTCTGTGTGTGATCTTGCCTTGTCTATTTGCTTGTTTACTTCTTATGGGAAGCGGTCATAAAATAGTTTCAAACAGAGTAAGATAGTGGGAAGAACACAGGGTTTTGCTGGGGTAAAGAGAATGTGTCTTTTGGCTCTCTTTTCCTAGATAAGTGCCCTGCCTCCAGCATTATCATTATTACTAAAATGAGCTTCATAAGAAGTTACAATATAGGGTTTTCACACTGCATTCGCGTGGAGATACTCAACCAAATGCTTTTGTCAAAAGTTTTCTAGGTCCTTCATTTAACCAGTGTTCAACCAGCATTTTCAGGAGACGAAGGGCTCTTGGAGCAGAACTTTTCATGTAGAAAACCAATTAATTAGTGGCAATTCTGGCTTTCGTCTGAGTAGTCAAGAATTTGTACATGACTGCATTTCTGAGAAAGCATCCCTGTTGGGTTACAGAGCACTTCCTGCGTGTCCCCATAGCTGCCGTTCTACTTGGGCCAGATGTCAGTTGTGTCCCGTGTCCAAGGTAGGCTGCCTGCCTGCCCTTTGGGGTGATAAAGGCTGGAATCTCTGGAGTTTAGTCGGTTCTAAAAGTGCAGATTTTGCAGATCATTGCTTTAGTGACCTCAGGCCCATCCTTACTGTTTCTGCTTTTTTTTTTCTTTAATTAATTGGCTTTACCTTTGTCATAGAAACCTAGCTTCAATCTCAGATTAATATGGAAATAAATATCACGGCAGCTAACAAACACTCAATAACATTTAGTTGACTAAGCGATTTATTAACTCTCCTAATTAACTGAGCCTCCTAATCTTGACACTGATGTAGGTCTAATACAGCATGCTTCACCTCTTTTGGTACTTTAAAAGTGGGTAACTGCTATACCAAATTTCTTCTAGTGACTTGCCCAGGTATTTTGGCATTATTGAGATGCTTAATGTAATTAACTGATTCTAAATGACATCAAACAACCAAGGCTTTATTCCTTCAGAAATCAGTGTTTACCATGTGTCAGGAAGCTTGTTCAGTTCACTGCCAGAATTAATGTAGCTTCTGGAGACAGAGTGGTGACTTTAAATCTTCATCTGTACATGCAGGTGATAGTGATAATAGTACCAAACCCACAGGTTGCCATCGTGAGTAAACTGTAGATAAAAAGCACTTAAAGTGGTGATGGGCATAGAGAGAAGTGTTTGGTAATACACTTAATAATGGTAATAATTACCATAATAATGGTAATAATATGCAACACCATATTATATTATAATAATCTATACTATCCCTTTAGTATGCCATATCATAAAATATTCTATTTAAATGTATCTACATATACGTATACAGATGTGTGTACAAACATTAAGACACATGTATTTGTGTTACACAATATTATACTATAATACTAATTTTCTCCACTTTATGGATAAAGCAGTTGAGGCTTAATGTAGTTAACACGCTTGCCAGCGTCACGAGGGATGCGTGGGTGGAGCTGGAAGTCAGACCCAAGCGGTTCCCTGGCAGGATGCTCTGCCAGTTTTGACTGGGCACATGTAGTCGGAATTTCCAGAAGGAGAGTCGTTCCCGGTAGACACATGTTATAATCTGAAGAACTTAATAGATGATATTTCCATTTTAATAAAGCCAAGTAATATTTTTTACAAAGAATTGGAAAACAGAAATTGGTAAGCTGGGAGTTAAAACTCTAAAGGCCCAAAGGGCTGGCAGGTCGATTAACACTAACGTGTGAAACAGGCGAAGCAGAGCTATGGGGCCTATGATCAACCAGAGAGCAAAAGCTTGAACAGTGTTGCTGGTTATCATGGAGAGATGTGAGTGCTCCATGACTGATTTCTCAGAGAGGGCCTGGCATCTACATGTTTATATGTAAACAGTCTGGCTGTAAAAACGGGAGTTACTGCAAAACAGTTTAAAGCCTGGTAAAGTCTGTCCGAAGAAAGCAGTTCCACAGATTGAACTTGGCCGACCAGCCACCAATGTGCAATCATCATAAAATATACTAGGAAACCATAGACTCCCGAGTGATGAATTTGTGGTACGTAGTTATATTACAACAAATCCATTAGTTGTGCTTCTAATGAGCTGAATGCATTTTTATTATTTATTTTGTCAAATTTATTGGGATAACATTGGTTAGTAAGATTACATAAGTGTCAAGTGTACATTTCCAGGATACAGGATCTGTATATTGCATTGTGTGCTCACCACTGAAAGTCAGATCATCTTCTAATGAACACAATGTTTTTGAACAGCATCTACACATTAAGTTTCTTATACACAAGGAGCTGCACTTACTGAAGAAATTCCACTCAGAGACTCAGAATTACTTGGGTAGTAGAACACATCGCAGCCAGCCTAGGACCTGGAAAAAAATCTTTAGCTGTAGCAGCTGTGAGTGCTCATGCGGTCTTGCTTTTTCAAGTCCACACATGATGTTGCAGAGTAGGGTCCTTATCATATATTTCCCATCTTATTCCTCCCAAAATTCCTACCAGTCTTTGGTACTATGTTTTGTTTTGTTTTATTGAATGACTTGGAATGCTGTAATAAGTAACTCTCTAGTTGCAGACCCGATGAAAAGATTAATTCTCGCCTGGTCTTTTGTTTACTATCTCTAGTTGTTATTTGGAATCCTACTCCATCCTAAACAGACACCCCTGGGGGACAAGGGGATTGCCTTACCCCCCGCCTCGTAGACCTTGATCCTTTCTGGAGGATAACAGTTGAGCCCTAAACACAAGATCACCCGTCTCAATGCTGACCTGAGCAAACTGACTTGACTTGGCACACTTAGGATATGCTCAATATGTTATAATTATTGCTATGACCCATTTTTGTTTTTATAGTTGTCTGTGTGTAGTCTTGAGCTATCTACTGAAATGTAGACTTTTTTGTGCACAGGAGCTATAAAACTATTAAACCATATCATATACAACAAAGCTCAGGATTTCACCAGAAAAAAGATGTGACTTTTCATGGTAAGTGCTCTGCCTCTATTTTGCCATTTGTAATACTTACCATGGTTTTCTCACTCAGAGGTTAAAATATGGAGATTCTGTTTGTATTGAGAATGCTCGGAATTTTCCCTTCCTCTGATGGCAATCACCCGTAAAGTGTGCTCAGTGCTTTTCACGCCAATCATTGTCACTACTATATTTTTCAGGCCCAACGTCAGGTCCTCAGTTATACTCCTCTCCCAGAGGTTAAAACATGTGCGTGTTTTGCATCTCAAGCCGGAAGGTGTGTAGCACTGTAAAAAGAAGGAAGTGGGATCACACTGTTTTAAACTTGAAATGAAAACTAAACTAACTGGACCACATGAAGTAGATCCAGTCTATAGAGCTAGATCTTACCATACCACGCCCTCTAATTAATCTAACATAATGAACTGAAAATGCTTCAGAGGACGGCTTAGAAAATTTAAAGGATGTGACAATATGTACAAAAACTCTATTCCATTTTCAAAAGGGAAAATGAAGTGATCATAGACCAAGATGGAAAACATTCTAATCATGGTATGAAACATCAATTTTCTTACCAGGACAATCAGTAACATAGCTGGAATGATGAATTGAATTTAATTTATTTTCACGTGACATCTTGTGTACCAAATACATTCAAATGTGAGGGACAAAATAATGAAATAGCATTTATTCAGTACTTTGAAGAGAACATTTTCAACTCTCGTGTGTCCCGGGGGAATGACCTGTGATGTCTCTCAAACAGCAACATGATAGATAAAGTTTATCATGCACTGTTTTCTTCCATTTCACTTTTCCTTTTGCTTTCCACCCCCGATCACACAGAGTTTGTTACAAGGAAAGCAAGGTAACTCAAGGAGAGGAAGATGGCAATGCCAGGGGGAGTGATTACAGATCTCTTAGCTACAACGAGGGACTAAACACTGAGGATTCCAGCTCAATACTTAATTTATTGAAGGCTGACAGGAACATCAGGTGAAAACTGGTGCTTCATGAGTTTCTAGATGGATCTCTGTGGGAAAGTACCCTAGTAAACTTATTTCCTAGTTTTTAAAGTATTGTCAGATCAAAGAGGGTAATGTAAATGCTTTTACCTCTTTTGAATGTCCAAGTTCAGAAGACAGAGCTGTCTGGTATCCTTAAAAGCATGATAAAAAATCTCTTGTAATGCCCCAGCCAGGTCAGTCGAGTTACTGATAGCCCATTGTGGAGATTTTTGCATTACTCCACGGTGCACTGATAAATGTGAAGGTGTCTTTCTGTTAAGTTGGTAACTGATTGACAATTTTCAATATCCCCTACCACCACCGCCACCACCAGCACCACCAGCACCACCAGCACCACCACAACCATTCTCTAAGCATGAGAATAAAAGGTCTCAAACCATTTGGAGCTCAATGACAACATTAAAACACAATCACTAAAGGACGTAGTAAACCAATTTTATCAACATCTTTGTCTTGTGCTTAAACATTAGGCATGAGACATTTTAGCACCTATGTCCTTTATAAATATTGCCTTCACCTTGGATCTAATCATGATGTTTCAGGGCATTTTTCCTTGAAGTCAAGTAGCTTGAAATTACACAGGTATTGTCAGTACAGTCAAGGAAGGTAAAAATAGAAAATTGGCCATTTTTATGCTTCAAAAACACCGCCTAGGAATCCTAAGCATAATAACTTTTTCCTCAAGACTCTTTCAAAAGAGTTTTCTAAATCAAGTCAGGTAGTTAAACATTTGTCATTTATTCCGTGTACCCTAAACATTTTTGTGTGTATAATACTGAACTCAAGTCTTGTGTCTGTAATTCTTTCTCTTAATGAATGCTCCAGCACTAACTATTGAAAAGCAATTTAGTTTTAGGAAGCTCTAAGGATCAAGTCTCAGAAACCATTATTCATGTGATGAACCTACGACTCTCCACACTGCCTTGAAGTGCTGTACAGAAATGATCTTTTGTATTTGCTTTAGTGCCACATGATGTGATGCTATTTATCGTGAAAACAAATCTCAAAGCAGTGAAAGGGTGGTGCTTTGAAATGTATCTAGGTATACCCATGATTTTTAAAAATAATTAAATGGCAGTATCTCAGATGAAGTCTTTAGTGAATGAGGCTAGCAATATAAAGGCATTTAAACTGTTAGAAATGCTTTTAAAACTGATTTTCTGAAATTTTGAATAGGCTTTAATTTCTTCAATTTATTAACAAAGTTACAGATTTTGAAAAGTACCTAAGCCTAATCTTTTTTCTTTTTAATCTATATCTCATGAAGTTTTCTTGAATTAAATTTGTGTTTATTTGATATAAACATAAAGAAAGATTGAAACATTTTAAACTCCATTATTAATTTATTTGGTAGCAATGGGCTCTGTTCATCTTGAAGAGCCTCAAATACACTCCACATTTAACTCCAAGAAAGATTTAGAATGTTAGCATTTATCACAATTTACAGAGTAAAATACACTGGAAGTGAATTACCCAGAATAACCTTCTCAGAATATATACATTGAGAATATAATTGGTATGCTTCTCATTTCTGGTAATTAGCCACCTTAAATGAGTACAAGGTGGATTTACATGTAATAGAAATATAATGGCCAGACTGCCTAAGCCAATTATATGGACATTGTACCTGACACATGATTTTACAATAAGAAAACACATTTGAAGTGAGATCCTTGCTGAAATATCTGGAATATAACCATAGTGTATATACAATGTCATATCATTATGAAAATTCAGTGAGAAGTACAATACAAAGGGGTGTATGGTTTTCAGGTTGAAGCATACCTTTATCTTAAATAGTCCGTTCATGTTTATCCTATTCACTTCTTACTTCATTTTTCAAATAAGCCTTTTGTATTTGTTTTCATGCTTGATATCAATCCACATATACATGTAACATATAATGCATATGTGTGTATACACACATATGCATTATACACATGTGGATATCCACACATATGTGCATCACATACACAGATATCAATCCACATAGATGCGTGTAACATAACGCATATATGTGTGTGCATATGCACACATGATATTCACATATATGTGCATTACACACATGTAGATATTAATCCACATATATGTATGTAATATATAATGCGTGTGTGTACACATAAATATAGTGTGTATATCTAGTCAACATGTTAATTTGGAGATTAAAATTTTACAGATCAAATTTTTCATCTAGCTTAACCATTCCCAAAACATGATATAAGAAGAATAGTGAAATTATATTTACCTGTTTAAAACATCTCACAGCATTAATCTAGTAATTTATAACATTAGAAACTTCCTTAAACATCACTTATTTTAAGGATGAGACCATCAAGCTTAAGGAATTATTCAAACTTAAACAGCCTATTTCTGAACTCAGTCCCACAGCCCAAGTCATCTCTCCCTGTTGTAGGTCCCCCACAGGACCCCCCCCCCCCCGACACACAACACTCTCTGCAATCTAACCAATCATTTATAATGAGGCAATATTGTTACGTAACTGTGCTCTAAGGTAAATGCAACTAAAACTGTACATCTTGTTGTAGCTCCACCCATATAAAAGATGTTCTACAGGTTCCTGAGTAATTAAAATACATTAAAGTAAAATTAAAAGTTACGTTAAAGCTCTGTAATAACTCAATTATAGTAATGAAATCTGATAAATAAGAAAAGAATACTTACTTCCCAGACTTACCACCTGGGGGTGACAATTAATTTGAGTCCAGTATAATTAATTTGTTGCATTAAATTTCTCATAAATGAGAATGTATCCAAAAGCTCACATCAAATACACACAAGTATCCACTTAGGAAATAAAATAAAATAATTATTTTTATTTCATGGGATTTTTTTCCTTTGACATTTTGAACAGTAGCATCTATCACCTTCTTTTTTCTCTTTCAGGAAACTGCATTTTAGGTTTGGCTATGGCACATCTTCCTACCTATTTTTCCTTTATAGGTTATAAATGATCTTTCAACTTTGGCAAAAGGGTATTTCTTTCTTTTGCATTGACTGCTCATTTTGGCACTCCCCACAGGCACTCCCCTGGTCTCGTCTGAGGCTGTTTTACTCTCGGATCATTTTGTGTACTGCCGTCAGAGGGAGAGAGTGGGGGTGATGTGGAAACACAGGTGCTGTGTTTCCAGCTGCACAGCTCAGCCTAGAGGCACTGAAGGCCTCTGCACTGAGATATTCAGAAAAGTCATGTTAATATTGCTTTATAATGGCCCTTATATTTAACATGTGTGAATCCCCGATCATTTAATAATTATTTTTCTTTTAGTGGCTTATTTCATTTAGTAACATTTCAGGATATCTAGAGGAGCAAAGCATAGCATTTAGACACTTCACTGCTTGTACATTATTAATGTTTTCAAGACCCCTGATGGAGTTTAAGAAAATTGAATCCATATTTACTTGGCCAGATGTTTTACAAATATTATCTCACTTAAAACCTTTATAAGTATACCATAATGGCAGAAAACTAGTACCGAGAGGTTACACTGTATTAAGTCTCTTTGACAGTCGCAATACTTGCCTGCAAATAAAAAGATGCATTTCGGTTCACGGTGCAAACGCAGTTCTCTCCTTCCCATCTCCAGATCGAAGTGAAAACGTAACAGCCTTCTGCTCCCTCCCTCTGCAATATCATCCTATCTTTCTCTCCTTACCTCTGCTTCGGGCTTCACCTTTTAAGATTAAACTAATGTATATTTAATGTCAACTGTAATTGAAAAATAAAAAAAATTAAGTGCTTTTTAATTGAGACCAGATTTTTACCGTCTACTGTGCTCTCACATAGCAGAAATCCTTGTTCACTTTGCAGACTTTATCTTCTACACAAGCCTTGTGCCTTAGATCAGTTGTGTAAATATTTGGTATCTTCTTTGCTCCTCTTGGAGTTTCATGGCTGAGAATCACCTGTGGCTGTTTAACTTCCTTCCCAGTGATACCGAACAGATGTTGTCTAATGAAAAGCTTTGATAGTTACAAACTTTATTGTGGAAATGCCTTGTTTACATCATTCTTTCTAAATTTTTTTATTACTTCAAACCCTGTCTACTTTTCACTTCTGTGGAAGTACTTTTCTCACTTTTTCCTTTTTATTAAATTTATTGGGGGTGACATGGGTTAATAAGATTATATAGACTTCAAGTATCTATTTCTCTAATACATCCTCTGTATATTTCATTGTGCGCCCACCACATGAAGCCCAATCTCTTTCCGTCATTATACATTTGACCCCCCTCCACCTCCCACTACCCCACACCCCCTTTCTCATAACTGTCCTTTCTAGGTGCAATTTCCCTACATCACACCACCTTGACATGTCTTTTCTTCAATTATTCAACTTACTGCAATGCACTCTTCATATAAAACCTCAGGCTGGAAGTCAAAGGGTGTTTAACTCTTCATGAGCATAATAGAGTGCCCTCATAAAAGACTTGAAGGATCATTGAGTTCAATGTTGTACTTGCGCCTAGTATTCGCTCCTACCCTTTGAATGTCTTGCGAGTCCTTTGTAGTAGTCCTGCGTACTTCCCCAAAGCCACAGCCGCCCTCTGCTCCCCACACGTCCTCAGTGGTGGTGCCCACCCTGGTTCTGCATCACCTTATGCTCAGCTCCCTGGTGGGCTCTTTTCTAATTATGTGCAGTGACAGAGGGTTGAAGAAACTGATTTCTGTCCCCCCAAAGATCTATTTAATTGATTAGTTCTTCCCCTTCTCCTCCTCATCTGCCTGCTCCTTCTTCTTTTTGACAAAGTCCATCTAGTTCACCAGGTTATTGCTCCTCATTAACCTAAATAAAACCATTCAACATTCTAAGCTAAAGTTAGAAAATCAGATGAGATAGGGACTTATCTCTGCATCTTTTCTTCCTTGAGGAACATCTGCTTCTGCTGCTTGTTTTTGAGACAAGTCCTGAGCTGTGTATATCACAGTTTCCTAATCTGTGGGTATTGGAGTTGTGTGTTATTGGGAATCTACAGGGTTTTGGAAATGGAGCTGACATGACCTCTAGAGAATGCATACAGTAGACTGTTGAACACTGTGCAATGAAAGTTTTCTGAAGTGTAAAATTGCTCTCAACTCTCTCCCAGTTTAGCAACTCTGTGTAATACAAAGAGAAATGATTGACTCAGTCAGACTAGAACTTTTCAGGCAAAGCATTTTTTTGCCCTTGGGCAAACACTTTTTTTCCTATTTGGTAATTAAACATCAAATATCACAAAAATGGGTTTTTGCTCAATAATTCTCCTTTAATAATTCATTTGCAGTGCCCCCCTTTCCTAAGCATTATAAATGATGATCACAATACTATAAATTATAGATATGAGGGCTTATATCAGTACCTGCCTCACTCTCACGGTCCAATACAAGATGTCAAAGGCACAGTCTTGAGTTTCCAAAATGGCCACACATCAGACTTGTTTACAATTCACCATTTCCTTTAAATGCCTCCCCACCCACACACACACACCAAATACCTTTATCAGCTCCAGATCTTTATTCACAGAGCTTTCTCCCAACCGGAGTATCTGTAATCTTTCTCTTTGCCATCTGGTTTTTACCTATCCTCCTTTTTCAGATAATTTCTAAAACAATCACCATCTAGTTAGGACCGAATTTCTGGCTGGACCCCAGGAGGTCACCGCAGTGGGCTCACGACACATTGTTCACTCTAGAACGGCTGCATGGCTGATTGAATTAGGAGCCACAGTCCTGTCGTTGTAGGCAACGCTATTACATTTTCTGAAATGTCCAATAAGGAAAATCTCAGCAGTGATTTGTTTTAATCAGCTCTTTACTGTACTACCTGCACCAACCCCAGCAAGAATATACGTGCAGTGTACGCAGCTGGTACCAATTCAACTGATGAGGCGTCTGAATCAAGATTCCCAGTTAAAATTCTTTGAGTGCAGAGTTTTGCTGAAATATGGCTGAAGGAGGGGTTTTGCAAGTCAAGATGATAATGGACCAATTTTAAATGGTGAAGAAAAGGAAGGGAGGCTGACTACCTTCCAATACTTCCGTAAAAAGCCTTCTGTCTTTCCTAGAGTTTATTCTTATCGTCCCTAGTGCTGCTGCCTCAAAGACACAACAACTTAGTAGGAAATACATTTGGGGTCAAACAATGGTATTAGGAGATTGTTAGTGGATGAAAAGCTGAGACCCTGGCAGCCAGTCTTGAGTATATTTATAGAGACTGGTCACTGAGCAACTCAATAAATATGTGAATTATGAATTGATTCTTAATTTGTTCCATAACCCCAGTACATTTTGTATTCAAATATGGGGCAGCCACAGATTAAGTAAAAAGACATGACTAATAGGAGGCAAAGAAAATGTGAAGTCCAAATACCAATTTTTTTCTAGGACATGTTAAGTTAAGTATAATATTATCTCAACTAAAAGCAAGTGGCAATAATTCATAATTCATGAGATCCAAAAGATTAGGGAAGTGAAAGTGCTTTATAGTCATAGGGTATGTTATAAGTATATGTTACCATTGCTCCCCCAAACACCCAGGTCTAAACTAGCTTTTGTTCTGGTTACACTCGTCTAGGTTTTTCCCATTCTTATTGCTCTATACTTACCCATTCCATCTCTCTTACTTAGAATGCCACCGAATCATCCAGAAATCCTTCTTGGCACTGATGATATGCTGTTAAGTAAGAAAGGCAACATTCCGATTCTCTTGGATTTGTTTTATAGATCTCTGATCACCTTTGTCACACAAAGGACCATTTTCGAACTTGCAATGAAATACCTGGAACACCAGGTAGCTATTTTAGTCAGCTATGAGCCGTATTTACATTATGTAATTAGTATGAAGGGAATTTAGGATGTCCCAGATTTCATTTATTTATCTATTCATGCTTGCATATATTCAGCCATCAGTGCCTTATTTTACTATTAACATGCTTTCCTAATAACACTAATCTGCAATTTCTACACAAGTTCATGGCCTCACTCAGGTCTCACACATCTTTTCAGGCCTCATCAATTTTGCTTCTTTAAAATTCCTATGAAATGTGCTATTGTTCCTCATGCATTAATCTTGTCTTTTGTATTTTGGCCAGAAAGATGAAATAAAAAGGATATTGTGGGTTTAAGTGGAATAGAGAATCTGAGTGGAAATCCCATGAGTTATATGGGCCTGGTGAATTAATCTCTCCAGTCTCAGTTTTCTCATGTGTAGGTGATGAAAAATTAATATGACATAGTTTTTTCCAGGTTTTAATAAAAACAATTTGTAACAAAGAACCCAGCATAGGGTCATGATCATAGGAAATGTTTAAAACTTTTGTTCTTCTTTATCAATCATCTGTGTCTCTCTTTTAGGTCTTTCAAGATGAGAATAACAATAAAAAATGTATACAGGTGGAATTTGAAAAATCAAGAGTTAATGAGTATTTTACATATGGGAGCAGTGACTCTCAAACTTTGGAATGTATAAGCTTAGCCAGTAATATTGCTAAAGTGAAGACCATTGAGGCTCCTGGCCCGGGAGAGGTGCTTCAGAATAGGGCTGAGGATTAACAAGTGGCTCCATGTGATTTGATTGGTTGGCGTCATCAGCATATAACATTTTGAGAAATGCTGCTCAAGTATAAATCCCAAGTTAGTCACTATATCACTACCAAAAGTATAAAACAGTAGCTAACTGCAAATTGTACACAATAACATCTCCTTATTGTTGCCCTGTAATAAAACCTATATAAGGACAAGTAATGGATTCCCCCCCACCACTCTCTCTCTCTCTCTGTCACACACACACACATCATTCTCATACACTAATAATTAAACCCCATAACATTTTTATTTCATAGCCATGTTCTCCACTGAGGAGTAGGGTTATCAAGAAGTAACTGATTTGACAGTGGATGATCGTATGGTCTAGCAATGGAATCCTCCAAGCATATGGCATGTTTCAAAATGAATTAGCTTCGGGCAATAATCACTTTATTTTTATTTGGTGTTTCAGATTATATATTTTAATTCTAAAAGTCAGTGAATAGTTTCCTCTCCAAAACTGAAATAAAAGAGGAATTAAAGGATACAAGATTGTATCACCCATTGCATCTTTCGAGAGGGTGAATGGGCTTTTTTTTGCATGACTTTTATTACTTTTGGGAAATAGTAAGGAAACTATACTTTTCAATTGTAATAAACTTTCCAATAAAAGTATAGTGATAACCCAATGTCATAGATCTCAGCTCTGTAGGTAGTAAGTAAAGCATAAGCTCATTATTTCATGGAGCTTGCAATCTGGGGAAAGGTACAAATTGAAACTAATCACTACAAACTTCTACGAATACTTCACGGCCTTCCTCTTTTCTGTGACCTAGTAACAAAGGAACATCATCGATTTGATTCATTGCAGAATGTAGCATTATAAGCCTAGATATAATTTCTTTTCATTAAAGAAAAAAATATATATATATTTTAGCTTTGCCTCTGTGCCGGGTGTTGGGTGATAAAGACATGCAAAGCCTGGCCCCTGTCCTTGCGGAGTTCACTGTCTAGTGGTGAAAGAAACCATCGGAGCACAGTGTTATCGGTGTTATGATAGAGATCCATACATAAAACAATGTATGTCTCGCTTTTGAAACCCACAAGTATTCTACTGTACCTGAGTAGCAAACACAGCGCAGCCTATTCTTTTGTGAATACTACACAAACAAAGACATTTGACCTCCTATCTGTGACAATCATATCAAGAGCAGAACCTTTTTTTCTCTTTGGAGCCGGGATTATTTCTCTGTGCCAAGCAGCTGCAGGTCAAGCCGGCGCCACCCGCTGCTGTCTGTGGGCACGCTCCACCTGGCCTCCTCACGCCCTACTCCCTGGTGGGGTGGGGAGGCCTCCCTATTCCACCTGAGTTTCCCGGTTTATATCCCACGTAAGAGTGGGATCGTATGGTTCTCGACACTTCCTCTCTGACTTATTTCACTTAGCATTTCATTCTCTAGATCCATCCGTGCTGTCTCAAAAGGTTATATTTCATCTTCTCTTATGCTTAAGGGGAATGGAAAATAGTAGGGAGCTTCCTCAAAAAACTAAAAATAGAGTCACCAGGTGGCCCAAAAATCCCTTTCTGGGTATCTACCCCCAAAATTTAAAAACATTTATTTACAAACATATCTACATGCTTATGTTCACAAGAGATGACTGAGTAAAAGAAACATGAGATATATATATTTTTTCAAGTTTGTTTTTTTAACTCGAGTTCCCTAGGACTTGGAGAACACATGTAGGCAGAAAGTCTCAGAGATACTCCAAAACTACCTTCTGTCTGTAATAAATGGAACATTGCTGTGAGTCCAATATCTGTTCTCCCTAGATTTACTTTCCTTACAGAGGATAACTTGCTCCCTCTCTCAAACTAGACTATTGTCAGACCCACCACGGCAGACCTCTGAACATGCACAGATGCACTTGAATCCTCAGATGAATGAGCTGAGGTTTGGGCTGGGCCTTATCCTTTGTCCAATGCACAATAACCTCATTCATCTTCCAGCAAACTAGTCAAACTACCCAGCCCGAATCTTCATGATTTGGCCTTTAAACCACTCTTCCTCTCCTTCCCTCCAAAAGAAAAGTGAGGCCCATTTCAAATATGACCAAGGGTACTTTCAACCAGACGATCTTTGTGCTTTGAGAAATAAACTAACAAAACCATACAGCACTTCATATGGCTTGGGGAAACACATCTCAACAAGCAGTGCATCTTCAGAAGGATGCCAGGCACGAGGCAATTAGCCCCTGTAAAGATGGTGGCAGAAGAGAAATAGCTTTATATTTTCTCCCTACAATGATACTTTCATTTTTTCTTGACAGGTTTCTTGACTTTGTCCGCTTGTAGAGGTTGAGATTTGAGAAGCCTACATTAAAAATAAACAGCTGCTTTTGTTTAATATTATCATTTTTATTGCAAACAAATGTATTCCATTCAGGATGTCACCTTTACACAGATCCATCTTACCGCCCTGCAGTTTGTCATCTGCCATCACCTTTGTTATTCTCGCCTGGCTTCCAGGTCATTCTTTGCTGGCCTGGTTCTCTCTGTGGTGGTACACGGAGTGACAATGACCACAAAAGACAGCTTAGCATTCCTTATCCAAGAACATACTAGCTTCGCCCTGGGGAAATTGAATGAGACAGCGTGGTTGCTAGTTTACATAGAACAGTAGTTCTCAAAGGTTTCTCTGTGCCAACAGCTGCGGGAACTCCTAGGTATTTGTTATAAATGCAGATTCTCAACTCGAAACCCAGAGTGACTTCCTCTGGAGGTGGTGCCCAGGAATCTGGGCTTTAACAAGCCACCTGGATAATTCTACCACACAAGAAAATGTGAGAAGAGCCAAAAAAATAATAATAATAACAACTCACATCTTTCCTTCTTTGCTCCTTTCCTGTCCTATGTCATCTTCAGTGCCTCCTTCCTTATTCAGTATCAATCATAATTGTTCATTAGATTTACACCTCAGTTTACTATCTTTGTCATTATGCCTCATTAACATCTGATTATAATCAGTAGTATCACTCAGGGGTTTTATTTCTCCAAGAGTCGGGGGATGAAACCGTCTCATCAGAGAGCCTCTGGAGCCCCCCCTTCAATCATCTGACAGACCATGTTGCACCCCGTTTCTATTGCTTATTGTGTGTGATTGCCTTTCACTGCTGATCTTTCCTCCCTTTGTGTGGTGTGGTTTTTATATAAAAGTAATAACTGTATGGCTTTCTCTCAATTCTCTGCTTCCATCTTATACTACTTATATCACGAGATAAATATATCTATACTTTATAGGCAGACACAATTAACAGAATAAACACAACACACAAAAATCAGTAAACAAAATAAAACTCAGTATGATAAAGTTGTTTTTATATAGGGTTTTTAATATAATTTTTGTGTCTTGTTTTTCTTTTTATTGATTTTCATACTTGCTCATTCACTCATCATAATTTCTACTATAATTACCTCTACCTTAAACACATATTTTAACTCCTACTAACATTTCCCTCAATATTAATGAGTCTTACTTCTACAAGAGACTGATAATATGTCTGTCAATCCATCTGTTGTAAGTGAAGCAATATTTTTTGACTATTTTTATATATTTTTCATACTATTGGGCTACTTGTGGATTAAAGGGCATAATTTAACATCATACCATTGTTCACGGTTTTACTATAATGTGTTAATTTCATGTTACTTTTCTTTGATTCTCTGTAATATCACCAAAGGACAAAGACAAATAAAATTACATGCTGTAAAATTACTAATGTCTCAGAAGTCTGGTTTTTCACTCAGTTTCACCCAATCTAAAAAGCTCTTGACTTTGTGAACATTTCCCTCATACCTCAGCTATCAGGAAGATAATTTTAGGGGGCAGCCTCTGGTATGCTGTTGAATCGCCACTTCTACTTCCACAAATGGTGTTAATAATGCCTTATTTTCACCATAGATGGAAAGCCACTAGAGTGTACTAGTGCAGAGGATGGGTTCTAGAATAGTCCTGCCTGAACAAAAATTGCCATCTCTAAAATATAGTGGTTGTGTAGTCTCAGGCAAGTTACTCAACCTTGTACCACCTCAGTGTCTTTGTTTATAGAACGAGGATAATGGTAGTCACTGCTTTGCATAGCTGCTGTGAGCATTAAATGAGTTAATGTATGCAACACATCTGGTGCATGGTAAGCATTTCATACCTGCTAGCCATGATTAAATTTCACAAGGTAAATAAGTATATCATTACACTGGAACCATTCATGTTTATTCTGATGCCTTAGGCTGAACGGAGAAGTTGTGGTAGTGCTACTCTAATATTTAACTATATATGTTTAGTAATTAGGCACCATAAATGGTGACTGATGCTGCGTAAGTCATTCCATGAAATCTCTGGGCTCTTTTGAACCAGACAGCTTTCGCTCTGGGGAGGCATTCCATTTTGCAGTGTTGTGCTTCAAGTGTGCCTGAATTCCTGTATCCCATGCTAGAAATGTTTTATGGGGCACATTTGGCTTGGGTCAAGGCTCAAAATCCTACTATTAAAGCTCTCCACATATATGTTCTTTCCAGTTTAGGGTACAGTTTAGTGGGCAAGAAATCAGCCGGTATCTTCTTGGTGAAGCACAACTGGGGAAAAGGCAACTCACCATAAGCCATTCCAAGTCCAGGTTTATCACAGAACTGCTCACACCCACCAAACATACCAAATAATTGTGAACTGTTTGCAGCTTCAATGATTTATCAGGGATTATTTAATTTGAATGATATTTTGGAGAATAGTGCCGTTTTATAACTATATTGGCATATTTTGCAGGTGATATATAACAGTGGCCATATATTCTAGGTGTGCACACCAAGACCCCAGATATTGCAACATCCTGTATGGTCTCAGCTGTGCTTAAATGTAATGTCCATATAACACAAACTGTGTTGACATTAACTCTTTCATGTTTCACATTGGTTAAATCCATTTTATTTCAGCCTGTCAGATTACACTTACTCTTTTCCTGGGACCATAATCAATTAAGGAAGATTTAATTAGTCATATTAAATAAATGAATCTTGTCTCCTAAAATATTTACTTCAGTATAAATGATATATCGTGTAGGGTGAAGGAAGGAGTGGAAACAGACATTCAGGGAAGAGAACAAGACACCCTCAGAGCATCTGTACCTTCTTTGATAATAAAGTATAATTAAATAAATATACAAACTTTTAACAGCTGTACAGCCAATTAATTTTTAATTAATTTTAATTTCATTTGGAGTAAGTATGTGTAGGCAAATAACACCCAACCAGGAAAATCTGAGGTTGGCTCTCATGAACACTTCTAGGACTGAAATCAACCAATTCACTGTCTCTTCCCATTCCAAATGATGCTTCCTCACTTATAAAAATGACTTTGTTTCATACTTATGGCAGGATAAAAATGATAATTAACAGAGAGAAAGTGAACTAGTTTTATATGAATTTTTTGCTTTTATGAATTCATGTATTTTACAAACCTACCATGAAGACTAGTCAGTGTCAGTTTCCAGAGTGTTCATTAACAACTTGTAGACCCGTGCAATTTACAGAGTTCTAACCCACATATTTCCATCTAATTCTCACAAAAATTCTGGGTAGTGAAGTTCATTTTTTACATTAACTTTTTTGAAACATATTATACCCATGTTAAGTATACAATTTTGTGAGTTTTGACAAATTTACATACCCACACAACCATAACTAAAATTAAATTACATAAATTTCCAACATGTAAACATTTGCCTGTGTCCCTTTCCAGGCAAATGGTTCTCACTCTTGATCTAGAAAACCACTGATTAGCTTTCTGTTACTCTTGCCTTTTGTAGAATGCACACAAGTTGAGTCACACATGTTTTTACCTCTGGCTTTTTTCTTTTTTGCTTCACATATTTTTCAATTCCTTTATGTTGCTGCATGAATCTGTAGTTGGTTCTTATTGCTAAATGGTACTGTATAGATATATCACAGTGTCTTTATCCACCACTTACCAAGTAAGTGATATTTTGGCTATTATGAATAAAGATAATACAAACATTCACATGCAAGTCTTTTCATGGATATGCCCTTGAATGTTAAAGCCTAAAGCCATAAACTTCTTAAAAGTAAAGGTAGAAGGTGTCTTGACATCAGTGTTAGTGATGGTTTTGTGAAGCTAACTTCAAAAAAAAAGGAAAATAAAAATAAAAATAAACAAATGAGACCACATCAAACTAAAAAGTTTTGCACAGCAAAGGTAACCATCATCAAAATGAAAAGGCAACCTACCAAGTGAGAGAATGTATTGACATATTATGTATTCTATGAGGAGTTCACATCCAAAATATGTACGGAACTCATACAACGCAATAACAAATAAACAATCCAACATCAAAAAATGGGCAGAAGAAATTAAAAAACTTTTCTTTTTCAAGAGACATACAGATGGCCAATGGACATAGGAAAAGGTCCTGAACCTCACTAATCATCCAGAAAATGCAAATGAAAACCACAAGGAGATATTCCCTCATACCTGTCAGAATAGCTGTTATCAATAAATTAACAAATAGCAAGTGCTGGCAAGATGTGGAGAAAAGGGAACCTCATGTATTGCTGGTGAGTGAGACTGCACATTGGTGTGGCCATTATGCAAAACAGTATGGAGATTTCTTGAAAGACTAATAATTCTACCATATGACCCAATGATTCCATTTCTGAGTATTTATCCAAAGAAAATGAAAACCCTAATTTGAAAAGATATATTCACCTCTATGTAAATTGTAGCGTTCATCACAATAGCCAAGAAGGGAAACAATCTATCTTTCCATCATAGATGGATGGATAAAGAAGATGTGGTGAATATATAAAATGAATACTACTCAGCCATAAAAAAATAAGAAAATAAAATCTAGCCATTTGAGACAACATGTTTGGTCCTTGAGGGTAAAATGCTAAGTAAAATAAGTCAGAAAGAGAAAGACATACCATATGATTTCACTTATATGTGAAATTTAAAACAAACAAGAAACAACAAAACCAAACCAAACATATAGATACACAGATCTGATGGATGATTACCAGAGGGGAAGGCGGTTGAGAAGGTGAGCAAAGGGGGTGAAAGACGTGGTGATGGGTAGTAACTAGGCTTCTGGGGATGATCACTTTGTAGTGTATACAGATGTCGAATTACAATGTTGTGTATCTGAAACATACAAACACCTTAATTCTGTTTTCTGAGTCCATGCTTGTTGATATTTTCACTACATTAGACCTCTTCTCCTTTGATGCCTACCCTGCATGGCTGTCTTTAGAAGAAGGTATATGTCGATATATATACTTGGATAGATTTTTCCACTTCAAAATAATATTTCATAGCATTTAACATTATTTCAGCCACTTTCAAACTCACGCTGAGGTGTTGGTATGAATGAGACCTATGATATTAAGCCTGAATAAGCACTACAATCCCCTGGTAGGTAATTATGATCTGATGCAGTTTCAATGACACGCTGTTGCCGTTGAGCCCTAAGATTCCAGTAGTAAATGGTACTGTATATATATCTACACTTTAATTACATGTGCCATATTCTAAAAAGAAATTTTAATATTTTTTTTGTACAAAGTTTACATTTTTAAACATAGAGGGAAGAAGCTTCATCTCTGTCCGGACCCCTTGTCTTCAGACGCAGCCTCTGATTCAAGAGCTCAGTGATGATACCGTAAGGGAAAGGGCATGAAATCAGGAAACAAAAGGCTTGACTTGACTTCACTTCCCGACCTAGTTCTGCTTGCGGTCGTATTACTTTTCTCTTCCTTTTCTTGGCAAGGGTTCTGGCTTGATGTTTTCCAGGTCTTCTTAGGCTGGGTTCCCTAGGGTGCTGTCGTAGTTGGGAATTCCTCTGCCTGCCTTCTTAAGGGGAAGCTTTCAGAGAAACAGGTAGGCAAGTATAGGACTCAGAACAGGGAAAATGGGAGGAGGCACATGCAAACCTGGAATGTAAATGGAACCTCAGAATCTGTCATATCTTGAGTCAAGAAAACAAGCCTTGAACCTGGTTGGGTAGCGTAGTCGGTTAGAACACCATCCTGATACTCCAAGGTTACGGGTTCGATCCCTGGTCAGAGCTCATAAAAGAATCAACCAATGAATGCATAAATAAGTGGAACAACAAAACAATGTTTGTCCCTCTCCTCCTTCCTTTCTCTCAAAGTATTATATGGGGGGCACTTTCTATATATTTCATTTAATAAAAAGATGAAGAAAACACAAAAAAATAATAAACACAAATATCAAAATAGCAGTTCCTCCAGAGGGGAGGGAGTTTAGGGTGAAAGAGAAGATACATATATGGAGACTCCTCAAACTATACCAAGATGCTATGTAGTTATTTTATATATTAAATATTATATTAAACTACAAATATTTTTAAATTAAAGTTATTTGGCTAGGAGTTTGGACCACATATGTATAAGTTCTATAAGTTTATCTGTCTTAACTCCCACATTTAGTTAGATGGTTTAAAATTTCACATTATCAATGAGACAACTTATAAGTCTCAGAGAAGATGTGTTACTTTTCCAACCACAAGGTGTATGATGATGATGATGATGATAGCTATCATTATTAAGCACTTCGTTTCATTTGAATGTTCCGATACCACCTTGAAATAACTTAGTAAGTATGTGTTATCATTGCCCTTATTGGGCAGACATGGACACTGAGACACAAACATTAACATTTCATGAGACAGAGAAATAAGTGGCAAATCCAGTGTATGAAGCTAATAGGTGCAGCTCTACTCCCCTGCTCTTAACTACTGTGCTGTAATGAATTTACGCAAACTGAGCAGGTGAGTGTGTGTGCATTTCACATGAATGTAACCCTTCGATATGAGCACTAGACTACAGTCTAGAAGAGCTGATTTGTAACCTTAGTTCTGTTCATTGTAGCTGAGCATTCCTCTGAAAGTCACTTACCTTATCTGGAATTCAATTTCCCAATTTAAAAAAATTGGAATAATTCTCTTTTATCATGACCGTCTCATAGGATTCTTTTAAAGACCAAAGTAATTGCATGTGTCTTAGCATTTATGAAATGTAAAAAGCTAGAGATATAAACTAGCATCATGATAGTAATTATCCCCTGGTGCACAATTTTATTGGACTTATGTACATATGCAACATATATACATCTGAAAGTGATACTCTCATGATATTAATCAACTATACCTACAGAGAGTCTTCTGATAGCTTCAGATATAATAATTATATTAACATGGCACATAAACAATATGCTTGTTGAGAAATAAAATTATTAATAATCATATTTCTTGATTTTCTTCACTATGTATTTCACTTTCAATGTATTTTAGCACTTTCTAAATACCGTTACAGCAGTTTTAACTCTAGTAGATTGCACCTTCTGAATTAACTTCAGAATTAGAACTTTTTTCTTGATAATATACAGGTTGAATTGTGATAGATTCTAAGAGAAAATGCATTAGTCTATGGAAAATTATTCTCAGGCTAGATGGAGTGTGTCTTTCTTTTCCCAAGCAGAGTTGATTTCATCCAATATAGCATATCTCAGTGCTTTTAAAATCCAGGGGGAAATTATATTTTAAATTACTTAGGAGAAAAATGTAGCACTGCTTGACATCAAGGATTAACTGCTTCTACATAAGTTAATTTATTTTTAAAATGTAAAATATCAGCATGCTGATTCTGGCCTCTGACTTTATAGCTCAAATGTTACAAGTGTACTTTGTGATCGTTATTATGCAAAAGATGACCCATGAGCTGAGAATATGAATGAAATAATTATTTATCTGATTATCTAGAAATTCCTATATTTTATTTTTTTATTAAATATTTTTTTCACTTATTTTTAGACAGAAGGGAAGGGAGGGAGAAGGAGAGGGAGAGAAACTTCAATGCATGGTTTCCTCTCACGTACCTCCTACCGGGGACCTGGCCCGCAACCCAGGCATGTGCTCTAGACTGGGAATTGAACTGGCAACCCTTTGGTTCACAGGCCCGTGCTCAATCCACTGAGCCTCACCAGCCAGGGCTAGCAATCTTTATGTTTTAAATATTATATTCTAAGAAAGTCAAACTGTTTCCTAGAGGCACACTAAATAATAAAAGTCATACCTTTGACTATCAATTAAAAACAGATACACAGAGTCCCTTCCATGTGGAAGAAACTGTACTGGACACAGTAGGAAAAAAGATGTAAGACAAAGCTCCTCTCCTTCAAAGGTTCACAGCTTAGATTGGAGGATCAAGCTCAAGTAAGGCAGGCCATGCTATGTGTCAAAGAGTTAAAATGCTCTAACCTGAGAGATAGACAGCATAATTCTAGTTGAGGAAATTAGATACATAAAGGAAGAACCATTTATCCAAACACATATAATCTGTGTTTGTTTTGCCTAAACATGTATATGAGCCATATGGACAGTGAGTTTGTGTTAACAAAATCCTGGTGCATTTGCAAAATTATCTGGCTTCTCACCCTCATAAAAATAGAATTCATCTGTGTATTCATGTGTAAAATAAGTAGTTTAAACTAGATAAACTAAGTTATCTTCCAGCCCTTACATTCCTTAAAAATTAAACATTTTTATACATTTGACATGAGTTGTACAATTAAAAGAACTTCTCACTTCTAGTTTCCAAAATATAACTTAAAAATGCCAGTCTTATTTTTACCTTAAAAAATTGGATAATTATGTACCATGTATATTAAGGTTAATCAGTTGTCTCTGGAAAAATCACTAGTGCATAAAGACATGCTGTGATTATCATAATATAAGTGAGGTCATTAATAGGGACTAATATATGGGCAATTACCCTGATTTGTATTTTTTGGTAATTATTGGCATTACAAAGAAATAATACAAACATGCATTTACATGGTCTTTTATGGAGGAAACCACTAAATAAAGTTCAGTTTAATAAATGACTTGCCTAAGGGCAACCAGATAATAAATGCCACAGTCATGACCGAGAAGTCATTCTTCTGATCCGACTGCCATGCTATTCCCTCTTCCCTATGCTATGGCTTCATTTGTATTCATGAAATAAGTCTGAAAACAAACTCAATCATACATTAGTTTCTAGTAAACTAATATAGAGCTTTCACAAAAATATCACCATTGCCCTTGTCATTATAACTACCAAGTAACAAGTATTTAACACACATCCATTATGTGTCACTCAGCTGGAAGAAGAATTAGAAAACAGCACCTCTAAAAGAATGCAAGTTTTCATGAAATTTAAGGGAAACAAGGGGAGTGGGAGAAGCTCATAGAAATAAGAAGATTGCCCCCCCCAAAATATATATAGTCTGCCCAGAAAAAGGCCAGCCATTGTTAATATAACAAGAATGATTTGCACGACATGATGTAAGCTGGCAGCCGTGGGGACTGGACGGAATGTGCACGTGTGAACAATGCCAACTTCACTGTACTGGTTACTGCGGGCGGTGGTTGCCACTGAGTGAGCATGGGTACTATGTGGCTGTAGTGTTGAAAATGACTGAGCAAGTAGAACAACCAATTTGCATCAAAGTCTGTGTTAAGCTTGAACATTCCTACTATTGGGATGATTCAGAAGGCCCTAGCTATGGGCAACTGCTGACTGGCAGCTTCATCACGACAGCATGCCTGTTCATGCATCACGTCTTGTGCAGAGTTTTGGGGTGAAACATTAAATCATCCAGGTGACTCAGTCCCCTTACAAGCCCAGGTTTGGCACCCTGTGATTTCTGGCTTTTTCCAAAGCTGAAATTGCCCTTGAAAGGGAAGAGATTTCAGACTGTCAATGAGATTCAGGAAAAGACCATGGGGCAGCTAATGGTGATTGGGAGAACTGTGTGAGGTCCCAAGGTGCCTAGTTTGAAGGGGACTGAGGTATCATTGTCCTATGTCCAATGTTTCTTATATTTTGTATCTTCTTTAATACATGTCTTAATTTTCCATATTACATGGCTGGATACTATCTGGATACACGGTATTTATACATATTTTATGTATGTAGATACATATATATAATATGTATAGACACATACGCACATACATGTGAGTTAAAACCCTAAACAAAACCTTTCATTTATTTTTTTTATTTAGACTTCAAATCAATAGGCTGACTCATTTTTGAAAACTAAAAAAATGTAGATAAATACATTATGAAGGGACAATGGGGTAAAACCAGAGGCAAGCCCCTAAAATACAGCAATAGGACAAGGGACAGCTTACTGTTGCTGCAGAAATTCTACTAAACTGACTTTAGCTAAATTGAGGCTGAAGTAAAATATAAAATGGGAAACAGTTATTTAAAAAGCAGAGAGACCTGAGACCATTTTGGTTATTACAACACAATACAATGCATAGGTTTACTTTCATGATCATACATACTGTATACAATAATGCAAAACTATGTAGGGATTCTGAAGAAAACATTTTTAACATACTGGAAAATATTGCCTAGTGATTTTCAAATGTAAAGTGTGTCTGGAAGAAAAATATGCTAGAGGATATATTCTTTGTGCTTTCAGTGAAATTAAAAAAAACACAGGTCTAAAGAAATAATTTTAAAATGATACAACATCCTAACAAATATAGTATGGAAAGGGGAAAAATAGCAACTTGAGAGCTGGAGAAATTTAGCAGATATCACCCTGACCAAACAGTCGAGGTTAACAAGGTTAGTATCATCACTAATCATGTCTGGGCTGGGCAGGTAGATTTGAAAATATGGAACACTGTAAGAAAAGGAATGTCAGGAAGCTGGTGGCAAAAGTTTGGAAGGAACGTAGGAAACCAGGAGGCTGGGCAGCAGAGGCACGGTTCTGGAAATTACAGAAAACTGGGGGAGGGTCAGAGCAAGTGGTAAGTCAGAAGCTAGATAAGTCTGGAGTGGCAACAGTACAAAAAATCACACTCCATGGCTTGACAAGGCCAGAGGCCAACAGGAAGGAAACCCATGGTCACCTAAGAGAAACAAGTCTGAAAAATTAGGAAAAACTAAAGGCACAGAGCTGGAATCAATGCCAGTAATTGCACCACCATCCATTCACATGGTAATATAAGTATTTTACAATTTCTGATTCTCTTCCATGTTTTCTCGTCTAAACGAAATGTGAAATGAGAGCAAGTGTCTCCTTGTTGTTTATTCTAGAGGTTTGTATCTGCTCCTCATAAGGCAGGAGCCTGATGTTTGCACAGAGAGGTGAGTGAAAACGAGGAGATCTGTGCTAAAATAATGGGTCAACATGCCCAGGCTCAGAAATATGCCTTTCACCATAAGAGAGACTCGGCAACATTGAAAGGCATGCGATCCATATAACGTTCTGCTGAACACTGTGGAGCTCCTTTTCAGCTGTTATTGCTGTTTTAGTTCAGCTGAATCTTACTTTGCATAATGGCCTGAAGCACCTGTTTTGTTTATTTAACAATATAGCATAGTCATCTTTCCGTATCAATCCACGTAATGCCATTTCTTCTTAATGGAATTGGTGCTTCTAATTCCTCCTAAAAATCCTGCAAGAAGTCCCCTTTCATATTCTGGCTTCTGCATTACGAACAGTAAGAACCATACAGTTCTCAATGGGCTTACATTTGGAACATTTCAGAAACTCCATGGACTTCTCTGCCATGTTTTATTAACACTGACTCCCAGCATTATATTAGAATAGATTTTATTTTCTCTTTATGTCAATTACCTTGACTGACAGCCGGCAATGAGTTCCCTGCTAACACCTAGGGGATGCTTAGGTTTCTGACTACCATGCTACAAAATATTGAGAACCTGTCACTAAAAGTCACTTTTCTTTCTTTTCTGCTGATGAAGACAATTTTAGTCTTAACCTCACATATAATTTGTTAAATACAATAAGGCTTAGATTATGCGACTACCCAACATGATAGATTTTTAAAGAGTTTCTTTTATTTTTCTCCCCTTGGAAATAATATTGAATACTCTGTGGGAGGTAGTTAAGATTTATTCATTAATTCAATCATGGCTACTTGTTCTGTCTACATGAAGCCTAATAACTTCTTTTTAAGCATAGGTATTAAATGATTAATCATGGCATTGCTCCCAAAATACAGGCTTTGTGTTTAGACTTGGGTTTCCTGGGCATAGAATTAAGCATAAATAATTGATTTGTACAAATCCATAAATCTTTCTCCTGGGGGCGAATTGAGTGGATCAGTACACCGAGCATTTACTTTGAAAATAATTTGAGATGCTAACCCACAAATTTGTGCCCTGGTAGCCCTGAGTGTTCCCAGGAAATACAATACCAACAGTCCTTTTCTTCTGCTCTCAGAATCCACTCCTGCTGTAACCACCCCAATATGACTTTGCAGACCTTAATGTATTTCCCTTTTCTGTAGAATTGATATGTCTCTAATAATTTATTCTTCTGTCATGCTATGGACGTTGTTTAGCTAATAAGCCTTATACTGAGGGCGAGGAAACTCATGGCTTAGCCTCCAAGGAAGAGAGGATTTTTAGAAAATGTAGGAAAGAATTATAGAGAAAATGCATCTGGAGGAATATTTTTAAATATTACTTCATTAGAAATATATGCTCCCCTACACGGTGCTAAGACAAGTTATTGCTCAGTCAGTGCATGGTTCTTTCCCCGTTTCTGTTTGTCTACTAATACTACAGAGCACAGCCTTGAAGCCAGACCCTGACTTTAAACTTCACTGGCTGTGTGAACATAGGTAAAGTACTGTAACTGATCTGTGACTCACTTTCCTGATCTGAAAGAAAGATTGAGAAATGGGTTCTAGTGCCATAGTACTTTTATGAGGAGTAGTATATAACTAGGTTATTATACACAAATAATCACTACCATGTAATAATCACTTACTAATCCTTAATGCATGCATTTAACATAAAAACTGTTTTTGTCAGAATATTCCAGAGGAGTTTTCTTTTTACTTTTTAATTCGTATTATTCCAAGTTTATTTTGACACTTGACAGAAGGAGATACAGCCCTTTCATCATTTGATAACTGGGAAAGGCAGGGGGCTGCACAATGAGTATGCTGCTGTTTTCCAGTTCTCACCTCCGGGTCTCAGAAACATTCTCCACTTTTCTCCGCCTTGCTTGTGCAAAGCACTATGGAACACAGGAAAACCTGTCACCAAAATTCTCTTAAGAGGGGCTTCCACGTGTGTTTAGCAAGTCACTGGAACAGATCTGAAAAATGGAGGAGAGGAATGTTGGGATGTTTCCTCTTCTACTTCTTCCTTTCCTTAACATTGCCCTTGGCAAGCAGTGTCCCCATCTCCACTCTGGTCTGTCACCTCTTCCACAGCGCCAGCTCTCGTTCATTCCTCTAACGCTGTTGTCTCTGAATGCATATTTTGGCATACAGGTGAAACTGGCTTCTCAAAACTGTTGGTTTTATACAACTTCAACACCCACAACATTGTCCTATAAAGTAGTCTTTTAAAATTGTCTTTTAAGTTATCTGGGACAAATTCTATCTCTACTAATCTGTTTTAATATAGCATGATATGTGTATCTATTTTCATAACTTTGTACTTTTTAAATTACCTGTAAGTTCTTTTAGAATAAGTAGACAAATATGTTGTCCAATACAGTTACTGTCTGAAAGTGCATAAAGGCAGCATCCTGTTCTAACCACCATAGACTGAACGTATTTGCAACCGAACGCATCCTTCACGTACGAGTGCTGAATTAGTGCTATGTGTTATGTCTTATACATAAGGCCATCCTGGCAAGGGCATAGGGGATATGGATATATAGTAAGAACATAAATCCAATTATAGAAATGAGAAAAAAAGGTAGAAGAGTATTCAGCAGGTGTGGTATTCCACAGGTGGTAATCACGAGAGAAGTTTGCCATCTGGAAAAATGTATATTTCTTATGGATGGCAAGTAGCCAGAGCCTAGGAACTATGATATTATTTAAAATGGGCAATAAATACTTCCTTTTTTTCATTGCCTCTTAGAGACAGAGGAAGAGAGAGAGAAACATGGACATGAGAAACACTGATTGGTTGCCTCCTGTACGCATCCTGATCAGGAACTGAATCCATAACCCAGGTATGTGTCTTGACTGGCTGGGCTTCGAACCTACAGCCTTTTAGTTTACAGGAGGATGCTCCAACCAACTGAGCCACACTGGCCAGGTCTGAACAATAATTTCTTAAATACAGTAATAAGAAAATAACCCAACAAAAGTATGTTGGCAGCTGCTAGCAGTCCACCCGTGAAAGGATCAGGAACTGAGATCTAGCCTCTGGGATTTGACAGAGGTCATCGCAGGGAAGACAAACGCTGCAGCACTTGTTCCAATTCCAAAGCAAGGAGCAGAGGGAGAGTGAACATGCTTGGGATTTACTTTCCCGAATTGGGATTCGAGATTCCAGCTTGATCAAAACTATATGCAGGATTGATCTTACCGGCGTATTACAT
>CM052545.1:88548848-88639281 GCA_028533065.1 Trachops cirrhosus | reverse complement strand
AACTAACTTTTACTCAAGTCAAGAAGGGGAGTTTCAGGGAGAAAGGGGAAGGGTTTACAGGAACAAGTATAAAGGACACATGGACAAAAACTAGGGGTGGGTGGAAATGGGAGGGAGGTGGGGAGGACTAGATGGGTGGGCTGGGATGGGAGTAAAAGATAGAAAATTGTACTTGAACAAAAATTAAAATAAAATTTAAAAAATTTAAAAAAGAAAATTAAAAAAAAGAAATAGAATATTCCCAGCATCCCAGAAACTTTCCTTCTGCCTCTCACCAATATTCTAATTGCTAATCATGAAAACTACATCAGCCTTTCCTTTTAACCTCATATAAAAGCATTCCTAAAGTATATTTTGTTTTGTTTGTAGGTTCCTTTATTTAGTACAACATTTGTGATATCTATCCATGGCATTGCATACAGCTGCAGTTCATTTATGTTCAATATGACATGATATACCTTTTTCTGACTATACGGTATTACAAATTCATTTATACATTTAAAAAATTTGCTCTTCTACAGATGGCTACATTTTTTCCAGTTTGGAACTATTAACAATAATGTTTTTAATAAAATTATATTACAGGTATTTTGATCCAATTACACTTGAATATCTATTGAGTACGTACGTATAGAATGGTGGGTCATCATGGATGTAGTACTTGTTCAACCACAGTAGATAAACCAGTTTCCAAGACAATGTAGTCATTTCCATTCCCACCAACGCTATATGAATACTGTTGATCCACTTCCTTGTGGGGACTGCATTGTCAAGTTTTTTATTATTATTATTTTGATAAGATGTTTGGATGAGTTTATAGTGGTATCATTGTAATGTTAATGAATACTTGTCAAGTGATGATATTGAACAATTTTTCATCATTTTTGTGGGGCATTTGGATCTTGTTTTGTTTTTCAAAGTGCCTGTTCAAAAACTTACATGTTTATTCTGTTGTGTTGCCTATCTTCTCTTTTACTGATTAGGTTAAGTTCTATGTGTAAGTGCTGCATATGAAAAGTTTGTCATTTATATGTTAAAATAGATGTATTTTCATTCTGTAGCTTACCTTCAGGCTCTCTTGATGGTGTAGTTTATCATTTAAATATAGTACCCTTTTTCAACTCTTTCTTATGATGAAAATAAAATGTCGTATTTTCCAAGTTCAAGAAACAAAGTGGAAAACATATTATTTGGTCCTATATTTAAGTCCTAAGCAAGTAAACAAGAACTTGTTTAATCATCTCCACTTAGTCATTAACAACTCTTTCTATGGGCTTATTTAGACAATCCCTAAAGGTCCCATACTTCTGTGTAAAGTCAGCTCATCTTCACACCATGTTGTGCTTCTCCAAAAAGTCTGTGTAACTAAGATTAGCTCTTTTTCGTTCTTCAAAGATAGTTCTCCCTTACCTGGGATGTATGTAGTAAATTCACCTTGGTTCAACATATACTTGAGGAGTAATCTTTTCCCTCAGCAACACTGGCACTTATGGTGACTTGTTTAAGAAATTTGATATGTATAAAAGTTAGTCTAGAAGCAGAAAGGAAAAATAATTATATTTAGGACCCCAAGATCAATGAGTGACATGAAAGAGGTATGCAAAAGAGAGACCTTCCCATTTGTAATTATACACCAAGAAATTCTAGTAAAATGAAGAGATAGGAAAAATACGTGATTTGTTGTTCAAACTGGAGCACGTTTAGACAGAAAGAAGATCCTGTGCATAATTACAATGGGACCATGAGCATAAACTGGAACTGTCCCCAGAAATCTGGAGCTTATGTCCCAATTGATTATAGAATTTTTTCCTGCAGATTCTTGTCTGGTTTCCCCCTCTGTTCAAAGAATCATGCAGGTTCTTTTCATTAGACCAGAGGCAAACCTAATGAATCTGTTTGACCCCCTCCCCTGGTCTCCATCTCAGTTAACTAACTTTTTAAGTATGTACCTATGTATAAAAGGACCTGATCACTTTGGCCATGCCAGGTTTATGAAGAAATAGAAATCTCTTAAAAGACAAGATGAAAAATTCAATGATATTGAGAGACACAGGGAGCTCTTTACCTTAAAAAAAGTGTTTTAACCTCTTTATAACTCAAGCCCAAATATACTCTGCTTCTGTCTTAGGTCTTGACCATTATAAGTATTCCTTCATACCCTCTTTTCAGGATATGTAAAGATACTTGAGAAATACCATTTCTTTTAATGTTGTTAATATTGTTGAGAATATGGAGGAATATGTTTATTCTAGTTCTTAGAATAATGCTTCCTCTGGAGTACACTCTCTAGGCATATTTTTAGATCTCTGTTGTGTTTTTCAGATTTTTAAAAGTTATCTCCAATAAGTTTGATTCATTTTGTTTTTATGCATTTTCAAAAACTGTGGCTATCCAGTGCTGTCATTTGCTCAAAAATAAAGTGGGGGTTCAGCATCCATAAAAGCCAATTTAGCCAAGTGATTTATTTATTTATTATTTGCATGTAATCGCAGAACATTTGGTCAAAAATTATGCTTCAACATCTGACCCAGACATATAGATCAATGAAACGAAATAAAGAGTTCAGAAGAAGACCCACAGTTATATGATTAATCGATTTCAATAAAGATGCCAAGATGATCCACTGGAAGAAAATTGACTTTCACTATAAATCACTGGAATGATTGGACAATCAAAATTTTTAAAAAAACAAATAATTAAAAAGAGAATCTCACCCTATCCTGCTCCCTTGCTCTCCACCTACAAACATTATCTGATATTGGAGTACAGACCAAAGTGTAAAACCTAAAACTAAACATCTAGAAAGAAACATACAGAGAATTTGTGTAACCTTGGGTCAGGCAAAGTTTTGGGGGGTTTTTTTTGACAGAAAATAAATTTAAAATATAAAAGTGGTATTGATCTTTATCAGAAATTTAAAAATTGATCTCCAAAAGACACTGTTAATAAAAAGATAGGGCACCAATGATATAAAATTTCCAAATGCATATTTGAAAAATATTTATGGCCAGAACATAATAAAAATATCTTAACATTTAATATTGAGAAGAAAATCTACCCAATAACAAACAGACAAAAAATGTGAACACTTTTCCAAAGAAAACTAGAAATGGCAAATAAACACATGATAACTGTTCAATACAGTAGTCATCAGGGAAATGCAAATTAAAATCACAATGAGATTTCACTGCATATATACAAGAAAAGCTAAAATTAAAAAAATAAAATAAAACAGACAATACAAAGTGTTGACAAGGATGTGAAACAATCCAAACTCTTATGCAATGATAGGAGAATGCAAAATGTACTCAAAAATAAAAAAGAACCAACCACTGATATATACTACAACAAAATGAATGAAGTCCAAAAACGCTAAGGAATGAAGCCAGAACTCAAAAAGCAAAAGACTAAATGCTTCTATTTATATGATATTCTAGAACATGCTAAATATAGGAACAGATATCAGATCATTAGTTGCAGGGGCTCTGAGTGAGGAATGAGGAGGGCTGACTACAACGAGGTAAGGGAAATGAGGTAAATTGACAGGGATGTTGGAAAGAAATGTTTTAAATCTTCATTATAACCATTATAACCTTTTATAACCTTTATAACCATTACTGGTTATAAAACTGATTACATTTATCAAACTTCATGCAACTCCACCCAAAATGAGTTTTACTCATGTAAATTGTATTGTCAGTAAGCCTGAATCAATAAAAATGTATGTTGTGACAACTGCTCTAGAAGCATGTCCTTACTTACCTCTAGATATTTATTTTCCTTCTCATGGCTTTGCTGAACGCAAAGCCCACTGTTATTCCTGCAGTGTTTGAAATCCAAAAACAATCATCTGTTCTGATTAATTGGTATTTTATTTCTCTTCTATTATTATTGATTCTGTGCTACAAATACATTCTACCTCCAGCTAACTGCCTCCACCCCCTACTTCATGCTCTAAGCTCCTCAAGGGCAAGGACCCTGCATTTTATTTCTTTGGATATTGATCTTAATACTATGCATATTATAGGTTTTTCATAAGCATGTTAACTTATTGACCAGGCTATGGGAAAGAGCTTAGTGATAAATTCAGATATTGATATTCCAAAGAAGATGAATACTAAAAACAAACACAAAAACAAAAATGATCTTCCATTATTTTTAAACTTCTCTTCAAAATTGGCTGGACTAATTCATTTTTAAGATAATTTAGTAAGCATATTCAGGAAATTTCCCCTGTAGTCAATTTAATGTCTGAGTCCCCTTAACACTGTGAACAATTATTCATGCAGGGAAGACAGGTCGACCAGTTGTTGGAAAGGGCAGCTGGCTCATTTGTCTTTCTTGCCTTACTTTGGGCTCCAGGAATGAGGAATGGTCTTTTACAAAGAACAGAGCACTGTATGTTCCCCCCAGTGCTACTACTGAAAAGTCCAAAGATTTTTTTTAAGGAGTGAAGAAATGGAAAACCCCTTTTTTAAAAATCATTTTCCTTTCTCTTGTTTCACTTTTCCCAAATCTGTTTTTTAATCACCCTAGACCTAATTATAAAGTATTAATTTCCATAGTTTCCTGAAAATTATGGTTAAATTTTATTTTCAAAATAATGTTTTTAAAATTCTGAATCTACATGTCTGATCAGAAATTATTTTTGCATCACTGCTATGAGTTCTCTTATGCTGAGGATAGGGTTCTACGGACACGTATACTTGTCTTCAGACTGGAAGTAAGAATAAAAAAAGGCATATAATGTATCTCGGTCAAGTCCTTGATATATAGCATAATACAATAAATATCACGTCTTACTCCTCAAACCTGTCCCCCTGCTCTGCTTTCCTGGATGTCCTTTCTTAAATTCATATACAGTTAGTGGTCAGGTCACGTAATAATGCAGCTTATTTACCTTTACCTATTCCCATTAGAGAGGCTGGATATACAAAATGGGCACTAGACAGAACACACTTGACAACAGAACTCTGGCGGACATGTCTGCACTACCCACTGCGGAAAGCCAAACCACGACTCCAGCAGCCAGTCCAGGAAGCCAAACTAAAACCCTGGTAGCAATCAGCCAAGAATGACTAGGACTTGCCAACTTCCCTAATGTTTGCCCCTGCTCAGGACTAACTGGAGAACGCCAAACACGCTCTTTGATGTAATCACATGGGATGTCCCACTTCTTGTTAGCCTGCCTCCGGCTTCCTCATGCCAACAACTTCTAATCAGAACACATCTGAAGCCTTCCATTTTTTTTCTCTATAAAGCTTCCCCTACTGTTCTCTGTCCCTGAGCATCTTCCAATGCAAGTGATAATGGCTGACTTTCTTGCTGTAGCAAGCTCTGAATAGCGTCTTTTTGTTTTCATTTGGGTGGTCTTCGTTTATTTCCACAGACTCTTCATTTGAACTTTTACAAATTTTAACTGTGAAAATTATGGGCGCCTCTTACTGTTTTCATCTCCATTTATTTGTTTGTTTGTTTTTCCCTAACTCTCACAAAATCCTGCCTTTGTACAGTTTCACCACTTTGGTATTCAGCATTTAATCTAGTTGTGTAAGTCCCTATTCAGATGTTTACAACTCCTCCTCATTTCCTAAAAGACAATTACAAAAGGTTTCATATGATCACAGGACTCCATCATTCGGGGTCATTTTAATTCCCTTTTTCATCACTTTCATTCATGCCTTGCAATTCAAGAACACTGAACTATTAATACTTTATAATTCCACATTCATGGCAAGATAAGTCAGTGCTTTTATTCTTTTCCAACTTTTCCTTCAAATGACTTTTCCACTTAATATGCTAGCTTATTCTTTTTTTTAAATATTTTATTTATTTATTTTTAGAGAGATGGGAAGGGAGGAAGAAAGAGGGGGAGAGAAACATCAATGTGTGGTTGCCTCTTGTGCTCCCTACTGCGGGTGGGGGGACCTGGCCCACAAACCAGGCATGTGCTCTGACTGGGAATTGAACCAGCAACCCTTTGGTTCACAGGCCCGCACTCAATCCACTGAGCTACACCAGCCAGGGCTGCTAGCTTATTCTTTCATGTTAAGATTGTTTCAAACCTTTGATAAGCATTCTTATTTTCTCCAAGGAAATTTAAACACCATTATGTAGTTTGGTTGTTATAACAAATGCCATATAATGTTGTGGTGGCTGTTTGGATACTTGTTTCTTTTCTAGATTCCAAGATGTTTAAAAGCAAGTTCCTTTTTCCCCTTTATTTTTATATTCCCATGGTGTGACACTTGATAGTTCCTCTAAAAATGTTCGTTGAAATGATGCAGGTACTGATGGATGCTTAGGAGCCTGTCCGATAGAGCCAAAGGCCCTTTTCTTTTGATTATTTCTAAATGAGTTTAGATTTATTTTTATATGGAGAACTCTATTATAAATTTCTCACTTTTATGCACAGGAAAACAAAAAAAGGACCAGAGAACACTACATAATCTAAGTCTGATACACATTTTAATGCATCATAATTTCTTTATTAACAAATTATACCATACAAGCAGGTTACTTTTGCTGTCTGATCACAGAGTTAACAGACGTTGTATCTGCATTTAAAGCAGCAACATAAAATTATACTATGAAGAGATTCTTCATCTGGACCATCGGATTGTAACATGGACTGGGAATCTAATGACAAGAAGTTAACACTGGCTACTACAGTGAAAGTACTGCAAGAAGTTTGTTTTCCACATTTGTAATAATAAGCAGCTCTCCAGAAAGTGATAATACGTTAAGGAAGGGGATGGTGTAGCCAGTGAAGGGATGAGGTAGAAAATCACAGGAACTTCAATCAGTACAAAAGGTGCACAGACGCCGTGGAAACGTGAGCAGGTGGAAAACACGAGTGACACTCCGTCCCCGGAGCTGCACCAGCCCTGGAGTGAGGCTTCTTGCTCCAACTCCAACTGATGCCCTTTGTCTTAGCAGCTGAGCTTGAGAATCAGTTAGATTAGTCATTTTAAAGAGGAGGTTTCATTTTTAAAGTAGGTATGGGTTAGGGAGAAAAAGGTAACATTGGGGAAGTATTGACTCCTTGAGAACTCAGAAATTATTTAGGAAGACAAATAAAGCAAAAGAAAGTTAAAATTTTGAAGAAAATATTCCTCTAAGAGTAAAACTTAGTTTCCTGAGGGCTTTAAAATCAAACACACCCGTAAGTACATGACTTTGAAAGTGGGGGTTCAGGCCCATCCTCCCAATCCTTCTTTGCTTAAATTTAAATATTTCTAATTTTGTTTTTTCTTTTGTGGTTTCAGGAAAGATTTTCCTTTAAAAAAAGGAAAAGGGAATCTGATGCTGTGCCTATCCCTTGCTATTTGTTTTTAAGTTTGCTACACATTTTGACCAGAACCAAATTGTCTAATATCCTGACAGGCTACTTTTAAGTACCATGAAAGTGGCCAGCAAAGGTGTTATACTTCTCTATCATTTAACAGGTAACTTTGCCTGGCTCTCAAAATAACATAAAGAGTGGTACTTGTTTGTTTGTTTATAATAAACCTAACCATAATCTTTTGGCAAGATTTTTCATCATATTGTAGATTTATTCCAAAACTGTTTTCACAGGGGAATGGCTTGTGCTTCATTATGCTGAATTTTAAAGCAGTTAGCATATTATGACAAAATACTCCAAAACTGTTTGAGCACAGCATCATTAAAATTTGCAAACTGAATGCTGAGCCTTTAGAGATATGCATGAACCCTCCACATTTTAAAGAGGCTCTGTTTCCTTAATAAAAAGAAAAAAAAAGGCAGAATGTTCAAATAATAAAAAAAAATCTGGGAGCATATGTTTGCTCTTCCAAAACACATATTGGCTTTTCATGCAAACAAAATAATGTGGAAAAGAAGTTGGGCCATTTTGAAGGCTGACTTATTGAATTATACATACCTATAAAATACCCAGGACAATCTATCTGGCAGGCAGAGGACTATTATACTGTGAAGCTTGAGAAAAAGGCTTTAAATGAAAACACAGAACAGTTTGTTCAGGTGAAGAGGCATAGTTACAGCATCCAATGTAGTCACCTAAAGATAGGGGGCAGGAGAAGAGACTGATGGACCAAATTAGGCAGCACCAGCATCTGAGAGCAGACAGAGCCAGAAAACCCATGATAGGAAAAGAAACAGGGGTTGTGTTGCACCTACTAAAGCTTGACACATTAAATACTTAATATGTTTAACACAACGTGCATTAAACAGATAACATGTGTCCAATTTAGTGTTAACCAAAACAGTATTAAGTTAACTAATATATTCAACAGCCAAAAGCAATGCTTATTAGTCATTTTTCCTTGGTTCACTCAAAACATTTATTGAGTGGTGAGCAAGTTGGACAAGACTTTTGCTTATAATAATTATTATTCTATTATTATTTTGATGATCAAACGGGTCATAGCTAGGCTGGGGACAGACAGAAGGAGTTGATGGATGCCCTCCTGAGACTCATTATTCAGGATGTGTGTTGCCCAGAACAAAGCTGAGAACAGTGAAAATGACATAAACAGTTATAGTTGCAATATGTGTGAAAGAAATACTTGACTAAATTTAGCAACAAAAATAAAATTGATGTGTGGAACGTCAAGCATCAGTAGTATATAGAAGTATTTGTTTTTACTTTAAATATAGCAAGGCAATCATAATTATTTAATTGTAATACACAATTTTACATTTCCTAAAAATCCTAGAAATAGTATCTCAAATGAATTTATTTTTTCAAGTTTAGAAAGAATTAATTTGCCTATCTTAGAAAGACCAGAATATATATGGCAGCTAACAGAACCCAACCAACATATCACAAAAATAGAGTTTTATCCCAACGAAATAAAACCCAGTAATACAGCAAATCGTGTGATATACAAATATCACTTTCATGTGTGATCTGTACAGAAACATTTCTCATGTGATACCGAGGGAGAAGGAAAGATATAGCAACCAAGAAGCAGAGGGGCAGATTGGTGGTGGATACAAGAATCAAGGGAATAGCTTTTTTGTTTTTTAAACTGACATTGAGACACTCAGGTTTCATGTTCATTGCTCGTATAACCGCTCTGCCCCCATAATTTTCAGGTTGGGACATAAGGCAAACCGACATCCATGTACAGCGATAAGCATACATGGCATGGGACAAAAGTAGGTGCACAGTTATTCCTATGGAAAATAATACAATAATTAATGAATATTACAAGAATAATCTCTGTGTTTTGCATACTCACAACCACAAACCTCCTTTTGCCCCATCCTGCATATTCACAAAAAGAATTTTATAACCTCTCCCCTTCCTAGAGAAAAGAAATTCTTTCATACAGGATTAGTTTGCTATGTATTAACATGTCATCTTCAAGGTGTCCCATCGCTTGTTTAAATATTCACTTAAATATGCATTAAGTAATTTTACAAATGCAACTCTCTCTACCGGAAAGTCGGAAGAACTACTACAGCTCTTTATATGATGTGAAAATTCATTGAAAAGAATTTGCTATCATTATTGGCTAATTTTACTTAAAGACTAAGAGCAATGAGTCATTTTAAACCTGGATATATTTCTTACATGTCAGTGATCATGAGAACTTCAATAATATTATGGAAGTCATCGCGTCCTGTCTTCGAATATGTGTGTGCATGCACATGCACATGGCATGCACACGGCATGCACACAGCATGTACACATGTGCACATAAAAATTATGTAAACATCCATAGTGTTTATGGGGTGTTTATGGATCACCTGAAGCTGTTTAGGGGCCCAAAGACTCCACATAAGAACTCTTGTTCTAAAATATTTTAACTGCATAAAACTTCTAGGTCGCTGGAATACAGGTAGTATCCAGTGTGATTCATCCTGGGTTCAAACATGCCCTACACTGACCCAGAGTGGCTGCAAGCAGTCCCATCCAAAGGGCTATATTGCAAATCCAGTCTTATTGTAAAACCGCAATAGTTTCAGAAGCTTTCAAATTCCAAGTTCGCTAGCATTTTTTGATGGAGATATTTATATTTTTTGCACGATATCTTATTTTTCTGATGGACTACTTTTCACTCTTGTTGACCTAAGAAAAGAATGCCACAGAAAACCACGCATAATTTATTCCCAAAGTATTGTGTTCCTCCTGACCGCTACCACTTCTCAGGCACTGAAAAACAAAACCACACACTGCATTTAATTTCAGCATCTTCAGAAACGCAAGCAGCAGGTCCCACACAAACTACCTGCCTTTCGGAAAATACAACGTTTCAACCAAGAGCTATTTCTAGTGGTTGACTTAGACTGCTTCCCCTCGGCTTCCCCAGCATTCTGTTCTCTGGAGGTTACACATTGTAGTCCAAAGGCCGCAAGTTAACTCTTGTTATGTGTAACATGGAACTCGGTAGAAGCCACTTAAAGACTTGCAAAGCGTTTTAGAGCATTTTACCCTCTGATTAGATTTGCATGTATCCACATTCCGATTGTCCCAAATGTAATTAACTTTTTTCTGCTTATCAATTATCTGGGAAGATTCGCCAAATGCATCTTGACAGTGCTCTGACAGGAACTTGCTGCAGTTACAAATTATTTGCAATAAGTTCATTTATATCAGAGTGTAATTCTCTGCTACATGAAGAATGAATACTATTTATTCGTGTGATAGTAGAAACACTCCAAGGGATTTCTGTCAAAGGGAATTGGGTCATTATTTGTTGGGATGAACAAGTCATTAGGCAGTACAACACATAAATCTCAACCAAGACAAAATTCTTTCTCTCTTTTCTTTCAACATAAGATACTGTCTAACAGTGCAAAACCAAGAATTAGCTAATCGTTTTTTTTTTAATATTTCAAGTCTGATGTCTGTATGTATGTATTTATTTATTTTAACTTCATTTTTATTGTTGACACTATCATAGACGTCCCCATGTCCCCTGGTTTGCCCACCTCTACCCAGCCCCTGACCCCCCTTCCCTCCGGCCATCACCACACTGCTGTCTGTGTCCACGGGTTATGCATCTACGATCTTTGGCTAATCCCTTCACCTTCTTTCATCCAGTCCCCCACCCTCCTCCTCTAACAACTGTCAGTCTGTTCCATGTGTCCATGCCACCGTTTCTCAGTTGTTCCTCAGTTTACTTTGTAAATTAGATTCCACATGTAAGTAAGATCATATGATATTCGTCTTTCTCTGACTGACTTATTTCACTTACCATAATAATCTCCAGGTTTATTCCTGTTGTTGCAAAATTCAAGATTCAGTTTTTAAAAATCCACATTAATGACAGAAAAGTACCCTGATATTTCAGACACTGTATGCTGAGGTTAAAAGGTTGTATGAAGATACATAATATTTAAATGAAGTAGTACAAACCATTCATAAATTCAGTCATCCTCTTCACTTACTATTTGTTATAGAAAATGCTGATAAATAATCAATTTGAAGTTGAACAAAAATTTTTCACTGTTTGTTCATTATCTTTTTTTAGTAGAAAAAGAATTGTTTAGGCTTAAAATGTATTATATTCTTATAATAATTGAATAACAGATCCTATGTTTATGTCAGAAAACTACTTGATTAAGTAGAATAGGTGACAGCTTCATTTGGTTCCCATATAAGGAGGCATAATTAAAATATAGAATGTGAATAGTCAGTAGAGCCATCAAAATATTCAAATTTACTAGAAAACAAAATGCAAATTGTTCCAACAAACAAATTCTTCTTCCACCCATAAAACTGGAATATTAAAATAAATGACTAAGACCCTGGCTAGTGTTGCTCAGTGGATTGAGCACGGGCCTACAAACCAAAGCATCACGGGTTCGATTCCCAGTCAGGGCACATGCCTGGGTTGCAGACCAGGTCCCCCATAGGGGATGCGCTAGAGGCAACCACACATTGATGTTTCACTCCCCTTCTTTCTCCCTCCCTTCCCCTCTCTCTAAAAATAACTAAATAAAAACTTTTTTTAAAAAGCCAATAACAATAAAAAAATAAATGACTAAATAATAGATTATTATTACCTATCTATCTATGTATCTATCTAACCTTTCATTTGTCTTACTATAGGATTTGAGAAATACATGCCTTGGAAATTCTATCAATTTAATTGTTAAAAGCATCTTCCCCATCGAGCATCTGTTAGTATAGAGACTTTGGGTTGAATCTTTAGGATCGTATGTGCAAACTGGAAGAGGAACAGCCGGGATGAGCCCCTATAGGCGTGGGGTTCCATGAAAAGCTGGCTACTTTGGGGGTGACTCAGGAAATGTGTTGGAGCATTCCACTGAAATATGACATGCATGCTCTGAAATCAATCAGGAGACCTCTCTCTGTTATTGGGGGCACAAGTTTACAGCATCTGGACACACCCCCTGAGAAGTAAGAGCCTGCATGTTCCACATGCTCCAGATCCTTGGCCACTCAGAAAATTTCCTGAGATGTCAGGCTCCTGTATTTTGTAGGATTTACCTCTCAATATTGGAGCAGGGGAAGTGTGTGTGTGTGTGTGTGTGCGCGTGCGCGCGCGTGTGTGTATATATATATAAACTCTAAGACATCTAGAATTATTTCCTATAATCAGGTCTTAAAATAAAATGTCATCATGGAGGGAATTATTTTGTTGACCAGTTAAATGTTGAAATTCCCTGAAATCTGGGATGTTAAAGAGTTTTGTCAGTCACATGTGGTTGCACAGTTAGTGCGCTGAGCTAAGGGAGCAAGGGTAAGCCGAAGTCTGGTCTGCACTCAGCTCACCAGCTCCGTGCCCTGGAATTGGGCTGCATCTGCCTTTAGGGAAGCACACCGGAATGCCTTTCATCAGTTTGCCCTTCTCCACCCTGGGAGCAGACTTTTCTAATTGTTCTTCCCAGGGACCAATTTTTAATAGCTTGTCCTCATATAGAGGCTTTCCTCCCTTCTAACTGAAAAGAAATAGTGTTTTAAAGGGTGGTAGCAGCCCTGTGTACAGAGTGAGTAATCCAGAAGCAAGTGATCAAGTTTTATTGCTAGGCCTGCTGGGTGAAAACAATCTTCTTGTGCTTTCTTATCTTATTGTAATGGAGAAGAAGTGTTTGTCAGGTCAGTAGCTGCTTGCCAACTAAATTGATTTGTTCCTATAATAAGACCATATCTGGAAAAACAGCTGAATCGGAATGATGATATGATTAAACTTAAAATCCTCCACTGTTCTTCCAAGAGGCATTTATCTTTGGCATCAGCCATGAGGAAGTCTTGAATGGGAATGCAATAGAATCACCATTCTTGATTTTTAAAGTTTTGATATTGACTCTGATATCTGCAATTCACCCAGGATTTGGTTTTCGTTTTGATTTCATTGTCTTTTTCACCCATGATAGCCCTGACTTGGTGTGTCAGTGAGCCACGGTAGAAATTCTGCCAGGTCCTAAGGATACATGTTCGGATTACACATTCCGTTTCACCATGAGGAAGATGGAGTCAGATCTCTTCGTCATCTGACCCCTGACCTCAACTGCTGGACCTGGCTTCCCAGTAACTGGTATCAGACAGTGGGTGGTGTCTAATATTATTTCCTCCACGTCAGCACAGGTACCACTGAGTTGCCCCTTTAGGGAAGGATAAGAGGAAGTCACAGTACACCACTGCTATGCTGTTGTAGTTTTCTTTCTCAGGAAATATTTTTTTCTCAAGGAAATCTTTTCTAAAGGAGGAAAATATTCAAGATAAGAGAAAACCTAGAGAATTTTTTGACACCAAATATTCAATCCCTTCCCCACAAATAAAAGTCAAAGGAATTCTACAGGCAGATACAGAAGTCTGTATCTTCGAAAAAGGATGAACTTTGTGAAATGTCAAATAATTGGGTAAATATATACACTCATCTTTCCTCTTTCTTTAAAATGTACCTTTTTAAACTTAACAAGCTGATTAAAATATATACTTAACTGCAAAGGACTAGAATATACAAAGTTGAAAAACGTAGGAGGCCTTACATTAACTCAATTCAAGATTAACAATAGAGCTACTATAGTCAATCAAGACCATGGGATAAAACCACACATATGAAAGACAAAGAGAAAAAGAGAGGCAGAAGGAGAGGGGAGAGAGAGAAGGAGAGGAATATGAAGAGGTTAATCAATGTAATAAAATAAAAAATCTAGTAATAAAACACATGGTTGCATAATCATTTTATTTGCAACAAAATCACCAAGGTAACCTTGGGTAAGGGCTAAATAATTTTTTGCAAGAAATGATGCTAGAATAGTTGAATATCCATCATAGACAAAATAGAAAAACTAAAACCATAAAGCACTTTAGAGAAAATGTAGAATATAGTTGTGTCTTGCAGTCAGCCAGTGTTTCTATGTCACAGAAATCATTAGCTTTGACAGCAAAAATATATACATTAGAATGTACATATGTAACTATATAAAATGTAACTACATAAAAAAATTGGAGATATATGTATTCACCAAAGATTGGTACCCAGAATATCTAAAACATTCCTACAAATCAGTAATGAAAAGAGACCTATTAAAAATGGGCAAGAAATTTAATAGACACTTTGCAAAAGTTGTTCTTCATTATGAGTTATTAGAAAACAGAAATTAAAATTACCACCCACCCAATGGAATAAAACTTACAAAAAGACTGATAATTGCACATGTATTTGAAAATGTGGAGCAACTGGAATGCCCATATATTGTTTGTGGAAATGCCAAATATTATAACCACTGGAAAAATGCATGGAGAAACTTTCAACCCAGGAGAAGAATTTCAAATGCTTCCCAAAAGAAAAGATGAATAATAATTGAAAAATTAGCTATTAGGCTACATCAGGAACCTTGCATATTATAGAGCTCATGGGCAAATCCCACATGCTGTCTGTATTTATAAATACAATTTTATTGGAATACAGCATGTCCATTTATTTTAAATGTATTGTCTGTGGCTGCTTTTGTGTTACAGTGGCAGAATTTAGTTGTGGCCAAGACTATTTGGCTGGCAAAGAGTAACATCCTTACGACCTATCCCTTTCCAGAACTAGTTTGCCAACCTCAAGATTACATGATTAGGAAGTTAATCATGGTTTTTAAACTTTGAATGGGTATGGTAGAACCAACAAGAAAAGGAATGATAGGGAGATGAGAAAGCAGATTAATGAAGTAGAAATAACTTCTTTGAGAAATTTGCTGGACAAGTAAGGATAAACACATGTTTTTGAGCTTTGTTACGCATTTACTTACTCATTCGATGTTTGTTTTATTTTGCCACACATTCATCTTGTGAAATCTAAGAATGGTGCAAGCCCCGGAGAAGCTCTGAAGATGCAGGTACACGAGATAACTGAGAAAGTGTGACTCTGGAGTAGTTGGGATAGAGTGAGATTACAAACTCAGTGGAGGGACCGGACTTGGTAAGGATAATGGCTTACAATCCCCCTGAGTCATATTTGAAAAGAGAAAGAAAATCTCACTACATAGCATCTTCGTAAATACTTTCTTTCCTGACTATAAATTTAATTTCTTACATAATAAATAGTTTAAGACTATAAAAAGACGCTTAGAAATTTAGAAACAGAAGAAATGAATTTCTCGCATAGCTGAATCATCTCCCCAGGAACAATTTTTGATAAAATGTTAGCTTTGGTTTCTCTGTATTTTTATGGGCATGTATTAACATACATAATTTATTTTTATTTTATACAGTTAGGATCATGGATGTGCTATTCTTTATTTGCTTTCTTTATCATTATTGGTCAATTATATTTAGATCCCTCTCTTTTTTAATAGCTTAACACAGAAGCACTTTTCTATAGATACCTCAGGTTTTATCTTACCAATATTTATGATGTACATTAAAGTTATTTTTAATTTTAGTTATTTTTAGGATATTGCAGTTAGTATGCATGTCTATAGCTATGTCTTACTTTTATTAATATGGAATAAATGCTAGAAGTGGAATTCATAGCAATTTTAAACTGGAATAGAAATGTTAAGGGACTGTAGAGCAGACAGTGCTGATATTATCCAGGAAGAAACAGGCAAATGCATTGGCTGATATAAAAGAGAGTGGTTATATTCAGGCCTTGGAATGAATGGAGAAGAACAACTAATTAGAACAACTAATGCCATACGACACTAATGCTGCAGCATTTTTTCCGATTATAATTCTATTTTATCCTTTATTTCTAAATTCTCGCACAGTTTCTGCGTGTTGCCGTAGTTCATCAGAAAGCACATTTCTCATTGCTGTGCAAAGGTGGGGGCTGACCAGAGCGAGCCCTGCCATAATCCCGCCAGCCTCTTCTTGTTCTTTCATCTGGACGCCCTGTTAAGGCCCCCAAAAGAGCTCTTGCAAAAACAGGATCGCACACTACAAATCTGAAGGCATCTAATTTCTTCCCATTGACCTGAATGGGGGAATACAAACTATTCAAAAGACTCTTAGTTGGCATTTTGGCAAAATAGATCCAAGTTGCAAATGAAACTCTAGAGATATTTGCACTGTTCTCTAGTCAACCTGCTTCTCCAACTCATCTAGCCATCATAACCAAATTCACCGATTGGCCTTGCTAGTCTCTTCAAAATAGGCTTCCAACACTAAAATTGTTCTCATAGTAAGACAATAATAATAATAAATTTAAAAATTGGTTGAATGTTTGAATTTAGCCTAATAGCTAGATCTATTTAATAGTTAGTTCCTTTCTTTGTATGAGGTGCTATTGTCCTATGTACAATATTTCTTGTCTCTTGTATCTTCTTCGGTAAATGTCTCTATTCTTCATATTACATGGCTGGATACTTTCTGTCGTATATTCATTCAGTGAATGCACTGTGAGAGCCTACTATGTGCCAGGCCTACGTGAACAAGTTTAGAAGATAAGTATAAGCAAGACATAGTTTCGGGTGTCATGAAACTTTCATCATAGTGAGGGAAAGACAAGCAGTGAAACATGTTGTTATTATAATGAAGGCACGGTGCCACTGGGCTTTTCAGAAAGTTAGCGTAAGTCATATGAAGTGAGAAGTTTGAACGAAGTGAAAGAAAGCATGGGCCGTTGGTAGAATTGTATTTCAGAAGAACTGGTGGCTGGCATTTGGAGGGAATACATGGAAAGGGAGGGGAGCTTTGTAAACCAAAAAATATGAGAAAAACACTTTAGAACACGACTTAATTCTACCTTATTTCTTCATGTAGAAAATGTACATATAATTGATTGTATGTTTGGAGAATTTAAAGGATTTTTATGCAAATTTTGAAAAAACATCTTAAATTTGAAATTAGCAAAGAATTTATCCAAATTTTTCAGGCATGATAAAAATCAGTATGAGCATTTTTACTTACATTTGGCATTCATAGGCAAACACAGCAATATAATATAGTCAATGTAATTTCTTTCCAAGTCTCATGGTGTCGAAAGAGAGACAATTACAAAAAGAATTACAAATTACCTGTTTTCCCCTAACGTCTTTGTTTTGAGAAGAAACTCCTTGCTACTTGCAAAGAACAAACAACACAAAATCCAAAACTAATAGGGTGCAGGTCATTGCCATTTCCCAACAAACAGCCAATTTACCAGCAATGTTAATTACCGTACCTACTCTGTCGATACCTAGTGTTAACTCTTAAGTGTTAAATCTTTCCTGTTTATACCTTTTGGATAGGTTGGGTGAAGGAGTGAGTGAAACATGATGAAAAACTTAAAGGCTATACATTTTAAAAATGCGGAGACTGTACCAAGTGTTGACGGTCATATAAACAGAAACAATGTGTACCTAAAGGTCGCTAGCCCGTTATGTGCTAATAATCTGCTTTACCACCACACTTCCCACCACAATGCAATTACATTCAAACCACCACTGAATCACATTCATCTATCTACTGTTCAACAAGGCATGACACTGTCGGTGACGTAGAATATTGGAGCTGGATTGCAGCTTGCTTACAATTTGGGAACTGCGAAACAGGTTGAAAATCACCTTTCCTGTGAATTAATGAGCTACTCAGATCATCTGTACTTTTCATCTCCACTGAACAGGTGCAAAAATGGCAAAGGAATAATTGTGTTAAATTTCATTGTGCATGGTGTTAAAAGCATACTCTATAAGTGACAACATGACAGGGTTTTAAAAAGGTGAAAAGGCCCAATACACAGTAAAATTAAAAACAATGTTATGTGTGCACATGAATAATTCAGATGTTTCCACAAGTTTCTTATGCAAAATAAAGTGTTTTTTATTATTAGGGAAAAATATATGTGTTCAAAGTATACTTGCATTGACCTAACATGTATTGAGGGACTACTATGTGGGAAACACTGCACTAGACCTTAAGAATACAAAATAGATAGCATTTTGTGGATATTAAGTTTTTTTCTGTGTAGATTGCTCCCTACTAGCTTTCCTCATACTTTATACAAGATTTATGTACATATTTATGTGTTTACTAATTCATATTCTTCTCACAGGCTCTTTTTTTTTCTGGCTTAAAGAACCAGAAATTTGTTGTCTCATAGATCTAGAGACCAGAAGTCCACATTTAAGGTGTTAGCAGAGCTAAGCTCCCTCTGGGGCCTCCAGGCGAAGGTCTTTCCTGTCTCGTCTGGTAGCCCTTGGCGTCCTTGGCTTGTGGCTGCATCACTATACTCTCTGCCTCCATCTTCTTCCTTTTCTGTGTGTCTCTTTCTATACTAATGCCTGGTTTCTTATGAGGACACCAGGCACATTAAATTAAGGCCCAACCTAATTCAATATGAACGCATCTTAACTAATGACACCTGCGAAGACCCTATTTCCAAATGAGGCCACGTTCTGCGGTTCTCCTTGGGCATGAGGTGTTGGAGGGCACTATTCTATCCAGCACCCTTGCCAGAGAAGGAATGGCAGGCATACGCAACGGCATGTGTGGTAACCACCCTATTACAGTGAAGTTCGGGGACTCAGAGAGATGGCTCAGACAGTTCGCTTACTCAGCATGAGCTGACTGACATGTGCTGAAGGAGGTTCTTCATTTACAGTAAGGGTGAACACACTCCACCAGAAATCTAGTTTGAGAAAATGCTCTGTATTAATGCGGGTTCTATTTTATTGACTAAAGCATACCAAAGAAAAAGAAAACAAGAGTATACATTAAAAATTAGGTCCAAAAGGGAATATTTTCTTAGAATAAAAAAGAGGAGGTCTAGGCAGAAGCCCATGAATGTAGGAAAACACACGAGCATCTTATGAACAAGTTATCTGGAGGTATGGAAATAAACAGCACAATAAACGTTTAAAGAGTCTGAGTGCTTTCTTTTAATACACAACGAGAACTTGTGCTTCACATGTTTCAAGTATGTACCTTTTTAAAATGATGTACGTGTCCAAATTGGACAAAGTCCTCTGGAAAACTCTCAAAATGTATGTATATAATAAAAATGATACAGGGTAATTAGCCAAAAGTAGTTAGACCTAGGGAGACTGGCTGAGTATGAACTGAGGAAGGAAGTCGGCTTAAACATCTTACAGTTTAACCCCTGCGTTATTATCGTCTTTTTGTTTTGGCTTTCACCTTAATCCTTACTGAGTAATGACACACTTCAGTTTTTACCCGGGAGTGGCACAGCTCAAATTGGAGTCCTACCTAGGCATCTTAAAGCAGAGTCCCTCCATACGAAAATACTTAGAATGCATTCCTCTTGCTCTTCTTGTAAAAGGAGCCAAGTGTTCCTCTACCGTGAATGGGACCAAAATGCAAGCACTTAAAAGAAGTTAATTTGAATGAAAGTACACAACTTGTTGAAAAGTAAAATATCTCTGAGTTATTCTATTGTGACTTGGTGGTTTGCTTTTAGTCCACAAATATAAACCACAGTACAGTTATTTATTTATTGCCAGCCTAATTAAAAGTTAAGTAATTACTTAGATATACCTTCACGGTTATACATATGTAACCTTGAAAGGTTCAAACTTTAAACATTTTAAGTTTGTAATTTGTTTGAAAGACATAAATACATGTTCTAATGCTAATAATAACTTTTAAGGAATTTAGTAATAAGTTTTATAACAGCAGTACTTTTAGAGGCATACATGCACGCTCAACTTTGCAAGATAAAAGGAGAAATAAGAGATTTTCACTAAAGTGGAAATGTAACATATTCTGGCTACCCTTTACAAAGGTTCTCAGTCTCACCCCACTGGGAAACCCCCAAACAAGTGTGTAGTTTTCCTGTGATTATTATACTAATATCCTAGTGTAGTATTGCACATTATATTGATTATTTTGCATGTAAGCACATGCATGCAAGCACATCCTAGTGGCTCCATGCCCTCTGAGTTCTCTTCCTGGGAAGCAGGAACGGCCACTGACTGCCTTGCCCCTCCAGACGGCAGAGCATGTGGGAGCTTTCCCATTCAGCGTGTGCTCTCTCCCCGAAGGTCCGTTCACAGTCTCCATTGGATCTCCATTCAGACGAAAAATTAGTGACGGAATTAACAGGTATGAAGTGTAACAACTCAGAAGTCCCCAGTCTGCTTATATACCAGGTCTTTGTGTTGTTCTCCAGGTGTCCTTTGTTACAGTTACCTCTGGAATCTAGGATTAGTTCGATGCTTGCATTTCCCCCAAGTTTACCTGACTGTTTGAGTATGAAGGGCAGTTACAACTTTTTAGAACTAGACTTCCCAATTTTTTTGAGCCGGTTTTAATTCACAACAAAACTGAGCAAAAGATACGTAGATTTCCCAGATGCCCCTGTTGCCCACATATCAGCCTGCCCACACTCGAAGTTCTGCACCGGAGTGGTTTTTGTTCCAATCAATAAGCCTGCATATCACCCACTGTCATAGTTTCCATTTGGGTTCCCCATTTGTGCTCTAAGTTCGGTGAGTTTTGACAAATGTCCAACGACATGTATTCACCCGTATAGATACAGCAGGGTATCAGTTTTAGTCCATATAATGACCTCTCCTAGGGCACGACTGTGAGCGGCGTGATCACCACTGAAACACCACGATGAAGATGCCCTGCCAGCCTAAATCACTCCCTATTGTCTTGTCTGCTCTACTCACCTGACAAGACCCCTCTACTTCTTCCATGTTGATGTTTTATTGAATTAGGCTGACAAGGCTGACAATTCTTATGACTTACACCCCTGTCTCTGCCTTCACATTCGTACAGTGCAGTGGGGTCAGCTTCTGTCTGCACCCACCCAGCTCCATCGGACCCATTGTTCTGGGTACTGACTCTTGTTCAATAATCAAATGTCAAAGTCACTATGAGGAATACCACTTACCTGAATCATGAGAAGGTTGACAAGCAGTAAGTTTAAGAACACAGAAGAAACGGCTCCCATTTATTTTGAAATTAAACTTGCTTGTTATCTTGAGTAGTATTTTATTGTGATTGAAGAGCAAAAGAACAACATAGTTCAGGAATGAACATTAGAGGCTCAGATTTTAAAGTACTGCTAGTTTGTCTGGACCCTGCACCGCTCTTGGGAGTTAACTCATCCAACACAGCATAACATCACAGAATCTTAGAACTCTGAGGCATCTTACAGATTATGGAGTTCGCTATCATACATGTTTCATATGAGGGAATTGCAACCTTTTTGGTTAATGGGAAATACCCAATATTACTCAGTTGGTAGCAGTAGCAAAACTAAAATCTATAGGTCTCCATATGTACGGCTTAGTCTTCTGCCTAAGTGTTAAATATAAGGTAAATAGTTTGAAAGAGAATGCGGGAATAGAAGCAGAAAGCCAAGGTACTACCCTCTACAGAGCCTCATAGCATAATTCCTGTTGTTAAATTCACCAAGGGCAAAGTCTGTGTGATGCAGTGAGAAATGTATATTTGGTCTTTGTCTTTGCTTTCTGGCCTGGTCTCCAGAGTGCTAAGTGTTTTGCATGTTAATGAGATGACTGATGGCTGAAGTCACTTCGATAGCCTCAGGGTGGGGGCTGAGAAAGACCAAGGAATAATTAGTGTGTTGAAATTTTCAGCCCCACACCTGACCTCCGCAGAAAGGAGAAGGGCTGGAGTTTGAGTTCAGTCACTGATAGCTAATGATTTAATTAATCATGTTTGTATAATGAAACCTTCATGAAAACTTCTAAATGATGGGGTTTGGAGAGCTTCTGAGTTGGTGGATGTGTCCCCTCATTGGGAGGATGGTGTACCCCCAATCCATAGGGGCAAATCTCCTGTGCCTAGGCCCCTTCCAAAGTTTGCTGCATATCCCTGCTCATCTGGCTGTTTATTTTCATCCTTTATAATAATCTGATAAGAGTAAGTCAAGTAATTCTCTGAGTTCTGTGAGATGTTACAGAAAATTATAGAATTAAGAGGAGGGTGTCATGGGAACTCCCAATTTATAGCTTGTCAGTCGTATATGGCAGGTATGGGACTTGCGAGTAGCACCAATATGGGGGGGACTTTTGTGGGAATGAACCCTTTCCCCATAGGGTCTGTGTAACTGTATAGTGTCAGAATTAAATTCTAACAACCAGTCGGTATGGGGACTGCTGGAGAACTGGTTGGTGTGGCAAAATATACCCACACTTTTGGTTTCACAAGTGTTGTAAGTAAAAACACAAGAGTCTGGTTCTCAGAATTGTATTATCAAAAACTCAACTTTATGTAATTCCCCCATAAATCACACTCGATGGTGGCAGACACCTGATAAAGATTTATATGAAACTGACAGGTGTGCAAATGTCTTAATTTATAGTGAAAATATTATATTTTCAAGGACAAGAATCAGGTGCTCTTTATCCAGAGTTTCAAAGCATTTATGAATAAAATATTTAGGAAGTTATATAGAAATAAGGTATCTGATGTAGTTGATATTTGCTTCATTTAAGGCATAGCAAATGTGTTCTATTTAAATAGCTCCTTTGCAGGTGACTTAACCCTATATGTGAAAAGAATTTCTGCACTGTTGATTCTTGTATATCGATGCCTCACTACATTCTATACACGACATATATGTGTCTGTGCATTACACGTATGAGAGCTCTCTGTTCTTGATTACAGGAAATGCTCTCTATTATCATAGGAGAAATGCTCTTCGCTGACCTAAAAAAAATAAATAAACAAAAAGAAGTCAGTAGTCTACCTGTAGGTTTTCTTCGATGTTCAATGCTGTTTTTATAGGGGTATTATGATGAGTCATTATTTCAAGCAAAGTTAGTATGTATGCACAAATGCTAAGTCTTCCCATGTGTCAAGTCTACTGTTGGTAAATATTATGGTCCGTGCAAGTTATTGAAATGGGGTGCTGCTCTTTTACAATACACTGGTGTTTTTTACTTAACCAATTATAATGAAGAATGAAAGCCTTAGCAATGTGCACACAGGTGAGATTTAGTTAACACCAAGTTTAGATTCATAGATAAGGGCACAGTTGTATGATGGCATTGCTTCAATTTTTAACTTAACCACTGTGGTTATAAATAAGTATTAAGCAAGATTGCATTATGTTCTGCAGAAGTTAGAAAGGGTGGAGGTGATTTGTTTGGATGATTGATGATCCCTTTGCTGAGTCTCTCTCCTAAAGGGCCAATGGGGGATGGTACAAGAATGCAGAAGCCTTTTTCTATCCAGGCACAGGGTAGCAGCAGATGTGCCAAGCCATTGTGAAGAACGGGAACATCCCAATCAGTGTGACATGCTTCCCAGTTCACCCCAGAGCCAGCAAGGAGCACCGATGCTGCCTGGGGAACAGCATCGTCTGTGCTATAGTGACCCCGACCTAAGATTTTGGGTAGAACTAACATTGTGTGTGTATAATATGTTAGACTTTAAGTAAGACTTTTTTTTTTATCTAGAGCAAGACACTTATTCAATAAATTCCTCAAATTCTATTGTAAAAAGTCAGCTTCTTATACATTAGTGGTCTCCTAGCAGTGCCCCAGTTTCCCATATCCCAGTTCCTTTAAGGGTTTCCATGTTCCTTCTCGAACATTAAAGTTAGAAGACATTGCCAAGAAACAAACCACGAGTCCATGATGATGGTTCCTGGCTCACTGTCTACCCTCGCTCCCTCACTCCCAACTAAATCCAATGCCTAACCCACACTGCTATTAGTGCGTTGTTATTTTACAATGCATTTATATTTTAGGGTTTCTTTTTGTTATTTACACTAGGACAGATGTCCCCAAGCCCCCTTTGCCCACCTCCACCCGCCCTCACTCCCCCTTCCTTAGGCCATCGCCACACTGTTGTCTCTGTCTATGGGTGATATATATACTAGTGGGGACCCCCAAACTCTGTGATTTATTTATAAAAAAATGTGGACTTACTCTCACTTTAAACTTCAGTCACCTTCAAAGTACTCTCCATTTGATGCAATACACCGATTGAGACTTTTTTCCACTGCTCAAAACAATTTTGAACTTACTCATTTTTGATGTCTTATAAGGCTTCTGCCATCTTTTTTGTTTGTTTGTTTGTTTGTTTATTCATTTCACCTCTTCCACATCAGGAAACCATTTCCCTTTGAGTACTGTTTTCATCCGGGGAAACAAAACTAAGTGGCTCAGAGCAAGATTTGGGTAAACAGGGAGGGTGGGACACAGGAGTCATGCTGGTTTTTGGTCAAAAACAGCTGACCACTCAGTGCAGTGTGAGCAGGTGTGCTGGTCAATCACCCATCATGCAATGGGCAAACGTGTTGAAAGAGTCTTCAAAAAAATTCACTGAAGTCGAACGCAGCGTCTCACAAAAATGCCAGCTGCTACACTGATACAGGTGGGTTCCTAAAACACTCACCTAGCAAGGAAAGCCTGTACTGCAAGGGGCCCGCCCTCCAGAAGATAATTCCAGGTTTTTTTGGTTCCTTTATGTTCTTTGGCTAATCCCTTTACCTTTTTTCACCCAGTACCTCCTCCCCACCTCCCTCTGACAACTGTCAGTCTATGCCACATATCCATGCCTGTGTTTCTGTTTTGTTCATGAGTTTATTTTGTTTATTACATTCCACATATAAGTGAGATAATATGTTATTTGTCTTTCACTGACTGGCTTATTTCACTTAGCATAATAATACTTAACCAAATCAGTTCCCTGTTTAAAATTCTCCAGTGCTTCCTCTTCCTTTCGCCCTTACTGTACCTATAAAATATTTCTACATATTTTAGCCTAGTCTAAATGTAACATAAGTGGTTCTCACTTATCAATCAAAATTTTAGTATCCCCCTGAGCAGCAGCAATATTAATTTTTACAGTTTACCTGCCAGCACCGAGCCACCTTGTGACTCCTGGTCTTCACAAAGCCTCTCTCTGCGCCATGCTCGGGCAGGCTCTCCATAGGTCCGCTCCACGGGATGTCAGCTGGCATGCAGTTCCGCTCACCTCCCTCACCTGCCCTGCATGCTCCTCTACTGCCCTATCTGTCTCTCTACCTATCTACCCAGCTACCGAATGATGCCATCAAAATCGATCGGGATCTTAAACAACCAAAGAGTATTGTTCCTGACTCCAAGAGCGAGGGATGTAATAGTTTCAGAAAAACAATTTTCTTAAAGTTTGTGCCTTTGGTCAAACTGCTACACACAGCATACGTAGAGCGGATCACAGTTAACACCCACACAAAATATCTGAAAATATTTGGTAAACATATAAATGCAGAATTCAATGCTCTATCATATTTCCAAGTCTAATATATTGAAGAATCTCCTAAAGGGATTAATAAAAAATAAAATATCCAAAATTTAAGTACACTATGACTCAATGATTTTGCTTCTGATAATCCTTAACGAAGACATGATTGCAATGCAGAAATAGGTGTTATCTACCAAGGCATTTTTGCACCAAAAATTAGAAATAACAGCAAGTTCAACTAACAGAGAATGTTACATTATTACTGTATAACCATATAATGGAATATCACTAAGAGTTTAAGGAAAGTTATAATAAAATTAACATAATGAAATGATAATATTAAGTAAAAAATGGTTTAAAATTAACAAGTATATAAATAATCAACTGTAGGTAATTCCACTAAATTATTAACAATGGTTATAATGAATGATGAAATGTGAAATTTTCCTCAGTGTCATTATTCATTTTCCAAAGTACATTTAAAGTGTATACCACTTTTATATTTGAAAAGAAACTTCATTTAAAAAGCAGAATGAAGTGGGATTGAGAGAATGTGGCAAGTTTACATCAGAGCTTAGAGGATTCAAATAGTATCTGTTGCAGTCTTCCTAAGAGCATTCTCCATATTTTACTTAAACAGTTTTGTTAACAAACACACCAAAGTGACCTACTGGTCCTGTTATAGACTTTATAGTTTCAATATGTGAGAAACAATTAGCTGGCAATTTAGTTTGGGACCATGTAACAGCTGCCTTATTGGTAGGTAACTTATCAAAGTACATTAGTAAATAATCACCAACAAATTAAAAACACACACGCTTCTCATCTATTAGAATTACAGACATGTACAGTTGTACTATCTTATCCAGACAAATCAAAGGAATACTTAAAATAAATTTTATTTTTTACTTGAAGTTATGTTTCATTTGGTTATTCAAGGTAATTGAGATTTTATTGAGCATCTTCCCGTTAAAAATTTAAGAAATCACGTAATTTTGATATTTCTCTGCAGAAAATATCTCACCAGCATTAGCGGATCACTGTTATGAAATCCTTCATTCAAAAACCTAAAGAAGCTTTGCAAATTCATCACAACAAAGTGCTCTTATTTAATCAGCTTCTCCTTTCTGATTATGTCATTCAGCCAAAGCCCCAGTTAATATGTAAAACAGACCATAAAAAATAGCTTCTAAATGGTCCACCACAAAAGAAACTTGTGAGAGAGAAAATGGCCTGTCAAATAGCAAATCAAATAGCAATCAAATAGGAAAGCCCATAGCCTTGGCCTTACCTGTCAAAATAAAATTAAAACATCTCCATTCAAATATCATAATTATGAAAATTTATCCCTTTATCAAAAATTGCATCCCACATGCATTTTGCTTCATATTAATTTCAAAAACTGTAATAATAAGAGTAACAATGACCACTTTCTGAGCTCTTAGAGTGTCCCTATGTCTATACTATTCCATTATTTATAGGTATAAAATATTAAATAAATCATTCCATTTAATGTTAAATAAATGTAATTGAAACACAATATAGATACAGAAAAATGCATGACAAAAGGGAAAAGTTCAAGATTTTTCACAGAATATATTCACTCTATAATAGTCTCCAATATTATCTACTAACTTCATGGTTAATGTTTCTTGGCTAAAGGGTTAATTTTGGCAAATATCGTGCAAATATTTGGCAAAAAAACGTGCAATTTGCAAAATTGCATATTTCTAATTGTACTACTTTTATTACCTTTAGTAGTTGTTTTCTTCTGTAAAAAAAATCTTGTTCTTTTCCCCATTTACTTATCCATTTATTAGTACCTATGTAAACTTTGATTCTTATTTTATCCAGTGGGTTATAATATGATTCATCACTTATGCTGATCTTCAGATTTTCTCTGATGTAGCAAGTGGAGTCCCTTTCAGCTGATATCTGTGTATTTTTCTTTGAGCACTTACCTATTTTCTAGTGCAAGGTGTTACAAGCTCATTTTGTACTTTCCTGCCCCAGTGCTGGTATAAGCCATTTTTCCAAAAAGTTCTTAGATCCTTGATGGAAATCAGCATCACAGGCAGGATGCCTGCTCACTGCTCTTGGGATGTCACTGCTCTGCTCATCTCAGTGGACAGAGATAGAGACGATACAGATACACAGACTCTCTTTGTAGACCTATGTGTATGCATGCACTATTCTCACACATTTATACAAATATAAACATGTAGGTATATACACATGTGTATACATTACATATATGTATATAAATATATAATGCATGCATACATGAAATATATAGTTTTCATATCATATATACACATGCACATTACTCAGAAACACATACACGTACACATTTATATAAACTGTAAGTTCACACCAATTGTAATTCCACACCTCCAATTAGAATTTAACACCACAAGGGTCTTTCAGATTTCCCCCCTCCCATTTTTCCTTTCTCTGTTAGTGAGAAGCCTGGTTGGCATTACCCTCAATATATTCACTTAATTGATCAGCCCCCATTGTATTTAACACACTGATGTCTCTGCCACTTCTTCCCAATGGAAAGACTTCTTTCCCCTCCTCAGGCTCTGTCATTCTGATCTGTATAGTTGCCCTTCTCACCCTGCTTTGACTCCGATACCTCCTATTGGACTACTGCCAACTCTCGGCCCTGATAGGCACCTTTCCTCCTCACCCCATTGTGTATGACACCTCTCCTAGTCTGCTGCAGCCACCTTTATTCCTGTGCAGAGACCCCCAATTTCACTAGGGCTCCAACATGCCACTCTCGGTGGCTAGTGCTTATGTGAATGCCCTCCACACTCAGCTCAAGCTCCAATAATCTGCTCTGAGCCACAACTGCAGGCTTAGCTACCTTCAGACTCTTGCTTGCCCTCATTTCTAGGGTGCAGCCTTTAAAAGAGTGTTTAACCTATCATATCTCTCCTTTTTGGCAGGTCCTGGACTCCATTTTTTTTCTCTGTAGGAGCACAAGACAATTAAAACATCTGTTTAGGCTTTCCACCACTTTCTGGGGGATTTCTTACCCTCCCACACTGCACCTTAAACTCAGAGTGCCTGGCTTACTTCTGTGAGTCCTACTTTCCTCCAAGTCCTACTATCTACCTTGACATTTCCAAACTCCAATTCTGACCTTCCCAATCCTGTGTGATTACCAAAGGCTCTGCTGTTTTTTTCTCCCAGGCTTCTCAGTCTGATGCCACTCTGTAATTAACTTAGTGCCTACTCCAAGAGAAAAAGCAAGGTCAAGTTCAAGACTCATCTCAATGAACTTTCAGGGATTTGACCCTCAACCCCTGACTCTTTCAGCAGCTTTTCAAAACCTCTGAAAAGATACATTTTTCTTTAGTAGTCTGTTCGGTTGTTTGCAGTGAGGGTGTTGGTGTGCTACAAGTTACTCCATCACAGTCCTATTTCGATTCATTTTTACAGAACCCAAATGGGATAAATTCTATTGCAGACATTTGGAAGACAAGGCACTCAGGTGCAGGAATGCAATATAACCAAGATCCCAAAGTCAGTGAACAGCAGATACGATTTTGAAAGCAGATATGATTTTGAAAGCAGCTATGCTGTTCATGCTGTACCTTTTATCACCATAATTTGGTGTCTCCCATTACTTTACATTTACACTGGATTTTTGAGTAATCTTTCATAAATAGTTCACAGTTTAGAGGAAGAGTCAATACATATTAAGAGATACGAAAAAGCTCTCTGTTTTCAAAGTGACTCATAGAAACAGGTGACACAATACCTTGCCTGCCAAGGGCTTCCCCACACCCGGGTTCCTTCACTCTGCACTATGGGAAGTGGGTGGGTAGTTCTTTGTTGAGAGACAGCGAGCCTGTGCACTGGGCAAGGTTTAACAAGATGCCAGGCCTCTACCCACTAAATGCCAGCCCCCTCCTCCCTTGTGACAACCAAAAAACATCTGCAGACAATGCCAAGTGTCCCCTGGGAAATAAAATCACCCTGAGTTGAGAACTACCGACCCACCGTAAATGGTAATTTGGAGTAAGGTATTCCATGTATATCACGCTCATAATATTTTTCCCTCTCTGTTGGTTGAAATAAGACAATATAACTTATTTTTTAAACTCCCACTAAACCTGGAGAACCATAACAATGAAATTCGGTAAGATAACACAGTGTGATCTGCACATTCAGAAAGAAGACAAAATAGATGAGACATGGTGGCAAGTTACTGGTTGTGTCCTTTTCTGTACAGAAATCTATAAAACAATAAATAAGCTGCCGAGTTCAGTGTAGCTTAGCCTGGTCTTTCAGAATTCCCCATGGTGCGCTTAGAGGAAGAGTTTAATTCCTATTGAACTTTTATCCAAATTTAGTAAAAAGCCATATAAATCTTTTTCTGGTCGCCAGCTATTCCCCTACCTGCCACATCATCACTCTTTTTCTTGCCAGTGTAAAGAGGGTTGGAAACTGTCACTTATGCTACCATTATGAAAAATGTGCTCTGAAAGTATTTCAACAAAGCAGGAATCCTTGAGGTCCTGCTCTTTCCCAAGAGCAAGAGCATTTCAGCTTGGATTCAGGTTAACTGCCAAATGATTTCATGCAGCTCCTACAGAACAGCACCTTTTGCTAACTCATCTGACACAGTGCCCAACCTGTGAGACTAACACAGGCGAATATCTATCGAGTACTTTCATAACTAGAATGGATATTCAAAGAATGTGTTATTCATATTGATTTCTAGAAAAAAAATAATGTTAGTTATACCCACACACACACTCCAGACACAATGGTGTGACTTCAAAATCCCTCGAAAGAAGGATCTGTTTCCTTAAGTCTAACTTATTGCATTATTGGAGGTGGTCAGTGCGCCATAGTTTGAGTTTTTACCATACAGTAATAACACTATATTAGTCATTTCTGTAACCTCCTATATATATATATATATATATATATATATATATATATACACACACACACACACACACACTCATTTGTAATTTAAAAAATATATTCAGAACATGAGGGCAGAAAACTGCCAAGGTAGATCTAAATACATTGGGGTGTGATAGATAAAAGAAGTAATACTGAATTTAGTTATAGAGCGTTCACTTCAGTTGAAAGACAAAAAGAAAAAAAACATAGCATACAAAGGCACAGCCAGTCTACAATAAGCATGAAGTCAAATATGAAGTCAAACCTACCTGTCTCAGAGCAAACAGGTGTATCACTTATGCTATACAGCTGCATTAGGCATCACTCATAAAGATCTGCTTTTGCGACAGCATGGATGGACCTGGAGAACATTATGCTAAATTAAATATGTGTAAGCCAGTCATAGAAAGACAAATACCATATGATTTCACTCATATGTAGAACCTAATGAACAAACTGAACTAACAAGCAAAACAGAGACAGGCTCATCGATGGAGAGCAGGCTGACAGCTCTGGGGGTGGGTGGTTAGGGGATGGACAGATGGAGCAAGAAGGAAAAAGGACTCGTGGACGTGGCCAACAGTGTGGTGATTGCGAGGGTAGGGATGTATAAGGGGACTAAACGGTAATGGGAAAAATCCAATAAAAATAATTTTAAAAGAGACAAATACCTGCATTCGAGTCGATGACTAAAACAGTTCATGCACAAATGAACATATCTTGGCTGTACACTGCATGTTTTCTGTTTACTTTTTTTCTGCCAATACAATAATTAGATAAAAATGCTAAAATCCAAAACTTGAAGTGAAATAACAAACAAAAAGTTACTGTGTATAAAATACTATTGATAAATATTAAGAATTCATGGATCGTCTTAGTCTGTTCAGGCTGCTATTGTACAAAAGAATAGCATAGACCCCACTGGTTTATAACAAACAGAATGTACACACACAGTTTATTAGGGTTCTGGTGAGAACCCCCTTTCAGGTTGCAGTGGTGGAGATTTTTTGTGTGTGACCTTAAATGGCGATGAGCAGAGAGAAGCCAGCACTCTCTTGAAATCTTCTTGTAAGCTCACTAATTCCATTCATGGGGGTTCTACCCTCATGAAACCCCAATTACCTCCCAAAGACCTGATTTCTTGATGCTGTCACATTGTGGGGAAGAGTTTCAACATATGAAATTTGACAGGGAAACATTTAGTCAGTAACATGGATGTGACTTGGGTTAGGGTTCAGGCATGTTCTAATGCTCTTATAAATCTCATTATATTTGTCTTTTCATGCCTTTGCATGTCCTGTTTCCCTTAATGGAAACATATTAATCCTTCTTAAAAGGCATTTGTACAAAAATTCAATCCCTGGTTAAATGTACGTTTTCGTGGTAAATTTCCTCCTGTCATTACCTTGAACGAGATTTCTTTCCTATGAACTCTCACTGGTTCCTCGTTGGAATTTAACCCGGCACGCATCATACCGACTGAACTGGTGGTTTACTTGCCCTCCTCTCCAACTCGTCTACCAATATAGTTGCCAATAGATAGCATTAGGGCGGAATTTATTTGGTTCCTACTATATATGAAGAGCTTTACAAATAAATGCAGATGCAAGAGAAGGAAGAAAAAGACTATTGAATGAAATGTTACGTGTATGAGCAAGTCATTGTGTCCCACCAAAAATCAGTGCAACATAGCTTCAAAGGGCCTTCGGTTTCCATAAATGTAGACAGGTGGCCCTCAATAAACAATTGACCTTAGCAAACATTAACTATTCTGAGAACCAAGTGAAGGATTTTTTGTGGGAGATTTTATTTCCTCCACCTTCTTTATACATTTGTCCCCTTATATCTTCCGTGCATTTTGAAAGGGGAGAAACTCAGTGAACTATGTAAATATGTCTAATGCTCTATAAACAAAATACCAGCCATGCCTTACCCTCTAATGCCTTACTCTCAGCCTGGCAGAGTCTCTAATGAACCTCCAGAACAGAAATTTAGCCCTCAGCTTTCCGACTTAAGATTTTTTCTTAAAATACATCACTCATGGATTATTACTCTACCAATATCAGAACTGACTTATTAAATCCTCCAGCGAAGGGATGTTTGCTCTTAGATACCTTAAAAGGTAACTGGGCTGGTTGCATAGTAAATATTTAACTGCGGAGGCCTCAAATTGCCAATGTTTACAGGCTTGGATGTTTGATGTTACTTCTAGCGTGTTTTCCAGTGCTAACGTTTTGCAATGTAAGCTGAATTTTTAACTACTTTATTATTTCCTAAGTTGATGGTAGTTTTTGGACTATCCTAAATCTAACAGTTTTTCCTAGACAAATTGGGGAATAATGATGGGTGGAACTTCTAATACTAACCAAAAAAACTCTGCTGGTATTTAAGATGAATGCTCCTATGACCTAATCATTCATAGCTGATGGCAGCTTTTAGGTTGTCCTATCCTGGAGGGGATGGGTTTCCAGGTTGCTATGGAGACAACCCTTCGCAAAATAAATGGCACCAGGCAACTATTTTCAAGTACACTATTGCCTCTTAGAGTAGGAGTTGACATTCATTTCCTCACCCAAATTATAGGATTTCCCTCCTTATTTTTAATCAGTTTTTTTCTACCTATAATTCACATTACTTTTTAAATTAAATTTATTGGGGTGAAATTGGCTAATAAGATCATGTAGGTTTCAAGTGTACATTTCTATGATACGGTCTGTATATTGCATTATGTGCCCACCACCCAAAGTCAAATCACCTTCTATCACCATATATTTGGTCGCCTTGACCCTTCACCTCCTTCCCTCTGGTAATCACCATACTGTTGTCCGTACCTATGAGTTTCAGTTTTATATCCCACATATGAGTGAAATCATATAGTTCTTAGCTTTTTCTGGCTGACTTATTTCAGGTAGTATAATATTCTCAAGGTCCAGCCATGTTGTCGTAAATGGCAGTTCAAACAAAATTCAAACTGTGCTTCTTTTTTTCAGATATATTTCAAAGTTTTGCTATATTCCTTTAAAAATGTGAAAAGAGGAGAAGAGCGTAGAATAATTATACAATATATAGCTATCTTCAGTTAGCTTTTTTCAGAATCATGCTTCTTTATAACTGGCTGTACCAATTTATTCTTGTGTAGAAAATCAGATAAATGATAATCATTGTATTATGTGCCTTGAGACAGCAGAACTCATATTTATTAGACATATTTAATTCCATGTCTCCCACAGTGCCTGTTTTTACATGCATCCATGACGTGTTGTCACATAGAATAGAACCACAAGGCACCTGAATACGGAGAGAGCACATAGCACAGAGCACTCTTTATGAATGGCTATTCTCTCAAGAAACCCTTCACGAGTTTCTCTTTCTACTGCAGATATGGTTTTAACTAACTTGGGTCCCTCAACTCAGCAAGAGGTTCCTTATCTCTATCTTTTTTTAGTGTCTCCTTCATAATTAACTGTGAAGTAAGGTTTAATCAAACTAAAATAAATTACTCTCATTTGGCAAGAGATAAGGTCTTAATAAGATACCATGTTTAAACTGTTTTAAAATCAGAATATACTAAATATTCATAGAAGATGTGGATATTTTCCACACATATGAACTCTGAACCTAGTATTTATTATTGCTTTAAATAATGCCATATGCACACTCAGGAAAATGACATCCCATATCAATTCCAGGATATCATGTAGCCTAGCCAAGGATTTCTGAGCTTCCCATGAGCTTCCCTATCATGGGATACCTTATTTCCAGGTCATAAACTTGAGTAAGTCTCAGGCCTCAGAACATGCAAAGCTACTACTAACCATAAACTTTAAGAAATGCTTCTTGCTTCGTGCAGCTTGAAACGGCATGGAACAAACTCTAAAGGATATGTAATGAGCTCTGACAGCTACTTCAACTTCTTTCTCACTAGGCAACTGGTGATAACTCTTTTTGTTAATAGCTAAAGTAGAAATAAGCTAGAATAATAGTTTTCCAAACAAGGTCTGTGGCAGGAAAAACAACTACAATAATATTGAGTTGCAATAACCTTAAGTAAACTTGTACGAGGAAAGTTTTAGCAGTGCCAGGTGGGTCTTGGAAATATCAGGGGGGACACTTTGTAAAGTGATGCTTGTCTAACCAGTATGCTGTATACCTGAAACTAATACAAAATAATTTTAAATGTAAACTCTAATTGAAAAATAATTTTAAAAAGAAATGCTTTAGGAGGAGAAATGACAGACTCAGATTAAATGTAAAGAAAAGGGAACTATGTAAAACCCAAACACTTTTGTAGTTTCAAATGTGTTTTTAATATGTAGTCAGAAGTTCAAACTCATTGGTACATCTTGACTTTACAAAGTTATCCTTTTCTGATTCAGATATTCCAGTGTGTCTGTAGACATAAGTACATATGTTGTTATGTGTATGCACATAATATTCTTTGTAGATTATGACAATTATTCCCAACACTTCCCCTTAAATAACACAATATACTTAAATGTCTTACATATACTAACTACTTACTTATTTCTCCCAGACGTATTTATGTTCTTAATACAAATTTTGGTAAAAAAAAACATCTACATGGAACTAGCAGAAGAATGTAAGTAAACAATATCTCATTAACCAGTTTATGGAAACAAGACTAACTCTGTCATTAGAGGCACTTGAAACAGAGATAACCTCTCTGTTTTAAAGGGATTAAATGAGATCAAGAAGACTTTCCCGTGAAGTGATCCAACATTTCACGTCTTTGCTAATCCTTTTCAGTTTTGTAGAGCAGAGAAATAGAATGTACTCAGTGATCCCAAATTAATGTGATGAGTCAAACAACACATTCTGATCTGTACGTAGTTGTGAATGTGAAAGGTCATAATTTAGAAGTTCATCACTAGATAAATATGTTGTTGGGTGAAAGGGAGATAACAAAATTAATGTTTTGATATGTATGCAAATGTAAAATATGGATTTTTAAAAAATATTACTAATATAAGTGAATTTCTAAAATGATCATACAACTTTGCTTAAAACACACTGATTGCTTATCATTGCATACAGGACAATATCTAGCCTTTGTCCTGGGGAATATAAACCAGTATCTACCTAGTCTTGATCTATTCAACTGACTTCAGACCTATCACTTCCCTTTGTCCCAAAATCAGCACTTTTGAAAATGCCTTTAATGTACGAACCCTGATGATAATTTGAGAAAGCATATGGATCTGCTCCCCAGGGCGTGCCTTCTTAACCAGACTTAGCTGTAATGCCATATTTCAATGGAGCCCTAACCAAATCCCACAGGCCAAATTCACTCTCTTGACTTAATAAGCACATATGTTGTATTGTAGGAGAACATAATCAGACTGATAGTGATTCACATGACTTTGAGCTCTCAGAGTCAAGGATCTTGTCTTATTTATCTTTAAATTCTAAGTTCTTAGCACAGAGTTTGATGCAGAGTACTCACTTAAAAATTGCATGCTAAAGCAAAAAATAACCCCAATTGGCTTTCTTTAAATTATTTTAAAACAGTAGATTCCAAAAAGCAATGAAGGTGAATGAAGAGAATACATGAATACTTGTGGTACCCAGAAGCATTTCATAAAAAATCTAAATAATGGTTTAAAAAACAGCATGAACATATCACAAAGCAGACACACATATGTATCTATGTAGCTAGCTAGCTAGCTATCATCTATCCATCCATCTATCTGCTTGTAGTAATTTTCCAACTGTAAAAGGCAAAAAGACAAATACAGAAGATGAATACTATCTTAATCACATATCCTCCTCTTTGGATACATCTACCTTCATGGGGAAAGCATGACTGCATTTTGGGATTCAGTCTCTTTTTTGTGATCTCAAGTATTTTAATTGACAGATTCAGTCTAGCCATTTATAAAATGGAGGGATGATGCTGATGCTGATGAAAAAGCAGAAGATACTACTACTACTAATAATAGTAATAATAGCATCTTCCATAAATATGTATGTGTATATATATATGAGGATTATTTTGATGAGCTAAAGAGGCCATGCAAAATAATGCCAGACTTAAATTATTATACAAACAATAACTATTATTAAGTTGCACTAATTATAAAACAATATACTGTTTAAGTTTAAAAAATAGAAAAAAAGACAAATTCAAATCCTCAATGTCCTATGTGTGAGCAGGTACGGCCACTATTTGAAGAATTATTGTACTGGCAAAATTTGGTGAGAGGGTGTTGGTTTTAATACAATTCAATGAACAATACTTTGTGTATCCTTAACACAGGGCAAAAATGAAGTTTTTTTTCCTTTAATTAGCGACCTAAGGGAATCCACAGTGAATATGATAAGCTAAAAAGTAAGCATAAAGTAAGAGAATTTTAGAAATACTAAGGGATGCATTTCTATGTATTCAGTATATGTTAACATTGAACTACATGCTACTACATATGGAATAGTGTTTATGAAGTCAGCAGGGCACATGGAACAACCCCATGAGGTACACATTACTATTCCCAGTTTATAGACGAGAAGATAGAGGCTCAGCTCATCTGAGTAGTTACTGACGAGGACACAGGAGAGCAGGAGCACTGGGGGTTCAGCTCAGATCTGCTCCACAAGGGCGTGGGTTCTCTTTCTGCTCTCTGCCCATGTCATCACAGCCTGCAAGAGCAAACACAGTTGCTCCCTAACCCACTTACTCTCTTTTCTCATGGGAAAGTCCACCAGCTCTTATTAACAGACTGATGAGAGAGGAGGGAGGAAAAGCATCATTTTCCAGAGTGCCCAGCCTCCTGAAAACTCAAAAAGAGTTCAAGGTGTCAAAACCTATCTACTGCCTGCCACAGTGATAGGAAGGGCTCACGGCTGGTTAACAAGAAGGTTGAGAGTTCGTCTCAATACCCTAGAGGGCGATTTTCCAGTGGTGTGCTGCGGCACGTGCAAGAATCCCTGACTGTTCAGTCAGGGGCACTGACCTCCTTTCCCTTAGACTGTCGAATAAAAAAGGACAACAGCCAGCACAATAATAGCCATCTGGTGTGAATGAATCAAAATTACACCTATTTCTTGTCATATAGGCAAAAATATATTTTTTGGTGTGCCACAGAATTTTAACAATTTATATGTGCCTCAAGATGAAAAAGGGTGAAAAGCGCAGCCCTAGAGGTATGGACAGAGAGGGAAATGTTTCAGCGACCTGCAGGGCATGTGTTATATTTGTCTTCTTGCCTGAGGAGCTCGCCAATTATGTGAAAGTGCCAACTGGTCTCCTTACCTGATTTTGAGCAATACCTCTTGTGGGAAAAAGTGCCCAAAGACAGGATTAAAAAATTATACAAGATAAAAATGTAGAAAGGATTTTTTTCCTGAGGAAATAGAGGCAAACTAAAATGTTTCAAAAGTAGGCAATTAAAAAAGGACAGAGAAGTACAAAAAGAAAAAGAGAAATAATCTATTCTTATAGAAGCCACACAGAAATTTCAACACAGCAAATATTTTCTCAGTTAATAAATTGTTGCTTTGGAAAATCAGGATTAAGAGAGTATATTGTATGATTCCATATAGCATAAACATACATGGAGATGCATGTACACTTTGCATTATGAGTACAGAGGTACAATGCATATAACCAAGAAGGAGGGCCATTAATTGGTATCTATGGTTGAGTGTGGCAGAATCATGAGTCATTTGTCCTTTGCCTTTATGCCACCATTTGCAAAGCTGTGCCTTCTCTATTTCCCATGATGCAAATGAAATATTTATAACATAAATATGTACCTCTTTCCATAGCAGTTTCCATAACTTTCTGCAGCATAAGGGAATGTGTTACATATGTGAAGATACTCTTCATGATATATAGCAATGTCCTTTTGCAAGAAAGAGAGAGTTATATGCAGAATTAATTATAGTGATACCTAGCCTATCCAAGGAATATACTTCTGTTCTAAAATATTCTGGTCTGTCCGTGTTTTGTTATGGAATTATTTGCCAAAAATGATAATCTTTATCACATACTTTACTTAGTACAGGGCAGTAGTAAACATTTTTCTTCTGCTTCCCCCAGCCTGGACAATCCAGTAGTTGAGCTCCTCCCCATGCTTGAGGAATCCTTCTGTTGTAAGCCTTTGTGTGTGGAAGAGACTGCATTGATCCCAGCCTCTTGCCACTAGGATACAGCACGTGACCCAGGCTTGGCCAGTCAAAAGTGTCCATCCTCTATACTGAGTGAAATAAGCCAGTCAGAGAAACACAAATACCATATGATTTTACTTATATGTGGAATCTAATGAACTAAATAAGCTAATGTGACACAGATGCATGGATACAGAGAACAGACTGACAGCTGTCAGAGGGGAAATGGTTGGGGCTGGGTGAGAAGGGTGAAGGGATTAAACAAAGGGAAAAAGACTCACAGACACAGACAATAGCATTGTGATTGCAAGAGGGAAACGGGGTTCGGGGAGGTAGAAGAGGGTATGGGGGGAAATGGTGACAGAGAGTTGGTAAACACACAGTACATCATACAGAAGATGCATTATAGAATTGTACCCCTGAACCTATATAATTTTATTAACCAATGTCCCCCAAGAACCTCAATAAAAAAGTGTCATCCTCATAACAGTTTTGGTGATAGGTGGAAGCAGCGACATATTCAGCTTCCTGGTGGCAGCAGGGTGGGCCACAGCAGAGGCAAGGGGCCAGTGAAGTGGCTGATGACCCACCACTCGGTGCCCTACTGATATTGCAGCGTGGTTTCGCATGATGCTGGGTTCCAGTTGATAACCTGGCCTCCAGTGCTCTGTGCGTGTGTAAAGCTTGCTTCTGAAGCTTTCCTCTCAATTCGATAATGTACCCACTACCAATTTATTTTATTCTTAAATCAGCTAACGGTTTCTGTCACTTGTACTTAAAAAACCATGACTGACACAAACTGTGAAGAAATCATTCTAGGGGAAAAAATGTAAAAGGACTTCCTGGAATATATCCTTTATCATTTAGAGTTTGGGCTAGAAATGTGAAGATCTCAGAGCATAGGTGGTATTTTATGTCTTTTTCCTGTTAAATGTTGTGCCTTTGGAAAAGAAAAGATATTGAATGGAGATATCTCGAGCATACAGGTGATGTTGAAAGATAGAATGTGGTTTCCTGGACCATAGTTTATGAAATTTTCACAGCAATTTTGGCAAAGGGATGTTACAAGTTTGCATGCCATTGCTGAAAAATGTGAGGGATTTAAAGTTGACACTGGAGAAGAAAAACACCCTAATCACATGATGTGCTGCTTATTATTAAAGACAGTATAAATGGGGGCGAGGGAAAGTAGGGTTACAGTTGTTCATATGGAAAAAGAGATGCGGGTTATGATCATCCCAACAGCTCTATGAACTCAAAAGAATGTCGCCGTGGCACAGTGCACTTAGGTGCAAACTCGGAAGTGCCCCAGTTGCTGGCCTTCATTATTTACACTTTCTTCTCTACTACCTATACTCACGTGCACTTTGGCACAGAGTTCTTTGTTGTCATCAATTTCTCGACAACTCTAAACCTACTTCTGCCCACCCCTGTGTTCATTCATAAAATGCATTTAGTGCTTTTTATTTGTCAGGCACTATGTTATTGGAAAGACAAAAACATGAGTGATATCTTCTCTGTGGAAATGTCTTCTTTACACTCTTAGTTACACTTTGTCTATCATATCGTAATATTTTGTTCATTTGCTTGTATCTGAGTCATCTGTGAATACCTAGGGGATTTGGGACCGATTTTCCATTTCTCTGTGTTCTAGCGCATAACACAATCTGATGCTGTGTAGGTGTGAGGAATAACACAATCTGTGATACATAACTGACTTGCAAAAAAGTATGCTGAGTGAATGAATGAATGAATCAAAATGACATTATCCGTCAGTACGCTAAACAATTACCCTGAATGAGTGAGTTTTATTTGCATCCCAGGGAACCAGCTTATCAGTGACATGAGGGAAGATGGAAAGCAAGCTTTCCGAATTCTCAGAGGCTGTGGAGGTGTGAGGAATACCTAAGGCATGCAATGACAATCTGCTCTCACTATTTATCATCTAATATAACTCAAGAAAAGATTTGAAAGAGTTTATTATAAAATATTTCATTCTGATTCTTAAAATATAGTCAACTGTCTAGGAAGGAGCTGGGATAGATTTGGCTTAAAGGCAGGTAATAATAGGATGGGATGAACAAACAAACCAAGCAGGGAGGTAATGCCGGCAGGTCAGGGGTGGGGGGCTGCAGTGTATCTGGACTCTCCTTAACCTCAGTCCTGCGGGTGAGGAGGGGAGGCAGCCATTCCCACCGCGCTGAGCTGGTTAGACTCTGCAGAGCAAGCTGTGTTCTCGGCTGCTCTGAGTTGGCAGGTCACCGGAAAAGTACAGGACATTCAGAAAAGGGGGGTCTTCGTGATAAAGTCTCTGAAAGTCTCTAAAATACTATGTATTTTAACATCCCGAGGAAATGTAACCTAGAAACACTTAGCATGAGCACAGCTGTTGCAGGCATAACTTCATCAGCAACTTCGACTAGATCCCTCAAACACAAGGACGTAAAATAACTTTCTAAAGCACAATCTTCTGTGGTTTTCTAATTTCTGGAAAAGGGAGATGGCCCTTTAGGACTGAGGAGGTAAAAGATTAAAAAGTAAAGTGAAATAAAATAGAATAAAATTTAAAAAATAAATGAAGACTAAACTTTCTGACCCTGTAACAGAGGAGATTTGGCCATTTGGCACTGTTATACAATTTCAGAAGAACACCTTCTGCTCCTGCACACAAGGAAATGTGCCCTTGAACAAAATATAGTACATATATCCCAGCTGGAATCAGAACAAATATAGTTCAATGTGCTGAGGAAACCATGATTATCGCATTACTTGACTACTTGGAGATGCTAGTGCAGAGAGAGTCAAACTTCAGGGTTCATTAATAGGCTCAGAATGAATCCCCTAAAGCAAGGAAGTGTAGATATTTATTCCTTGCAACTAATCCGTCTGGTTGTTATCCAGACACTATGTTTGGGCACTTGGAGGAACTTAGTAGCCTCTAGCAAAGGGGAATGCAATTAACATCAGAACTCTAGGTGAGCAATATTTAATTACACTTCATTAGAAGCTATCACAACAAGATTATAATTATGCTGTAAGCATGCCATCTTCTTCGTAAGGTTGACAGTTCAGACCTCTGCCAATAAATACAGAGGCACTCAACGTTCTACAGACCTCCTCATGATGACCTGTCCACAGTCAGCTTATTTTTCACAGAACTGGAGGAGCTGAGATGAAGTTTGAATGTTAACAACAACAAAAACCTACCAAAAATACGTTATGTAAAAATGGAGAAAGAGTCACTAAAAGAAAAACAACAGCCAGGCAGGAGCATAAACCTGATTTAATGTGGCAGACCTTATTGAGCAGTATTTTTAGAAACTGGGCTCTAGCTTTCTCTGGATTATTTGATTTATGATAAACTTGTGACATTTAATTTTCCAAAATGCTTTTAGTCTTGCTAATATTGCTTGTTTAACCAAAACTTTAGTTTATGAGGACATACTCAACAACCAGGAAAGGGAAAGTTAGAAATAAAACTGAACACTTATTAGAGTGAGGCAGTTGAAATGATGAATGTTTTATTTAAACCACACAACAAGCTTGCAAAGGCATTGGCTGTACTACAGAAGTCGCAGTGCAGCTTGGCATGGTTTTGGAACATGCCCAAAGTCCCACAGCTAGGGACTAAGGGTTAGAACAGAGATTCAAGTCCAGGGCTTGACTTAGAAGGCTATGATCTATTAAATACCACGCTTCTACCATGCATACACAAATCAGCATGTGGTAGGTCTCCAGTTAAGCTTTACTTTCAAAACCATTAGAAATTAAAGAAGGCCAAGATGCATTTGAATTTGGAGAAGTAAGAACAAAATTAAAGGAAACTCAAGGCAACAGAAAAATGTGGACAGGATACTGAAAGAGTTGGATATGCAGATAAAGAAAAGGGCACTCCTACAGGTGACAGTATTCCGTAGAAGTCAAAGAGTAGATGGTGATGTTACTCCATCTTTATCATGGAAGAATTTGGCTTTTACTTTTCTAAATTTTAATAACCAACAACAGGTTTAATTTAAAGTAAGTAGAGTTTAATTAGAAAATTCTTATGTCCTAGCACAATGACCAAAGTCTGCTTGTCCCATGCTCTCAAAAAATAATTGCTTGCCCCAGACCTTCATAAATGAACTGCAGATAAAGCATAATGACTGTTAGACAAGGGAATGGGTCGTCAGTCTAGCAAGGAAGCCCCAGCATATGCAGCAGATAGCATGTTTCAGTTAAACATATTCAGTGATGATGGGTAGAATGCTTACAGTCCCTTGTATGAACTGGAAGCCTGCAGTGCATGTAGCTCCTCCAACTCCATCGTCAAGGGGGAAACAAGTGAGTAAGCAGTTATTAGAAAGCCCAGCCGCCAACCCTCTCCCATTTCGTAGGAAGATCTAATCGAATATTTCTCTACAAACTTCAAAGCATAGCTAAATCACCGTGATTACCAGCCTAGGAACGCAAAGGCAAGGGTCTTTAAAAATAGCTAGTAAACACTGTGAGAGTATTTATCTGAGGAATTGGTAGAAACAGGACAAGGTGCTGGTTTTCCTGTTTTCAGCATACTCGGAAGTGGTTGGATGGTTTGGCTTGTAAATCTCTGCAAACATTTGGTGAATTTAGAAAAATAAGCAATATATGCCTAAATTTTGATTCTCTAAAAATTTTGTTGCTTCTCTTGAGCACAGCATTAGATCTTGTCCCAAATGTCTGTAATACCTGCTGGGACTGATAATACTTTACCTCCTATTAAGGGAATACAACGGTCTTTCTCTCCTATTTCTGAAGATTTTGTTGCCTCATTCATTTTGTTCTTTTTGCAGCATAGCGATTAGACAGTTATGTAACTTACGAAGTGATCACCCCCCTAAGTCTAGCACCCATTGGCCCCATGGGAAGGTATTAAGCATTGCTGACTATATTCCCTCTGTTGTACTTCACATCCCCGTGACAATTTTATAACTGCCAGTTCGTACTTCTTAACGCCTTCCTCTTTTTCACGCAGCCTCCAAACCACCCTTATCTGCACTCATCAATGTGTTCTCTGTATCTATAAGTTTGTTTCTATTTTGTTTGTTAATTTATTTTGTTCATTAGATTCCACAAGAAAGTAGAATCAAGTAGTTGTCATTCTCTGTCTTGACTTATTTCACTTAGCATAGTACCCTGTAGGCCCATTCTTGCTGGCCCAAAGTGGCAAGATTTCTTTTTTTTTTTAATGGCCGAGCAATGTTCTGTTGTATATATGTACAACTTCTTTATCCAATCATGTGTCAATGGGTGGTTGGATTGCTTGAATATTTTGGCTATTGTAAATACTGCTGCAAAGAACATAGAAGTGCGTATACCTTTCTGAATTGTTCTTCTGTGTTTCTTCAGATAAATATACTCAGATGCAGAATTACTGGGTTATAATGTAGTTCTACTTTTAATTTTTTGAGGAAGCTTCATACTGTTTTTAATAGTGGATGCACCAATTTGCAATCCCACCAACAGTGCACAAAGGTTCCCTTATCTTCACAACCTTGCCAATAGTTATTTGTTGATTTACTGATGATGGCCATTCTGACAGCTGTGAGGTGTTATCTCATTGTGGTTTTAGTTTGCATTTTTCTGATGATTAGTGATATACTGAGCATCTTTTCACATGTCTACTTGCCATCTCTATGTCCTCTTTGGACACCCATTCATTTGTATCTTCTTCAGTTCTTTCTTCAGTGTCTTATAATCTTCTGAGTATAGGTCTTTTACTTCCTTGATTTATAATGCATTGTTCAAAGTGTTTATGCACTGAAAGGGCTCCACAAAAAATTCCAAAACAGTGTATTTTTAATATATTTAATATTTTATGGTTTGTCCCTGGCTCAATGGTTGCTATGAATCTCTGAAATAATGGTCAGAAAAGAAGCAAATGGAGAAGGTTGTCTGCTACATTTCGGTCTCACCATTTTTTCCCCAACAGAGATAACAGAGGAGGATCACTTCATTTTCCATTAAAAAAGTCCCCAGGATTTGTTGAGGTTTGGCATCTTGTATTTCACTGAAGAAGAAAACCACTATCCTTATTAGAGAAAACTCCACTGAGTTGTGATGTGTAGGGAGTTACAAAAATGTAACTTCACGTGAAGTTTTAATTAGGTGTTTTCCTTGGACCAAATCCTGGCGCGATGGTACTTACAATGCTTATTCTGCAGGTAAAATCCTGAAATCCTAAACACATCCTTGGCTCATGCCACTTAATCATAATTCCATGATGACTATGATAAATAAAGTAAACAGAAGTAGATGTAGAAAAAAGATAAAATACATATTAAAATTTTACCCTCACTAGTAATCAAAATAACAATCTAAAATATTGTGTTTTGCCTATTGCTTTTGCAAAGTTTAGTTTTTTTGAGTATTCAACATTGATGAACATGTGGGGAAATGACCTCTGATTCACTGTAGGCAGGAAAGTAAATAAGTTTCTGGGAGGATAATTTGTATATAACTATCAACACTTTTTAAGTGTATATATATTTTAGTTCAGAAATTCTACTTCTAGGTAAATATACTATGTTTACAGAAAAAGTTTATCACAAGGTAACTATTATACCAAAGGGTGAAATAATCTAAATGTCAGTATAAGATATTCTTTATAAATTATATGTTTGTACTCTGAACTTTTCTGCAGACATCAAACATAATATAAAAGTACCTGAAATAGAGGAAATATAAATACATCATTATATAAAAATAGTAAGTCACACCAGTATGACACATTATTAAAATACATGTGACATATATGTGCATACGTCATGTGCATTTTTTCAAGATGATGCCATTGTGGATTTTTCCACAATGACTGATTATTTTTGCTGTGAACTTTTCAATTTTTATTTTCCAAGTTTTCTACGATGAAAAGACAATACTTTTATAACTTGGGCAAACTGCATGTTATAATTTTTAAACCAACTACCTTCCCACTCATACATCTAGGCACACATATTTGTTATCTTCTCACTGCACTGGTTTATGTTTATGACTCTACTAATATACCAATTTTATTAAGGTGAACACTCAATGTGTAGGAAGATTCTGAAGCCACAGCAATTAAGCAATAATAAACTACTTTCACAAAACACATTTTTTTAAGTTAGTAGGGTGCATAAATCTTAAGTGTATGGCTCAATGAACTTGTACATAAATGACTCAGGTGGAGCAAAACATGGAATGGACCTCTTGTTGGGAAGGGCAGAAATTCGCCCCTTGTCCTTATTTCTTCCGGCCAGTCTAGCAAATAAATCGACACAAGGCAGATTAATGGGGGGAGAGATTCATATTTAATTCACATACAGAAGTCTCATACAAATAGGACCTAACAAATGGCTAGAGTGTGTCATTTTTATATTTTTTCAGAAGAAACAGTCAATTTGGAAGAATTGATAAGACAAAGCAACTTAGGCTTGGGTGCTTAATTACTGAAGAATCTAAGCAGAATTTGGGCTTAGGGTGGTAAATCAGTCAAGAAGTAGTAAGGTTTGTTTATATAGGCCTCTTAGCTTTGAATCCTCTGTCTCTAGTGGTAAGGATGTCTCCTTATCTCTTGTACAGGTGGAGTATCTTTCACATGGGAGATTTATTTCCTGCTTTGAGAGAGACAGAGGAGGGTCAGAGTGCTCTTTTTGCATGGACTACTTTTAAAGTAATTTTAACATAATCAATATGTTATTGCGACATTTTGGGGTGACCTGTCCTAGGCCCCAGTGCCCTCATCTCAGATTGCTGCTTCTTATGCCTTTCCAGTCAACAGCCACCCCAGCACTTTAATTCACAGTAGTTGTAGAAGTAATAGGCAAATCTATTTATTTAGTTCTTGCCATGTGCCTGAGTTTGTGCTAGATCCTCTAAATACAATACCTCATTTAATCATACCAACTCTAACATACAATGAAGAAATGCAGGATTTTCAATATCGTTCAACTAGGCCAAAGTCACATATATCATTAGTGGCAAATAGAACACAAATAGCTATTTATCTTCAGACTTGAGAACTTTTCCACATTATGTAGATTTTCATCAAGTTGAACAAAAAGTTTGGTAATAAGCACAGGCTTGAGAAAAATGACAGTAAAATTAGTTGAGACATCAAATAATGCAAAGCCAACAGAAATAAACAATGGATACTTCTAAATACTAGGCAGAGATAATCCTAATGTTTCCTGTACCTGAGGGACAGTTTTGAAGAGGTTTTAGGACTAAAGTCTCTATTGTACATCATATTGTTCCAGGAGAACCCACTCTTCAAAAAGATTACATGTCCTTCAAGATTTCAGGACAACACACTAGCTTTTAGAAATTTTTATTTAAAAAGAAAACAAACAAACAAGGCATGTGTATTAACCCAATGGTACAACCAAATAATTCATCCAAAATCTTACTAAAAACTGAACTGAAACACGATTAAATCAACGGGGATATTACAAATCTGAAACTTAATGAAAATCCATTGTAACAACCGCGCATGTACAAATCCTCAGTTCATCACTCTTCCGACGGGCACATTGCTCTGCAAAGCTGGGTGGGAATTTGCATTTCCCCACGTGGTGCTCCTCTATGTGACTGACCAGGAGCAAGGCTGCTTCTGGACTCACAACATCAATGGATCACACACCAATTAACAGCACCAGGAAGCACTCCTTACCATGCATGTAAATCAAGTATACTATTAGCAGGCTTTTGTCTTTAGCTAAAGCCCTGCCGTGGGAAAATACACTCTGGAGACCTCTCTTCCCTTTGCAACAGTAAAAGCAAAGGGGGATTCACCCTCAGTTCTGCCTCAGAGATCAAGTAGAATAAGTATTTGGATCAGGTGGGAAAAGAATTGTGTGATTTCCCACCTCAGGAACCACGCTCTGGGATTCCGAGCTCTGTCCTCTAGCTATACTGCTCATGTTTATTTCCTGTGGGTTTAGAGAAGCAAGGATTAGAAGTGAATGGCATTCCCGACTGCTCACGAGGGATCTGCCTGAAGCCAGCCCTGTGCTTTAACTTTACACAGTACAGTACCTAAATCTCCAGGTGCTGCCTGTGAGACTCAGCCACCGGAGATCCTCCAAGGTTGGACCCAGACGCAATGAGGCGGGGAAGTCACACAGGTTGGGAGGAAGAAATTGCAAGAGGCCAAAGGGATACCAGAGGCCAAAGGGATAGGACAATTCTAGAGGGGCACATTAGAAGAAGAAGGACTCTATAGACCATTTTGCTTTCTCTGAACCACTGATAGCTCTCACAGGCAGTAAAAAGGACCCAGTCCAGAATCGAAGCCAGTCAGCTAATCAGCCTCTGAACAAAATAGTGTGCCACTCTGAATAACATGCCTTGTGCTTTACATTCCAAAACAAACAAACATACACACACACAAAAAACACCCTTATCTATATTTCAGCTTAGTCACGCCCACAGAGAAAACACTGGAATGCTTTGACCTCAGTTAGCATCCAGGGATCACACATGCAAACTAGCACTGCCCCACAGGCCCTTAGCTGAATCTCAGTCATACCAATTTTAAGGGGACCTGCAAATTATCAGAAGTGAATTTAAATATACCTAATTTTTCTTAAATCCAGCTATGGAGAGCTTCATGTCAAAATCTTGCATGTAATTTCTATAGTCTGGGCAAATTTCAGATTCTAAAGAACCTTCCCCCAAACTGTCTATTCTCCCTCCGACTCTGCTCCAATCTTAAACATTAGTAATACCCCCCCTTGAACAAATCTCCTTCTATACTCACTGGACATTCTTAATTTAGCAAATCTTGGGGGGATGTTTTAAAAGTACTTTAGATCAGAAAAAGAGAATGCACTCTTTTCCAGGGTGTTTTACAATTTATTCACTTAGCCCAGACTTTGTCTACTGAGAGAAGAGAGAATCTCAATTCCGACCAACCATGGGAACCATCTGGAAAACTTGAGGGAAAAGCAAAAAGAAGAAGAATTTTGACATACCCAAGACCAATTAAATCTCCAAGGATAAGGCCTCAACATATTTTTGAAACTCCCTAGGTGACATTGACGCTCATCTGCGTTAAGAACCTGGTAGGAAAAGTTTGATGCTTACGCCAGAGGAAAAGCAGCAAAGGACAGCTGACATTTAGAAGGTGCAGCCGATGCTTCTCTGACTATCCTGTGTTCCCATTGCCGATGAAACTGGACATTTTGAGCAGAGTTTCATGTGGCGGAGCCAAGCAGGATAAAGGCGAAGGACTGAGTGCCAAGGTGCTAATCCCTGAATCACTCTGTGAGATTACAAACCACACTTTTATCTCCTTGCAGATCCCTACCCCCAAAAGCAATTTGGAGGAAGAAGCTTCAGAACAGAAATAATCAAACTGCTGCAGAAGGAAATCTGATAGGAAGCATACAGCAGGGGAAGAAATATATCAGGCGGCATTCATTAAGTTCCCCAAAGCCCCTCGAAACACTGCTTTGAGAACTAGAAAACTATCATCAATTATAATCCCAGTATGTCTTCTGAAAGAGACTGTTACAGTCAATATGATGCTTGGATGCGGAGCCTCTGATTCTTGTTGTAAGGATATATTTTGTCTACACAGACATCAAAGGGCTAGTATGTGAGCAGGAATTTGCCTTGCGAAACTTTCTACTTCCCACTCCCAAACCTCATGTCCAAAGACTTACTAATGATGAACAGCATTGGTAGGTCCTGGCTAGAACACCTGGGATGCAATCTAGCTCCTTCACATCACAGGTAAAGAAAGGAAGGTCTGTTTGATTGCATTTTTAAAACAAAAAACTAGATTGGTAAACGGCTTTTCCAGGGCTTCGTATTGACAGAGAAGTCAGGGACATAGTAAGTGCGGATTCGTGGTCAGCAGCCTCAAGGAGACCTGCCACATTTCTGTGCCAATCCTGTTTTCTATTTCTTGATGCCTTGCTTGCCCACACTTCACATCGATTATAGCAAAGCTCATGTCCTCGCCTCAAATGTATAACATACAAAACTGGACCATTTACCTCAGCTTCTGTTCACTCATAGAGTCTATTTCCTTATCATTGGGTTTGCCCGATGGCCACTGTGGCCTCTCAGATCCTCCTTTGTATCAGAGCTCTTCAGTATCACTACAGCAGAAATGCCTCTCTCTCTCTCTTTGTGTATATATTTCTGCCTGTCTTTCTCTTCATAGTTTTATTCAGCACTAAATGGATCTAGTTGCTTCAGGTAATTTTCTAGACACCAGACCGCATCAAAAATCTCTGAGTCAGACTTTGATTCCTTGAGTAGCTTCTCTTGGGGCAAAAATTCTCCCTAAAAGGTATTTATGGTAAGGATGAAACCGCATCAGTTCCTTTTTCTGCCTTCAGGGCTGACCTATTAGACCAATCTTCTACTCTCTTTGGGCCCAGGTGATTCTGCTATTCAGCAGGGATGAGATCATTGTGCTAAAAGCCTAGTGCTTAGCTAGCATGGCAAAGGGCCAGTTCTGCAGGGCTCTCTTTTTTCCAATATCACCATCACAGGTAACACTCTGAAAATGTTGAACAGAGTCTCACATAACAACCCAATCAGGGTAACTTACCCAATAATTACTGGTCCGTGGAAATGCATGATATCTGAGAGCAACCTTATACATGCATCTGAATTAAAGCCTGTTGTTTTTAATTGTTCAAAAAAGGGTTTTCCGTACATTAATATCTTAACACCTGAAAGCAGAAACTAGACACAGATATTATACCTTTTAATAAAAATGATCTCAAAATGGACCATAGCCAAAAATGTAAAATGCAAAACTATAAAACTCCTGATAGATAATACAGGAGAAAATTTACATGACATTGCAAATAGTGATGATTTTTTAGATAGAAGACCAAGATACAATCCATGAAAGAAATAATTGATAAGAAAACTGCATTAAAATTAAAAACTTCTGCTTGCAAAAGACACTGTGAAGAGAATGGAAAGATAAGCCACAGACTGGGAGAAAATATTAGCAAAAAACATATATGATAAAGCGTTGTTATTCAAAACCTATGAAAAATTCTTAAAATTCAACAATAAAAAAGCAAACAAACCAATTTTATAAATGGGCAAAATATCTGATTAGACATCTCACCAACGAAGCTATACAGATGGCAAGTAAGCATATGCAACGTTGTTCCACATCGTATGTCATTATGGAATTACGAATTACAACAACAATGAGATACCACTACACAGCGACTAGAGTGGCCAAAATCCAAACTGTGATGCCACCCAATGCTGGTGAGGATGTGGACCAACGGGAGCTCTCATTCATTCCTGGCAGAAATGCAAAACAGCGCCGCTACTTTGAAAGACAGATGACATTTTTTTTGTTTTTTTGTTTTTTGTTTTACAAAAGTAAATATATTCTTACCATATTATTCAGTGGCTGTGCCCCTTGATATTTACCCAAATGAATTAAAAGGTTATGTCCACACAAAAAACTGCACATGAGTCATTATAGCAGCTTTATTCATAATTTCCTTTCATAAGGGAATGGATAAATACACTCTGGTATATTCAGACAATAGGATATCATTCAGAGCTAAAAAGAAATGGCCTGCTAAGGTAAGAAAATATATCGAGGAACCTTAATGGCACTGCAAGACTCCAACTGTATAAAAATCTGGAAAAGGTAAAACTATGAAGACAGTAAAAAAGGCCAGTGGTTGTCAGTGGTTGGTAGTGAGGAGGGAGGGATGAGTAGGCAGAACACAGAGAATTTCAGGGCAGTGAAACTATTCTCTACGATATTTCAGTGGTGGGTGCATGTCATTACATATCTGTCCAAACCCATGGAATGTACAATCCCAAGAGTGACCTCTAATGAAAATTATGGACTTTGAATGATAATGACTTGACAATGTAGATTCACTGATCAAAACAAGTGTACTCCCTGGCACGGGATGTTGATAGTGGGGGAGGCTCGTGGGCATATATGAGAACCCTATACCTTCTGCTCAGTTTTACTGTGAACCTAAAACAGCTCTTAAAATGTGTATTCAAAAATGGGAAACCAGGATAAACACCCCAAAATTGAAATTAAGGTAAAAAAGGAATGAAATAGAGTGATGCACACGCACAAATATTAACTACTGACTCTGCTATCCCTTAGGAATAGAGTGATTTAAATAGGTCTGGGGAAGAGGGTCTATGCTGCCACAAGAATGGCTTTATGTATCAGTGTGTTAAGTTTGAAATATTCCCCTGGACCCCTCAGCCCACAATGTAAAATCTATAGGCTTGGGTAAGACCATCACTTGAGATTTGTTTATAGTTTCTCCACATGAGATCTGTCACTCTACTTAGGTTCCATCAGCCATAAATTTTCCATTTGAAAATTCCTCTTGATTTCTAACACGAAACCACTGCCAGCTATGGGCAGTTTGGGATTTCTTTTTCAATTTCCTCAAGACCAAGAAATACGCTGCACCACTTAGACTATAGCCATGCATTAGCAATCTACAGTTTCTGCCTCTGATGACTGACAGCTCAGCGAGGGGAAATAGTATTCTGAAAGCTGTGGGAATTCAATTATCAGCTATGCTCTCGTGGGCTCCCTTCCAAGGTATTGGGTCTGATTAAAGGAAATGTTACTTTTGGAAGTAGGCATTGCTATCGAGCAACAGCAAAAGCAAAGAGCAAAACAAAAAACAAAACGAAAACCCAGCACACTGTATGTTACATCTGTGTTTCGTCTTGGTCATTCTGCATCTTGCTATTGTTCACATTTGTTCTCTTTCATTGCCAGAGGTGAGATTGCATGTTTGTGTGTGTGCATTTCTGTGCATGTGTGTTAAGGAGTTTTTATGTTGAGAGTTACCAAATATATACAATCCAAATATAACTGAGTCACTCATTCCACTCTTTTAAAATGAGAAGTTACCCAAAAACAGATGAAGAGACCTTTATTTGCATAAATAGGTATGAGGTCAAATCTAGGATTTGTATTGAGATAAGAAGTAGCAAAATTAGTATGGATACAGGAACAGAAGTTATGGTCCAAGACTCACAATTTAGAAGTTTAGATGTCAAAAAGAATAATACCTGCAATAAGAAATGAAAGTCGAACAATAGAAATAGAAGTCAAATAGAATAACACCAACAAGATTAAAGACTGTTTATTTCCTCTCACATGTATTTGCGGAAGCGGAGAAGAAAATAGTGGGTAACATTTAAAAGGGGGACTGCCTGCCTTCCAATCTGCAGAAGGAAGCTGGTCTTTTAATGATATGAGAATAATTAGTGTTCATACATAGAAGGAGACAGAAGTCCAACTGGTCTCTTCTAATCAGAGGTGTACTAGTGCTCCCCATTTGTGAAGAAGGCTAGAATATACTGCAGCTGACATTCACTAGCTGATGCGAGGGCTTATGTGAGAGTCATTTCCAAGGACTCATAGCCTCACCAGCCAGAGCCTAGAGTAGCTACACGATGGTTCAGTAACTGCGCTCCCAATTCTGCTCTTGTGCCCACAGGCCAGTGTCCCTGGGTTGCCCCTATGAAACCAGGTGCTATTAGGGCAGCCTCAAGGACTTATGTATTGATAGATCACTACAATACCAACAGAAAGAGAAATCTGAGTGTAAATGGAGTGTGCGGCAAGGAGGGAGAAAGAGGAGGAAAGTTTCTTTCAAGATATGCTTGTAAATCAAAACGAAAACAAAAAGGAGAGAAAGGCATACTTTGAAGGCAGTTAACAAAAATAATTTTTAAGTCAGGAATTTTAAATTTTCTGAAGATACAAAAAGAGAGAATGCCACTCATAAAAGAATAAAGAATATTTATAAATAAGCAGTCAAAACCAAAAAACAACAAGTTAAAAGCAGAATGATCTACAAATCATTGAGATTGGAAAGCAGTATTAAGAAAATCACTCAGAATGCAGAGAGGATACTTTAAAGCAGGGATATCAAGCTCATTTTCACCGGGGGCCACATCAGCCTCACAGTTGCCTTCAAAGGGCTGAGTATAATTTCGAATCCTTAACAGTTAAGGAGTAGTTACATTTATGCAGTCACGAAATTATTTTAGCCCTTTGAAGGCAACTGTGAGGTTGATGTGGCCCCCGGTGAAAATGAGTTGACACCCCTGCTTTAAAGGATGAAAAGCTGTTTAAAGCTAGGGAATAGATTAGTAGACCCAATATTTAGGCAGTAGTCATTCAGCAAGGAGAAAATAAAGCAAATGGAAAAAAAAAGGTGCACTGGAAAAGATGTTGGCTGAGAATTTCCCAGAACATAAGGTACAGTCCACAGACCCAACCAGCACAATGAGTGCCAAGTAGAGAACATTAAAATAGTTTATAACTATACACAGTTTAGCAAACCTCTGAAATAGTATGGCTTGAGACAAAATATTAAACATTAGCAGATAAAAAGATGAAGACTGTAAATGGCAAATAGCAGGCTGCTCATCAACAACGGTATAATCCTGAAGTTAAGTAAAATAAGTGGCTGTTTAATTCTATAGCCAGATAAATTATTGTTTAACACTTAGAATAAGAAAAAAAATTAAGACCTATTTAATGGGAGTTCTTCATCTATAGGCCTTCTTGAAAGAAGTTAGAGGATTTCGTTCACCATTGTGGGGGGCCTCTGCAGGCAGAGCCTCCCCTCCCCACCCCCCCATCCACCACGGATGAGAATAGGTCTACCAAGACTTGATCTGCTTGGGGAAGAAAGGTAGCTGATCTCTCAAAGGAGAAGGGCCCGGAGCCTTTTCCTCCATGGGTTTTTATTGGGTTCAATTTGCACAGGAATACAGGTAAACCTCATCAATCATTGTCAGGCAGTAAGGATCAAACAATAGATAACAGACGAAGAACTATGAGGGCTTATTCTGAGTCAGGGTAAGGTAGCTAAAGGACTATAAAACTTTGAGGAACAAACTCATTTTATGCTTGGACCCTTATCAGAAAACTGAGGACATTCTTAGCAAAGCAGGTTTCACAGGGTTTTATGCATTCTTTCTCAGGCCAGATTGCCCAAGGGAACCTGCCCTTTCCAGCACAGGGCTGCACCACCCTCTGTCATTGTTTCAGGCTTAAATCAGGCAGGGGATGTAAGGCAACCAAGAGATTAGGAGACTTCTTGCAGACAGAATGAGAACTCAGGCTATGTGAAAGCCAAGAAGTGAGGGTCCATCACCCCTCTCTATAGCTCCCCAAGTCTTTCCCTGAGGGCCTCTTCATGACCCTGCCTGTCTTAGGTCTTCTCTCCTTTGGGGAATCTTACCCTTCATTGGCTAACCAGTCTTCTGCCTGGGGTCAAGCAGGGTAAAGTAAAAGGGGACAGAGGTGGTGCCCCCGCCAGAGAGATAAGTTTTGTCTTCTTAGTGACTTCTGGTCCCAAGGTCTCTCGCCCAGCCTTAGCCGTGGCAGGTTACAGATTCTGAAACCAGGCAGGGCGGTTCCCAACACAAGAGAAAGAAAAATCAGTAGTATAGGAGTCTGGTGATAAAAAACTGATAAAAATGATATATATATATGTAAATTTATATAATATTGACTATAAAGTGATACTAATTCTGTTTCCAAATTTTAGAAAATAATTTTTAAAAGAGCATGGAGTGAAGAGTTAAGTATTAAAACACATGGGGATCCTTATCTACTTAAGAGGAACAGAGCGGAAACATTTTAGGCTTGTTAGAAATATATATAATAGGGTACATATATTAAAAATTTAGGTGTAATCAGTGAGGATATTAAAATTATTAGCTCAGATTTATAAATCATAAAAGGGGGAAAACAGATTTTTTTAAAAAGAGGAATAAAGAGAACTTCACCTAAGCAAAGCAAAAAACTGAAAACAAACAGATGTGTCTAAATGTATTAACCGCTCTAAATGTCTGTTACAAGACAGTCTCTTAGATTAAACTTTTAAAATCCCAGCCACAGGGTGCTTGCAAGAGATACTTCTTTAAACAATTTTCACAAAATCTTTAAAAATAAAATAGGAGGTAGAGGCAAGACAAGACGAGATTAAAAAAAATAGAAGGCTCACGTAACAATATTAACACCAGACCAAATATACTTTTAGGAGATAAACATCAACAATTATAAAGAATGATACTGCAATAAGCAGGAATTCAATAAATGTGAATTAAACAGTTATTTTGCAAACAGTCTCTCCTAGGCTCCTAGCCCCGATGAGACCGAAGTCCTCTGGTTGCGTAGCTCAACCATCTGAAGCTGTCACCCTCAGATCACTGGTGGCTCTCTCGTCTTCAGCCTTCTCAGGCTTCTTTATATGCTTCAAAATGTGTAGCCTGCATAATTTTTTTTGAAAAGTACGCATCCTGACATGTTGAAAATTCCCTTGGTAAATATTTAAATAATTAAGTATTTCACCAGCTTGGCACACGTAGGTTAAACCGTCCAGCATACTAAGATATTAAATGGCTGAAATGCAATTTCCCATTGTAAGGTTTGTCTTAGACAGACAAGTGCCTCGTGACAGAACAACAGAAATAGTTTTCTGGCAAAAGAACACAGAAAGTGATTCTCTCGAGATCTCTTTTTATGGTGATAATTTTTGACAGAATAGCCATTGTATCAGTGCGTGTATTACGAAAGGGGGAGAAAGGTATTGAACCTCTCTCTCCCTCCACACTTTTTGTTCATAGGATCCTCACACATTGAATGGCATTTGGATTAAAAAATAATAAACCGCAAAGACGGTGTCACAACAGAGTTCTTTAATTTCTTTTTGCTAACACTCTACGTTTTTGTTTAAAACTCTGGAGTGAAGGTAAAGTAGAGCATGATTGCCGGGAACAATGACAACGTTTCCTCGTCTTGTGCTATCGCACTAACATGTGGTCTCGGTGTAAATATACTTACAGATATGAATCTTTACTTCCAAATATGAACTTCAGGATGCCCTACAAACCATTCATTCTCAGGGAACACATACTGCAGAGACAAGTTCATGATCATGCTCTAACACTTCATCCTGAGGATCCTGACTGTTACAATACCTACAACTCCATGTTCCACGACTGAGGAACATGTCCCAGGCAGATAGATCTGCCTTTGATTATCGGCACTGATAGGGCTCATCTGACACCCACAGTCCCCTGACAAATTGCTCTTGGGTTTTATGATGTATTCTGCTTTTTTCATTGTGGTCAATTTTACCTCCTTGTCGATCTTTGTCTGGTTCTCCATTTCCACTGATTCTGTGTGACTGTGTTTCCCTATTTTCCTGCCTTGACTCTCACAGTCGTCTCTCAGTGGGTTTCTTTCCTCCACTTTCTCTCAGTTCCAGCATCTCCTTTGGATTACAGATAATAGTATTTTCAATGTGCAGATGTGACCATGTTGTTGCTTTAAAATTCAAGTAGATGTGTAAAATAAAATGTGCAAAATACCAGAATAAAGTTGAAACTTCTTCGTCTTATGTGAAAAGACTTTCATGATCTAATGCTCCAATGTGCCTAGTTTCTCCTCCTGCCCTGCCCTAAATGTATCTTCTTCCTTAGTCACATCAATGCACTAACCTTCCTGTAAGCCCATCATTGTCTTTTACCTGTCTGTATCTGTGAGCATTCTGTTTCCATAGCCAAGGACCATTTAATCACTTAAAATTTGTTATAATTCCTTTAAGGCAACTTCTTGTGACCCTCACCAAGTGAATTAAGCATTGTTATTATTTTAGCACCAGGTATATTCTTGTTTTGATTCACTAATCCCATTATTTAATAGGTAAGCTAAATGGAAAATCTGGAACTAGATGCCAGGATGAATTATGATTATTAAAGTTGGAAATCTTGACATAGTAAAATGCAGTTAAGATCAGATTTAAGTGAGTCCTTAACCCAAGCCTGTGAAGATTAAATTACTTAAGTTTCTTCTGCTTTAGGTTGGTGCTGGTCACCAGTGTTTGGCAGGTGGTAGAATTAACTTAAGTGGAGAAGAAGATTTAGCAGGAGGATATGAGTTTAGGAGACCCTTATGCCTCTATCTTGGACCAGAATTCTGAGAATATATGTTGAACATGGTACCAGAAAAATGAACTTTGAATTTAAGCTCTGTCAGTTATAACTCTCATGACCATGAGCAATTTATTTATACTTTCTGAGTCTCATTTTTTACAAATACAGTAAAAAGTTAATGATAGTCTCTATTTCATACTTTGTCGTAAATATTTAATAGATAACTGTATTTTTACATAATAATAACTATTATTATTTAATGCTGTCTTGACCCAGTTTTAAGGCCCTAGCTAGAAACTGGTCAGTCCTCTTCTCCAACAGCTGATGAAGTCCACACCCCAACCACTTTCCGTATTGAGTTCTCATACCCTGCAGTCACGTGGCACCCACTGTAATTACCCTGGGGCTAGATACCCGATGACTAGGGACAGCCCCTATATCCAAAAGGCTGTGAAAAATTTCCTTGTAGTCATTGCCCAGGAAGCTCAGAAAACCTGGTTAATTCCACTCTCCTTCCCAGGTATAAGCAGAAAGGCCAACTCCTTGTTACTCTCACCCCGGGTGCAGCCCCCTGGGCAGCCACGTCGGGCAGCTGTCTCTCACTTGGAACCCTAAGTAACAAAGGGTTCTACCTTGCATCTGTGTCAGTGTGTTGTAACCCTCTATGGAAAGTATCTTTAAATTTTATAAAATACTAATAGCATAGTGAGAACCAAGCACAAAGTAGATGTCTTTCTTTGTAAGTGGAAGGACAATGATGTCTACCAGTACACATTCTTTTCTTCTCTGAATTCAGCAGGAAGACCAGTTAAAATATAATCTAGACAGACTACAGTGTTCTTTAAAGCCTCTTAACGTACCTTTGGTATCTTTGCCACTGGACCGGTAGACCATAGAAATGTCTACAATGTCACTGAGATTTTTCTCAAGGGTACTTCCCTGATTGCTTACATAGTTTAAGAAATAATAGAAATGCCAGTCGTAGACACTGACAAGGTGTACTTTATTTACGGCAATTGAAATGGTGGACAGCTTTTCACTTCTTAATACTTGTTCAATCCCACATTGCAGACTAAAACATGCATAATGCATTACACTAGAGAAACATTATGAGATTAGAGCAAAACTTGTGCCATCATAGTCATTCTGAAAATAGACTGTCAACCTTTATTCACTCATTGGGGAAATGGTAAATAAAATATTATTATTTGGGAAATATTTTGGGTAGACTATTTCTTGTAAAATGTCACCTAAAACGTGTTATTTATATATCACGCATGAAAATTTACTTGTGTTACTCTTTACCCAGGGATATTCATTTTCTCCAGAATACAAAGTATCAGAACAAACCTCTAAACATGTGCTTATAGACATCACCTGTGGCCACAGATTTATTTGTAACAGATCTGGCCTTTTTTACAACACTCTGATGTTAATTATGATAATAATTGTGGACTCTTGACTGGATAGTTATAATAACAGACATATGTTAGGGGTTATTTTTTGTTGGTTTCCTTGTCCTAGCTTATTTAATCATTACTACAACCCTTAAGAGATAGTGATATTTGAAAGTTTCTGGGGATTTTCTAATGAAACTTAGAATGTAAGTTGCCCAAGTCCCCACAGTAACTAAATAGAGAGAAGGATTTGAATGTAGATCTACTAACTTGAGAACTATTATAACGTGGATCTCTCAATGTGCTCTATCAAGTATTTCTAATGACAACCTTTCTCCCGTATCCAATGTTTATCCCCAGTTTTCACTCCATGAAATGAGCAGCAAATGGCTCTGTAAATAATTACCCTTCATGTTCTCTCTTGAAATTCACTCTACCTTGCCTTTGAGCCATTCCATTTTTCTATTTACTGTATGTGTTTCTATTTCCTTCATCCAAATGATTTCTTTCTATCTTTTCTTCTCCTTTCTTCTCCCTCTATACAAGGGCTTCCCCCAAGGCTAAGTTCTTGGATTTTTACTTAATGTCTACATTCTCTTTCTTGTTTTACTGCCTCATGTGTAAGGCTTCCATTCCACACTGACTACCATTTCTAAATGGACATTTTTATTTTATAGCCTCATGATCAGCTCACACTCAATAATTACTAATTGAACTATCCCTTCTTGAATACATATGTGCCATTTTTATTTTATAACTCTCCTTTTTTGGCAATAAGATTTAGGGCAAATAAACCAATCTTCATTCATGTCTATATTTCCTTCTTAAAACAAATAAATAATTTTGATAGTTTCTGCAGCCTCTGCAGGCTTTGGAGTTTGATGATTCCTTGTTCCAATCCATGAGATTCACCCACTTTTGAAATTTTAAATTCACACTTTTGAAATTAGTCAAGTTAGCTCTTTAGGAGCCCACTCTGACTAATTGAAATTGTGGGTCTCATAAAAGAAACGTCTGGTAAAGACCCAGTCTTTGGTGACTTGTATCCTGAACCCATTCTACTACTAAATCTACTAAATTCTACTAAATGTAGAATTCTACTAAATGTATCTTAACCCATTTCAAGAAACAGATAAAGAAATTCTGTTTCCTTAAATCTCTTCATTTTGTTAAAACTGTATTTTGTACTTGTCTTCATAAATGCTCAATATAGATAGTAACTAGCCTCATGCCCAAGTCAACTTCTTTTGCACTTATTTTATACTTCAGCTTCATTTCATTCTGCTGGCCAGTAGCCCCTGAAGCATTGCAAATGTGTGCTCTGCTTAGGGGACATCCAGTGCACTCTTAATGATTTCTTCCTTATCATTCTCCATATCATTTACATCTTCATTTTTAAAAATTTCTGTACATATACCTACAAAATCTGATTCTCAATGTTCTCTCTCCTCCAATCATTTTGAATTTTACTCTTCAATAGCTTCCTCAGTATATAAATTTCATTAGGCCACTTCATAATAACATAACTCTCAGATTCTACAGTGTGATTCCAAAGCCTTCTATCATCAGTTGTCCAAATGTGTCTCTGTCTGCTCCTCAAAACTCAGCCACAGATGGCTGTTTCAGTTCATTCTGTCTTCTCAGTGTTGTCTAAGGAAGTGTAAGGGACTGTGTGGTGGCACTATGAGGCCTCACTCAGAACCTTATTCAAGGAAAGAGTTTTTATCTCAGAGTTTGGAGTGCTGTCCTAAGACAGCTTTCGGCGGTGCATTCAGGTGTCTGCAAATCGTCCTTATCTAAGGTAAAACATTGCTTCAGTGCCCCACATCTAATTACAAGTTAAAGAGAGTATAGAGCATGGATGGACCTTGAGATTATTACACTAAGTGGAATAATCCAGTCAGAGAAAAAACAAATACCATATGATCTCACTTCTATGTGGAATCTAATGAAGAAAATAAATGGACAAACAAAATAGAAACAGGGGTATGGATACGTGGAATAGACCAATAGCTGTCAGAGGGCAGCGGGGACCAGGTACTTGATGAAAGAAGATGAAGGGACTAGGCAAAGATCACATATGCGTAACCCAGACACACAGATAACAGTATGGTGACAGCCAGAGGGAAGGGGGACATGGCCTGCATGGAGGTGGGCAAAGGGGGGGAGGGAGATATCTGTAATACTGTCAACAATAAAAATAATCATAAACAGCAACTGTTTTTTGAACATGTATAGAATTATGCAACCACCACCACAGTTCAGTTTTAGAATATTTATATCACGTCAAGAAGATCTTTTGTGCATAAATGGAGTTCATCCTCACTCCCATTCTAAGCCCCTGACAACCTCTGATCATCTTTCTGTCTTTAGGGACTTGCTTTGTCTGGAAATTTTCTGTAAATATAATTCTACAACATGGTATTCAACTACTCCTCCATCTTAAATGCATTCTTCTCAATCAGCCAGGGTTATAGGTCATAACACAGACCTCATCATTATATCCCCCTGATTTATACCTTTTAGTGAATTTTCACTGCATGTATAATTCAAAATCCATTGTATGTAAAACATGGAAGGCTTTTAATTGTCTGGTTGGAGTTAACATACTCAACCTATCTCCAAATACTGCCTTTCAATCCAGGCATAAATTTGGGCGCATCTTGTCTATTTCTTATCTTTCAAAATCCTCAAATATTTCTTCATTTGTGAAACCTTCCTTGACCCAACATGGCATTAAGTAATTTTCCTTTGGTACACATTCATATCTAATTCTTACTTGTATTATAGCACAGATCATGTTGTATTTTGATTAATATTTGCATAAACTTTTCCTTCTACTGAGTGAACTTTTTGAGAATAGGAGCCATGACATTTGAAAATCTTTACCCCTTGATTTAGCAGTAACCCTGGTCCATCATAAGTACTAGATGAATGTTTACTCACTGAATGAATGAATGAAAGTGTTAATGAATGAATGAATGAATAGATGAAAACTTAAAGCAGAATACTGATATTAGGGATGAGGAAAATGGAATAAATTGTTTCTAATAATTGATTATCTGCTTCAAGTCAACGCCCTGGTTCTTGACATTGTTAATTATTAGTAATGAATGATTCACATGATGATTTCAGAACTATGTATTTCCCTGTCTGGTTGGGAACTGGGGTTTCACAATGTAGGGACTGTAGTTGATATCTTCTTTTGTCTCTTGAAATTTTTCTAACAGATCAGAATCACACTATAGCTAAAATGTGTCTCGGCAGCTTTTTAAACCATTACCGAAATTACAATTCAGATTCAACTGCAGCACAGAATCTTTAAAGTAGTGACAGTGTTTCTCAGTTATAAAATCAGGGCTTATCACATTTAGAAACTATTCAAATTCTCTCCCCATCACTTTTGAATAGAGTTATTTTCACATCAGCTGCTTTATACTGACTACATGTGCAGAACCAAAATATCGAAGACCAAGTTAATTCATTCACCCTCAGCAGAACCATAAAGGCTATCTGTAGCGATATTGAATTAAAATATACTCCAATCAAAAAATAGTTAGGCTTTATCTTCTGTGTATAACTAAAGCACACACATTTTTGTGTTGAATAGGTATGTATTCAACAAAGACATCTTATTTTTGTCATACCCAAGAATATAAAACACAGAAAATAGGTATCCCAATAATTGTGTTTATCAAGTTTTCCTGTAAACTAACATATATATGTTTTCATGAACAGATTATAAGGTGAAAATCTTACATTTGCTATTTCTAGTGTCAAATGCACCCAATACCCAAAATAGCAAGGCTTGTCATATCATTATAAGATTATCGGTAAGGCTCCCTATTACTTTTCTATTGGTATTCTAACAAATTATCACCGAGTTGGTGATTTATAACACCACCCATTCATTATCTCTCAGCTCTCTCCTTAGAAGTCTGGGCACGGTGTGCTTCAGTTGCATCCTTAAGCAGGGAGGGCCTCAGAAGGTCTAAATCAACAAGCTGCCTGGGCTAGCCTCATATCTACAATCTCTGGGGAAGACTCTCCTTCCATATGCACTCGGGTTCTTGGAGGAGTTCAGTTCCTCATCATTCAAATCCATTTTCAAGCAAACAATGGCTATGTTGAATTCATGTCCTTCAAATTCTGACCTTGCTTCTACCAGCCAGAGTTAGACTTTCTCAAGGCTCATGTGATTAGATTAGCCCCATGTTAATAACCCAGATAATCTTACAATTTTTAGTTCAAATAATGGATAATCTTAATTATGCCTATAAAGTCCTTTTTGCTCTGTATTCATAGGAGTAACAATAGGATATTAAGACTATAGGGGCCAAAAATCTTTCTGCCACTGGCTCTTAGCTTAAAATGCACGTAAGATATTGTATTGAACATACAGTTCTTCCAACGTTTTGAAAAGCCTTGCTCCAGTAGCCAGCTGATGCCAGTAATAGAGCGAGTGAAGTGAGCTTAAAATTACTGTGATGGCTTCTTAGCCCCCTTCTTCACCGTCTAACCTTCAGCAAAACATCTCTCACCCAATAAAGAATGCAGAGGAGAATACTGGGTTTGAGATTTACGTTGCACATGTACTTGGTAAGGATATCATCAAAAGCCTCTGTTGAGTCACTGGGTTTTAGAAGCTATTATTCCACTTGCTAATGACTCCCGTGAAATGTTTTGTGGTGTGACTTTGAAAAAGCTTTTCCTTTACACTGTTAAAAAATACAGTGAGAGCTCTGAAATTTTCTCTTCATCTAACTACATTATATACATATAATCTATAAGGGACTCTAAGTGCGCTTAGTTTACGTGAAAGTGAGATACGCAAACAGAACTTGATTGTAAGGAGTAGAAAATACTAATTATGGCAATATGAATTTAATTTACATTGCACTTGAGCACTTTAAAGATCCTTTCAAATATTCCATACTACGGCTGACACAAATAAAACCCATACAAATAGTTTTATTTTTCCTCAAAGCAACATTTGTGTGTGTGTGTGTTCACCTTACATATCTTCTATTCAAGGCACAGTCAATATCACTGAAAGATCAGGTTAGCTGAAGTTTGTTTCTTCATTTCTTGAAATCCAGAAGTTAACTTGGACTGGTCAATGTATATTATCTTACGTAAGTATATGTCCAGCACTCTTTTAAGGTTGATGAGTCTTTCTGCTACAACTACAGTGTTTTCAATACCTATTGCTGTACTAATTAAAATAGGAAAATTTAGACCCTGAAAGTGGCAGACTTAGGAATCTAACTAATGAAGCCTAAATCTGTCTCATGCTAAGACTGCTTTAGAAGTCTTTGAGATTTGGCCATTAGAAAGTAATTGGAAGTTAAATTAAACAAACAAAAACAAGTAAGCAGAAAAAATGAAAACCACTCTGGGATGGTATGTGTGGAATTTGCTTAAGTGGACTTTGGAGAAACAGAATCATCAAGTAATATCTTACAGAATGTTTAGCAGCTATAAAGCAAGATGCAAGGTGACAGGTTGAGGAGAGAAAGGCACAGAAATGTTTCTTGTATTGTGTTGCCTTTCTTCCAGAGATAGGGACCATCTGAGTGTTTGTAGCCAGAGAATAAGCAATTGAGAGAAACAGAATTTCCTGAGAAGAGTCAAAGGTGGAGCAAAGCCAGAAGAGATGGAGAGCATAGAATCAAGAAGCTTAAGTGAATGGCCCCAGCTGGGTAGCTGAGTTGATCAGAATGTCATCCTGATCTGCAAAAGGCTGTGGGTTCGGTCCCTGGTCAGGACACATACAAGGTTCAACAACTAAATGCATAAGTAAGTGGAACTGATCTCTCTCTCTCTCTCAAATCAGTAAATATATTTTTAAAAGATCATAGGAAGAAGTTTTCTTTAGAAAAAAAAGAAAGGACATTGTCTCTACAAAAGAAGAGAATAAGGTCATGGTTTTGTCATTTGAAGCAGGGGAGAGTTGATTTGATAGCTTCCACTGCATAGAATTCATAATTTGGGTAACATTAAAAGGTAAGGGAGTCTATGGAAACGATGTCTTCTGTAGTTCACAGAAGCCAACTGGGGGTGACAAGCCCCATATATAAGTAGAAGAAGATTGATTAGTGTACTAGTTACAAGTTCAGGTATGATAGTCAGACTGGGTATAAATCCTGGGTCTACCATTTAAACTCTACTTTGAGATAAATTTCACATACCATAAAATTCACCCATTTAAGCTGTATGGTTCAGTGTATTTTAGTACATTCACAGGGTTGTGCAACCATCACCACAATCTAATTTCAAACATTTACGACACTCCAGAGAAGAACCCATTAGCAGTCATTACCCTTTCCCTCTCTTCCCCCCATGTCTCGGTCTCAGCCCCGACAACCACTGATCTCCCCGGTCTTTATGAATTTGTCTCTTTATGACATTTCATATAAAAGGAATCATACAATATGTAGACTTTTGTGACGGCTTTTTTAAGATTTACTATGTTGCCGCATATACTATTCTTCATTCCTTTTTATTTCTGAATAATATTCCATTGTATGAATAGACCACCTTTTGCTTTTTTCATTCATCAGTTGATGGTCATTTGGATTGTTTCCAGTTTGTCTTTTATAAAGAAATCTGTGATGAACATTTGCTACAAGTTTTGTGTGAACATATTTCATTTCTTTTGACTATATCCTTAGGAGTAGTGCATTGCAGAGTCACATGGTAACTTGACGTTTTCCAAAGGGGTCTATTCTTTACTCTTGTAAAAGGGATCTCACGTCACTGACATTCAGGTTCTTGACTTTACAGTGAATGCAATAGTTGTACTTAGAATTTTGGGCTTGGAAGAGGATCAAATTCGATGGAGACTGAAGGCTGTCAGAAGGCAGTTTCGATGTGACATGTGTGAGTATGACACTGCCATGGCCCTTGCGTGCAGTTTCTAACCATGTCCCTGGTGGAGCCCTGTAAGTACTGTGTAAAGTTCTCTTTATACCTTGATGCTGGTCCAGACATCTTTCCATTTCGAATCAGCGTGGCCTCACCCATTCACTCCTGGCCTTTCCTTTCCATCTAAAACTAACATTTGACCATCATAAACCCTTCACTTCTAGCAGAGTATCTGGTCTCCGCTTTCATCATGGTAATGACACTCCCTCCTTTTCCTTTGTCTTTTTCTTAGCATTGGCATTTCCAACCTATACTAAGATGGTTTTAGCAAACAACCCATATGTCTGTTTTCACATTTTTCAGACCACTGCTAAGAAGTAGACATGGGAAAGAAATCAATGCCTGAAACTTTCTATAACTAAGAAAAAATTAAAAACAAAACAAATATGTCACATTAAAAACCTAAAAATACATTAAAATTACTGACTTTTCTGTTTGACTTGCAGTTACTCCATCTACAGTATCTCTCACCAGGTGTTCTTACAGTTCAAGCCTGAGTCATCGCAGAACTAATAAGTATGTAGAGAAATTACTATGTTTTGACTGTTAATACTTCTTGGAGGATGTTGTTCCTTTGCTTTAGTTTTTTTTTTTTTCAGGGTATTTAAATCACTTCAGAATCATGTTCAAGATCCTTAACCAAGTGCAAAAAGCTCTTTATTATCTTGCTTCTGTCTACCTTTCCTATTTCAGCCACCATTGGTAACATTCCAACTATTATTTCCAAGTAGTTGCTATATGCAAAAGTTGGGTATCATGTCTTTTCGATTTTCATGAGAAATATTCAGAACTTAATGGTAGTTATGTGCTTACACACACATATTAAGGAGACAGACTTTTATTTTTTTATGTAGTTTTGACAGAGATGTTCAAACACATCTTTTTCCTTGTTGTTTAATATTCACTACACATTCTGGGCATGAAATGATGAATTTTCAGACTATAGTTCAAAGTCCTTTCTAAGTTATGCTGAAATAAAAATAAAAATAAAGCAAAGCATGAACTGTTAAGAAAGCAGTGAGTTATTAATTATTCTTTTTGTGAATTACCTCTGGGGAATTTTTTCCCTTGATGAAGGTGTATTTGTCATACTGTTAAAGTCTTCTATTCTGATATGTGTTCTCCACCCCACCTCCCCACTTTGTCATAAAAAAAAAAAACATTTGCTCTAGAGACATGAAAATTTAGAGAACAGTAGAGAGCATCTCATTGAACTCGCCCTCGAAGAAAACTTCCCAAGTATAGAATCCTTTATAGCTATCAATTTGGTCATATCAGAAGGTTGTAGGTCATAATTATATCAGTCTCCAACTAAATTTTGCTTAACAAATCTAGTCATCATAAAGGCTCTCTTTAGGTGGTGTCACACTGCGCTTCCCTGTACCCCTTGCTTATTGGCAGGATCATTCCTTTTTTTCATGCAGCTGTCGGGGGGAACCAGTCCATCCATTTGGGATGGGCTAACTGCTTAGCAAGGATAAACTGGTTAGCTGGGCAGAGGTATATTGCCATTGGCTGAAAGAGATAACCACGAAACTCTTTTATTCGTAACTACTTGAAAAAATATAAATCTTGCACATTATAGAAAGTACAGAATTTTACCCTAGAAGTCTTCATCTAAAAAGACTGTTACTGTGACAGCATTCAGGACAGATATCATAAACTAATCTGTGGAACCAACAGAGTTGAATATTTGGGAATATGCACGATGTTGCAAGAGTCAAAAGAAATAAAAGCAAGAGATATATTGAAATACAGGAAAAAGATATAGTATGTGTGAGTATTAGAGATAGTCGTTCATATCTATGGCCTGTCTTTCACACATACCACAGTACATGGCAAGGAAAATATTTTTATAAAGGTGCAGACATAAAAAAAAATAATGAATTAGTCAAAAATGAAAGAAAGCCATTTGTTATCAACTTTTATCATTTTAGATTCAGTTAAATGGGGTGATTCATAAAGATGAGGCAGAGAGTGTATACATGGGATTTAAGATGAATGCAATCTTGCTTATATACACATCCCACAATCCTGGCTGATAATATGGTTGCATTAAAAGTAAATGCTCCGACCAGAAAGGGGTTGGCTCACACCAGAAAACATAAAGCAAAAGTTGAAGATCCGAGTCAGTCACTGTCCAGGATTAAGAATACCTTAACCTGGTGATTTCTGTTACTTGGGCCATGCACCTGAAAGTTCTACCAAGTACCCTATCCGCTCCCACAACCACCACCATATGCCCAGATGCTTGAGAGGTAAATCTAAGTGCTAGACAGCATGCTGTTCTCAGCATTGTCCCTCCCTTTGTATAACTACTGCTTCAAGATAGTTGTATGATGACCATGCTTGTCTTGCTCAGGTCTCTGTACTGCTATATAATCAATTCTCTTCCAGGAAGCAACTCAATCACTCTCGCAAAGAGCCTTCTCAGTTGGCTCCCCACCACTTCACTGTACTTCCATGAATATTTGTGGAAAGCAGGGGTCAGCACAGCTCAGCACCAAACTACAAAACCGGCTTTGAAAATATTGGCCTTTTATAATAATTTCATTCAGAATATTTAACTCTTCTCCTTCATTAAAGTATATGTATGTAAATATATGACAGGCACAATTACATTTGTTAACAAATAACTGTTAGTATACTGTCCAAAAAGCTGTTGCTAACTAAACTTTATAAGTTGTTTTATTTCAACTATGGTTGTTAAAAAATACATTTAACCCTTGAGCCAACTACTTAAAATTCACAAGTGTCATTTCCTCTGGACAATTACTGAAGTGTGTTTGAAGAGTACATGATGTACCAAAGAAAAGGAACAGTCTTTGCCAGCTGTCTTCCCTATAATAGCTGTTTGGCCTTTCTTGGAAGGTAAGTTGCATGCAAAACATTAGAAACTTCTCGCCATCCTTTATCTGTAATGAATAGTAGAGAGCTTCAGCTCTAGAAGTTTCCAACTCAAAAGCCTTTGTTCTAAAGATAAGTGATACTGTTGAGGAGGGCGGGGAAAGAGAGTTTGGTAGGATGATTTAAACTAGGATATTATTTGATGCAACATTCCATTTTAGTCAAGCAAGTCAAGGTGGAGGTATAAATGGTATGTTGGTTGACACTATAAATATGAACAAGTTCTTTGTGTACAGAATAGTGTGGACTGTGCTGAAGAGTGGCCTCTCACACACAAAAACTATCATGACCTTGACTGTAACACCAAACTCTGCCTTTCTTTAGAGGAAAAGCAATCACTGTGCAGAAATGAAATGTCAACTGCAAGAGTGAGAGAACTGAATGAGAACGGAGACCTCAGCTCATAAAATACAGTGTGGCAAAAAAAAAATTATCTTCCAAGCCTCTGAAAGCAATACTGGATACCAGCTCCCTTAGGGAAAGTTAAGCACCTCTTTAAGTCTTTCTGAGATCTTAACAAAGGTCTTTAGCCAGATCCTTGATTTGGTCTACTCCTCAAGTTTTCTCATTACACTCCAACACAAAGGCATTAGAAGTTTCCTAGCTGTGATTCTGATTAATGTTGACATCAAAACAAGTTTTGAAGGGAAGACTCTTTGAACAGGATAGCTCTGTTGTTGGTTATGAAATGTCTTTTAGGGGAGGATGTAGAAGAAGGGGGATTTGAAGCAAGGAATAAGTTTAGGGATATATATTACATAAATCAAATAAGAGAAAATGCTGGCTTGAAAGGGTGTTAAGTGTTTAAGTGGTAATAAATGAATCTTGAATATTGAAAAGGGAATTAAGAATCACTTCCAAGATTGTTGCCTAAGCAATCAGAACAATAAAGTTGTCATTTACTAAAACGAGGAACTCACTAGAAGTAGCTGTATGTGTGAATGTAGTGGTGGTGGTCAGGGAGTTAACTGGTGAGCTTTAGGAGGTAGGTATTGGACATGTTACACTGGAGAAGTCTTTTAGGTATCTAAGTGGAGATGTTCAGTGGACAGTTGTTGGGAACCACCCTGCCTGGTTTCAGAAGCTGTAACCCCCCCATGGCTAAGGCTGAGTGACCAACCTTTGGACCAGAAGCCACTAAGGAGACAAAGCTTATCTCCCTGGCAGGACCGCTGCTTCTGCTCCTTTTTCTTTACCCTGCCTGGCCCCCAGTGTTTGATCAGTTAGCCAATGATGGGTAAGATTCCCCAAGGGGGGAACAACCTAACACGGGCATGATCATGGGGAGGCCCCAGGGAAGGACTTGGAGGGCTATAGCAAAAGGAGGTGATGGACTCTCACCCCTTGGCTTTGACATAGCTGAGTCCACACTCTGTGTTCCAGAAGTCTCCTAATCTCTTGGCTGCCTTACTTTCCCTGCCTGATTTAAGCCTGAAACAATGACAAAGGGTGGTGCAGCCCTGTGCTGGAAAGGGCAGGTTCCCTTGGGTGATCAGGCCTAAGAAAGGATATGGAAAATCCTGTGAAACCTGCTTTGTTTAGAATGCTCTCAATTAAATGATAAAGGTCCAAGCAGGAAAGGAGTTTGTTTCCCAAGGTTTTGTAGCCCTTTAGCTAACAGACCCTGACTCAGAATAGGCCCTCATAGTTCTTTGTATGCTATCTATTATTTGATCCTTACTGCCTGACAATGATTAATGAGCTTTACCTGTATTCCTGTGCAAAACAAACCCAATAAAAGCCCATTGAGGAAAAGACTCTTGGCCCTTCTCCTTGGAGAGCTCCGCCACCTTTCCTCCCCAAGCAGGTCATGTCTTGGTAGACTTATTCTCATTCATGGCGGCTGGGGCAGGGCCCTGCGGGCGGAGCACCTCCACAGGCAGTCAGATATATACCTATTGTTCAGAGAAGATACCAGGCAACTCTTTCTGATTTTTGTCTCCCCATTCATTAGACATAGACTTGTTGGAACAGAAATTACACTGGGCAAAACTGAACAAGAAAGGAAGACTTTATTCCAGGCTGTTGCAATAAGGGAGAGAGTCCAGAACTTAATTCTACTCAAACAAGCGGCTGCAAAGTTTTAAAAGCTGAGCTGGGGTGAAGAGATCTTAGATCATTAATTTTCATTTGCTAATTACCCAAAGGAAAAATAAACTAGTCTCTCTCTTCACGATAAACCACAGTTTTACTGCTTGGAGCAAGACACCACTGCAGTTAGGTTCCTACCCTCCCTCAAAGCCTGGCATCTTCCTTGATGGTTGCATTAAAAGGTATGTCTCCCAGGTCCTTACAAAAGACATTCATTAGCTGTAAAACTGGCAAGAAGCATTTTAAAAGGTTTATATCTCAAAGGGACAGAGAAAGTATTTACAGATACAAGTTTTCTAAAGCAAGTGTTCTAAAAAGGAAGAGAGGGAATTCTGGAGCTCCATCATCTGCACTCTGCAAGGGCAGGGGCTAGGTAAGAGGGGAGTCAGGGCCTTACAGCTCTAAGTCTAGTCAAGCTGAAGGAAACATTAAGGCTGTCTGGGTTAGTCTTTAACAGGGTGACCATGTAATTTATTGCTTGAGTCAACACACTCTTGAGAGTGGAAGAGGGCACTATTAATAATTAAAATGAATCCAAAGCATAGAACAGGACTCCCTGTCAAACTGCAATGAGTGGTTATTCTACCTTTGCATTCTTCCTGCAGCTCAGAGGAGAGGGTGCCATGAGGTGTAAAATATATGTGAAGATAAATACAACTTACCTTAAAAATACTATGTGACCAAATTGCCAGGAAAAAAGTTTATTGACACCAAAGCTTTCTGAAAGATCAATTATGGAGGTGATTTGGCCAGGTTCCTCCTTCAAGATCTCACTCAGGTATCGCTTTCTGCATCATTAGAGTTCTCTACGTGTTTCTCAAAAGCGAGACTTAGCCTTCTTCTGTTTACTTTTCTTTTCACACAATACAGACTTGAGCACATTGAAAACACAAACTTCCCTTTTAATCATTACTTCAACACCTGGCAGTGTGCCAGGTATGTAGTAGATACTCAACAAATATAGATGGATTGAAGTAGAAAGGCGGCGAAAAAGGGAGTTAAAGTGGTATCCACCTGTTGAGCTTCAAAGATGGCAAGAACCGTTATAAAATAAACAGAAATGAGAATAGGAAAAGGTGCAAAGCCTCTTGTTTTATCCCATAAGGGATTCAGGTTATAGTATCAGGTGAGGGGAGAAGAGAGGCCAATATATTTACCTAATGGTGTCCATAATGCTATTAGTTGCATTCCCTTCTATATTTTCTTCCTGTGGAATGTGCTTATTCCCCATTAGTGCTTCATGAATTAACCATAGCTGCCACCAATGTAATTAAAATATTGATTGCCAAGGGGAAGTAAAGATTCAGCATTAATTCATTCAGCAAAAACTTATTGAAACCTATTATATGTCATGCCTTGCAATAGGCTACAGGAATATATATAATAGCAAGTAATTATCTTGTCTGCATGAACTTGGCTGTAGAATTGAATTATAAAATAGTGCAAAATATCATTCTATGAGTTCAAACTCACCAAATACATTGCAAATTATCTTCTGTTTAACTCTGGTTCTAAGCAGTGAGTACTGTCCAGGATATTTCACAAGTGGTACTTGCATGGAGGTATGTGGTCATGGTATCATTGTGTCATGGCCACCTCTCAGTGGTGTCCCCAGGAGCCTTACCACTGCCCAAAGAACCACAAACTCATGGCTGCACCCAGCATCAATGTTGTGACTCCACATCTTCCAGGAGTCCCCCTTACAGCAGACACATTATTTACCTTTCCCTAAACCTCATTACCTTTCATGTGACCTCATATATTTTTCCCATGCCTGAATCTGTCTTAACAAGGTGAATCAGTTTCTCACTCGTGAAATGATGAATCTGTTTTATAATATTCACTATTGCTATCATTTATTGAGAACATGATAATGACAGGCACTCTGATGATCTTTGCAGTAACCCGATTAGTTGGGCATTTTTGGGATCTCTAGTTCACATGCAGGAGCAGAGATCACTTTCTCAGTATCAGTTCCCTGACTCTGGGCCTCACATTCTTAACCATGCTCCACACCCAGGAGTGTGTTGTTGGCCACTACCATCCAGTCATTGCCCCTTATTGTCGTGTACCTTGGTATTTCTGCTGGGAGAATCCAAGTGATATCACCACTTCTGCCCCCCAGAAATATCCAGAAAAGGCATAATAGGTTGAATGTGCACCCTAAGACCAATGCAAGGATCACCCTTGCAGCACAGATAGAAACAATACACAGACACAGAGCCCGATGACTTAAAAAGTAGTGAGTGATACCATAATGTGCTAAGAGCAAAGACACTGAGGCTTGCTCTTGTGGAGACACTGTCACCTAATCGAAGTAGGTATGCATGGATGTTACAGGTGTAGAGAGGTTGGAGGAGAGAGCATGACCTACAGATAAGGCTGAAAAATTGAGCAGAGATGATAGTCCAGTGTCCTGAGACCCATGATAGCACTTGGGAGTTACCGTGTTGCAGTGAAAATGTGTTCGATATTTATGTATTTATATTTGTGTTTTTAAAGGAGATGAGAAAGACTTCTCTAGTGGCAATGTGAAGGATGGAGAACGTCGAGGTGCCCAGTATGGTGGTTACCATAATTATACAAGCAAGGCATGGGGAGAGCTGATCTAGAGCAGTGACGATGAAATGTGTGAGAACCAAAAGACATTCCTAGGATTGTCACCTGTAGGATTTAGTGATCTATTCAATGTTAGGCATGAAGAAGAGGAAATTGTCAACAGCACCTAGAATTCCTTTTGATACCTTGAAATAATTCCTTACTCTGGGTTCATGATAACGACCTCAAGGCCCTCCACAATCGGGCCTCCAGGCACTTCCCTGGCCTCGCCTCTGACCGCTCTTACCCTTTTTAACTCCCGGATGCCCTGTGGACTCCTTACTCTCGGAATATATCAGACAAGCTCCCATCTGAGGGCATTTGTACCTACTCTTGCCTTTCCCTGGAGCACTTTTCTCCGAGATATCTCTGTAGCTCGGGTTCTCGTATCTTTCGGATATCAGTTTCTGAGTAAGGCCTTCATTGACCACATACCTAACGTTGTGCACACCCACATATGTACACACACACCCCTACCCAATTTGGCACTGCCTTTTCAGTTGTTTGTATTATTCTTTTCTGAGCTACAAAAAAATACTGGAAAGACTGTACATGTTACTTATTAATTTTGTATTTATTGTTCCACAGTAATGCAGTCTTGTTAAGACAGAATTTATGTTGGCTTTGTTTATTATTACTGCAATCCTGGTGTCTTTAAGAGGGCCTTTAAATACTAATTTAGTTCAATGAATTAATTTCTAGAATATTTGAGTCTGTGGATGCTGGCCCCATTATTTAAGTGTCTGTCTCTACCCCTCCCACTTCTAATTTATTAGAAAGCAGTTTCCCTAGTTCCTAAATATAGCTTCATCTCCAGTACTGTCTGAGACACCATTATCTCTCCTACAGGCCCATCATCTCTCACTGGGCAAAAGCAGTCTCCTAAGTTGCCACTGTCACTTCAAACAGTTTATTTTCTACCCAGTAGAACAGCCCAAGTTACCTTTAAGTATATAAATTATATCACATAGCCCTCTTTCCCTAAAACCATCTAATACTGTTTCACAGCCCTGAGTGTGATCCAGGCTCTGAGTGTATCCAGCAGTGCCCCACAGAATCTGTGCCCCATACCTCCCTGAGCCCACCTACTGCAGTCCTTTTGCCTGTACTGCACTTGAGCCACTGTAGCCACATTGTCATTTCTCAAAAGTCCCAAGATTGTTCTTATATTAGAGCCTTTAGTTAGTTAGTTGTTTTTTATTTTATCATTTGCCTACAACAATTTTCTTGGGCTTCCTTAGTGTGAAGATATCAGATAGGTCTCTACTAATTCAATAACTTCAGCAAATATGTATTATGCCATGTACATGTACTATATATACTATGTTATGCCAGATACATAGATCTAAGGGTTGTTAATAATAAACAAGATCCCGTCTCACCATGGTTGCAATGGGAGAAATATCCATTGAATATCATAATGGCAAACATGAAAATATGAACCTATATAGTTTCTTTTAAGGAAAGGAAACTTGTTTTAGAACCTTATACCAAAAATCCATCATCCTCAGAGTAAAATTGACAACTGGAACAGGAGCGGGTCCATCTTAATATCTGTCACAGGTGAGGGATAAGGAGGTAACAAATATGTCTCGTTTTGTGAGGCATTATCATGATTTAATCTATATCTGCCGATCATCATGGGCCTGATGTCATAACACAGCATATATCATAGTCATGACCAAATGTAGCATTTTTGTGTGCTTTTTCCACACTTGAAATGTTATGCTCATCCTACCATATTCCAAATTCCTTCAGATAGTTTTCACATTTTTTCTGTTATAACTGCTTATTGTCAAATTCCTCTAAGCTTTTAGTATGTGTTACCCAGCTTACAATATAACATTTTATATATTATTCCTTTTATTATGAGACATATTACCAAATGTAAGACACCAGCTTAAATTTAGTTTACATGTGATTACAATAATTTAAGTACTTAAGTATTTTAATGATAAATGATAAAAAAAGTGACTATTGCATTTAGAAAATTCACCCTAGGATGTCATTTAAAAATTAGAATTAGAGGCAGAAAAAGAATGTTTCATTTCCATTTTAAGAAGTAGCTCATTTCTGATTTGCAAATTATTTATGCTACATTTATATGAGTCAGCTATTTAAAAAATCTACTCAAATATCTCAATCTTTCCAACTATGCAGATTTTGGTTATTAGCTAACTATAATTTATGCATAATAAAAGTTTTGAGGTAGCATTTATGCCTTATATGTTGTCACATATATTATAAATTCTGCTTTAGATGGTTATATGTAATCACCATGGTACACATTATGGCATATACATGCACATATATATGTCTATATGTAATTATCATTATGTACTTAACATGTGCCCAACAGCTCAGATAATCACTGAAGGCTTTTTGTAATATACTTTGCTTTAAACACTGACTCCAGTTAAATGAGAAGAAAAAGAAGAAAGGCTGTCTTATTGGTTTGTTTTTCCTCTCAGCAAAATCTACTTGCAGGTACTATCCATCAGGTATGAGGAGATTCCAAAAAGTAGTTATGAGTTTCTTACAAGGTACAGAAACACAGACAACAAAAACCACATAGTATGAGTAATAGTTGTCAGGAGGGGAGCAGTCTGAATTTATTGAAGAACAAACTGAGGAAACCAAAGAAACAATATACAGAAAATGAGAGCAATCTCAAAAATTAAAAAGATTTTATAAAAAGTTTATGTGGGACTGTGGAAAGAGTCTATGAAACCAACGAATTTGTGCTATCTATATAATTTTACAGATGAGGAAACTGAGGCACCAAGAGATTAAGTAACTAGCCCAAGATGATTCATTTATGAACAGTTCTGTTAGTGTCTGAGCCAAGGCAGTGTGGCTCTCATGGTTGTGGCCTTGAACCCTGTGCTCTATGCTCCTCGAATTATGTTGGTTTCTCCTTGAACAATTTGTTTATGGAAATAATGGAACAGACTATCTCTAACTCATTCTATGTCTTCAGTTTCAAATCTTACTATAGCTACTTCTAAATCTTTTTCATTGTGCTCCATTTGGGGTATTCCTGATAAATACTATCTTTTCAAGATAGTAAGGTGTTACTTTTCTCAAAGATCCTGTTCTCTCTACCAAGTCTCTGGGATGAATATGAAGGTCCCGATGGGCACTGTTTCTGCCCCACCTATTGGTCAGAAGCCACTTGCAGATTCAAATTTATAGAATTAGAATTAGAACTAAAACTACTGTACAAGAAAAGATGTGGATGATTCCACACATTTACAATTTTTGTGACCCTATTTCACTCACTGATTCATATATGAAAAATAATTTACAAACAGAGAAATACTAATTAAGGGTTGTTGTTCATTTTTCTTTCTTATGTTCTTTTCTCCACTAAGAAGATACTGCTAAGTGAATGGAGTTCTAATTTCTGGGGATATGGGCAATAGAGCACGAGTCTCAACTTTACATGTTTATAAAACATAAGAACAGCTGGTTTATTGTTTTGTGCGTGTGTGTGTGTTTTATAAGCACAGCCATGAGTCTTCTTCTTACTAATTAGTACCTGCAGTAGGTCAACACATACAGGTGGTAGATAAACAAATAAACACAGAAAAGCTCTTACGCTGCTTTCCTTTTCCATTATTACAGTTCAAATCAGCAACTATATATTTTGAGCATTAGCCTCAGGGACTGAACACGTAAATCTGAAGCATAGTACTCCACAGGCTGGAAAGGATACCACCTCAATGAACAAGTCTGGTGAGTGATCTTAATAATGGCCTTGATTTTTCGTATCTTCCTGTATCCACTCCTCTCCTGACTCCTCCCCCATGATTTATGTCAGCCAACAGGCTTTTAGTAAATTTAACACAAGCAAATGTTTGAAAAATCATTTGCGTATCACTGTTTTCTTTTTTTTGTACTCTTGCCACTGCTGTGAGAACATGTATAAGCTAGGCTAGAGAGGGTTGTGAGAAAGACGCATGATGAGAAATCAGAGCCACCCCCAATCAGCGCACACCTAGCCAACCCCACACATGTAAGACAGCACAGCCAGTGTCAGCTGGGCCCCTTAAAGACTCTCAGAGGGCTACAGGTTTATGAACGTGACCCGTCGACACGAGGGAGGTAGCCTGTCAACCCATCTACGTATGATTGATAATAAATGATGACTTCTTTTAGCAACCAAAATTTTTTGGCAGTCTAGTACACCATATTTCTGTGATAATAGCTATTTTATACAGTGAGAAAGAGAGAATATCCAGAAAGGACAGGAGAAATGACAACTTTAATGAGGCATGAGAAATCCTTGTCACATCTAAGACTCACTGCATTCAATGAACTCCTGAAAACCTAGGAAGCTTAAGTCCTGGTCTTGTGCAGCTGCTCTGGAAAGTAAATATTAATATCTGTGGTTCCCATCCTACCACATAAGCAGAGCAGAGAGAACCCAGGTCTAGATATCAGAATGGAAAGAAGGCCTTCAAATGTACTGTTTATCAATAAGCTAATACTATGTTTTTGGAATGCTTAAATAAACAAGCATAAGTGTAGCACATATTTCTAGTTGATTTTTAAAACTTCCATTAAGAAAATATATATTATGGGCACTGAAACAACTAGACAATGCACTTCTCATCAACTAAAACATTAAAATAACATTTTATGTTATTTTTAAATAACATTTTAATGTTTTTAAAAAATTGTCAGGTAAAAATTCTAAACATTTAATGTTATTTTTAAATAACATTTTAATGTTTTTTAAAAATTGTCAGGTAAAAATTCTAAACATTACTTATTTATTACTTAAGACTGAAAAAGAATTAAATGTTTTTATTCCATATAGAGAAAAACAGAGTCTAAAAGTCAGAGATTACCTCTGGAAAAATTTCTAAACAATTTTTTAAGTAAGAAATATTCTGAATACAGAAGATTGGAAAGAAAAGCCCAAATAATTATTTTTCACAAGCAACTTTGTGCAAATAAATGACAAATATGTCTGTAATTCAAAATAAGCACTGGACATAATTGATACAAAATATAGCCAACTTGGTGATATTAAGATAGAGCAGATATACAATATCACACAAAAACATGTAGAAAGTAGAAAAGGGAGATCAAAATTAAAACTAAGATTTCTTTTTCCATCAAGCATGAGGAAAGATGGTTTGGAAGGGAAAACTAAGAAACCAAGAGGAGGTATGGTAATTAATCACAACACTAGATGATAATGAAAACCAAATATATAATCATTGTATATACATTAAAGTTAATCATTAAAAGACAATCTCAAATGTGATATAAAACAATCAACTCTAAGAGATTTATAAATATGATGACATAATATCTAATGACTCAAAAAGTTGATAATAAAAAGTACACTAGGAAAATACTAATCAAGCATACCTGGTATGCAATACCAGTACAGTCTCTAAGGCATTATGAAGGATGAAATATGCTTATTTTTAAAAAAAGAACAAAAATGATAAAATTAACTACTCACCAAAGAACATTACTACTCAGAACTAATCTTTAACAGCTGAAATTAAAAATTAAAAACAAAAGACAAACTTCCAAATAGAATTTGATGACTCTATAATCACAGAGATTTTAACATCCCTCTCTCAAAAAGTAACATATTTTAATAATAAATAATAATTTCATTTTGTAACTAAATATAATCTGATGTTCAACAATTAGAGAATATATCCCTACTGTCTATCTGTCTATCTATTGTGCTAGAGATTCCATTTCATTCAAACACACACAGAAATTTTATCAGAATTAACAAGCCAGCCCACCTAAATAAAATGGATAATACCTTAGAAAGATAATTAATTTGTCCAAATTGTTTCAAAAAGGAATAGGCGTATGATGATAGTAGGCTTATAATTATTAAAGAAATCAGATTAGATATGTACCACTGAATTTCTCTCCACACATATATGCAAAAGGCACAGATTGTTTCACAGGAAATGTTCCCCAAAACTTCAAGAATAGGATAACCTTCCTCTTACTCAATTGTTCAAAGTATAGAAATAGAATAAATTATACTTTTGCAAGCTACTTTATGCAGCCACTTTATATAAGACACTTCATACACTTTTTAATACTCCAAAACTCATTATAGCTTGTATAACTTGATATAATAAGTAGAGATAAAGAATAAAAAATAATATTTATTACAGACCAATTTTACTTACAAATGAGATGTACATAAAATTTTATCTAACTAAATCACAATGTAGAAGTAATTCTAGGATTGCAAGAATGTGTTATTTCTAACGTAATTTATAGGATGCTGACCCCAATGTACCAATATAAAACAAATATTAAAACAGATGTGTTAGTATTAGACCTTATTTTTTACATGATCCTATAAACTGTTTCTTGTATAGTCACAATTTAAAGTTTGACAACAGGGATTGGTTTTTATGATTCCAACTCATTATGCAATAACTTTTGTAGGCACTATGTATATAATTTATCCTCAAAATAATCTATGTGGTAAATAAGACAAAGAAATTTAGAATTTAGAAAATTAATTGAAAATGAAAAGAATGATTTCCATTGGTTACTCTGTGTCAATTGCCTTGCAGAATGAACTTGAAGTGCTGGACTTGGATTTCAGACTGACAGTTTCCCTTTAACATACCTATTCATACCTTGGCTGCTTTTGTATTATGCAATGTCACTGCCTGTTACAGTTTCATGAATACACATTAAGACATACTTACTAAAGTGCAGTTCTAGAGGCAAGAGTTTCAATAATAAGGACATTATACCTTCCATGTTATGAATATGCTAATTTTGCTATAAAAACCAAGCAAGCAAACCTAATTTTATGTTTAAAAATAAATGTGCAAAACAAATCTGTTGAAACACATAAATACAACTCGATAACCAGGGGAATATTTTGCATAGTAAGGATACTTTCTGAGACAGAGGTTCGTGTTATAAAACTCCTACTATAAATCCTAGGTACCGTGCAGCATTAAGTGACTGCAGGAAGATCAGCTTGTAAGTTTTAAGCAAATGAGCATCAATCTCTGCTCTGCATACTCCAATGTTACATTTCTGAAGAAGTTACCTGATACTGTGTCAACAAAGAAAACTCCTTTTGCCAAGTTTTCCCTCTTTAACCTTCCTGTGAATGAGAAGGGAAGCTCAGGCAGCATAACAATTCAATGTTGCTGCACATGAAATACCATGTTTAAGAGATGAGATATTCAAATAATATATGAAGCCATAAATACACTCACTTCGTGGCATACTACACATCTAGTAGAATAAAAATTTACCGATTTTGCCATGTATAATGCATACCCATGTTTTTGGCCCAAACTTTCAGGAAAGAAATCTTTCGCTTTATTTTTTTAATTCAATTATGTATGTATTTATATTTAGAAACAAAAATGATTATTGCACTCCAGGGTATTATTTTGCATACAGATATAATTATTGCTTTCTAGAGTTACACTTTTAGTGCATAATCATAAATGAAAGACTTAAAATATTTACATAGATATAGAATTAGTACTACCATGTATAATGTGCATCCTAACTTTTCCCTCAAAAATGTGGGCAAAAAAATGCACATTATGCATGTCCAAGTATGGCATCTTGTGACTGTATGTGCTCACTTTACAGTCCATGTTCCTGATTCTGGATTTGTATAATGGTGATATTCTTAGCACATTTTGCCCAGTGCATATTAAGTCATCCGTCGCACAGTATGTAACTAATTTTCCTCTTTCAGTGTTGAGACATTTTAGGATTTATTAGGACTCCCTTTTTGCACTGTAGTCATACGCAATTATCTAGTTCCCCCATCTTCCTCCTTCCCTTTCTTTTTATATCCCTGTATATTACAGACTGTTAATACTGAACATTATCCATGTGTTTTTGCCTACATTCTCCAAACTGCCTTGCTCTAAGATTCGATATAATTCTAGTTCTTGCAATGAATTGTGAGTGCAAGTGAACTCACTCTCAGATTAGGGCTATCTGGTATGCTCCCTTCAACTCTTCTTCCCCAATTTGCAGACAATTTCCTTAAAGTAGAAAGATGGTGGAACCACAGGATGAAAGCTCATCAGAAGAACTTCACCACCTGCCTAGGACTACAACGTAAGTGACAAATAAACATTTGTTGTGTTAAGATAATGAGATTTTGTTCTCGTTTACTAGAGAAAATTACCCATTTACTAACCTCCCGTTCTCTCTTCTTTCCTCTCACCTTTCAACTAATATTTATTGGTCACCCTTTTTCATGCATCACACAATGCGTCAGAGACATGGAGGTGAGAAACTCAGGTTCTGTCTTGAGGTAGCTCACAAGACAATATGGAGTAAACATGAAGAAGCCAAGAAGTACCATACGTTTTGATGAGTGCTATTATGGAATTATCCCTACAGACTCAGGCATACAAGGGACTCTAGGAGAAGCATCCTAGGAAAAGTGATGCTTGATTACAGTGGTAAAGAGCAGGGAGGACTTATCCAGAAAGAAGTGGGGAGGAAGGTATTCCAAACCCAGAAAAGAGAAAGTGTTCCCCAGGGTTCCAGCTGAGGTACCTCAGGGTTTTCTTTTCTTTGGGACATTTGCTGAAGACAGTAACCTGATAGTCATTCTTTAAAAAAAAAAATATTTATTTATTTATAGACAGAGGAGAAGGGAGAGAAAGAGGGAGAGAAATACCAATGTGTGGTTGCCTTGTGCATGCCCCCACTGAGGACCTGGCCTGTAACCCAGGCATGTGCCCTGACTGGGAATTGAAACAGTGACCTTGATTCGTAGGCCAGTGCTCAATCCACTGAGCCATACCAGCCAGGGCTGATAGTCATTCTTGACTCACCATTGCCTTAAACTGCCCACATCTAAAGAATCATTCAGTCCTGTGGTTTTCATCTTAATGCCTGTCAGATTTATCTATTTCTTTTCCTTCCACCTTTCTGAGAAGTTACTGTTGATTACCTACATCTCTCATCTTAAAAACTATGTGATTGGTATTAAAATTTCAGTTTACCTTCAACAATCTTACATACAATAGTCAGAGCTGTCTTACTGAAATTCAAACATAATCATGTGTCTTCCATTGTCCTTGGGAAAAAGTCTAAGTTCTTTGTCTTGATATACAAATAAACTTGATACTATGACCTCAGCTCATCTCACTAATATCATCTTACCACATGCCACCTCACAATGCACAGTCTAACCAAACTGATTCTGTGTACTTACCCCTAAAATAGCATTTATTACCTCATAATAAAATCCTATAACTTCTGTACGTACCTGATGATGAATAAAATGCAAGCTCACACAACTCTAAAGTGGATAATGTGCAACAGAAATCTAGACAAGAGAGAGAATAAACACTGTTGAGAACTATTGCATGAAGGGCCTTCCAGACCATGTTACAGGATCCAGACATCCGCAGACTGCTGAGTAACCCTAGGATTTGTTTTTACTTCAGCGCCCACCCCAGCCAAGTCACTGGTTATTAAAGACAATTCTGAGGAAGAATTTTGGAGGGCTTCTTTATTCAGATATCCTCATGCCATGTCTTTGAGTCTGGGTTTTTATTGTTTTGAGATCCTGAAAGAAGAGGAAATCTGCACTTACTTTCCCCAGCTCCCTCTTAGCTTCTTAGCTCTGTAAGAGAGGAGGAGCTGCTAGCAAACTAGTTGAGGTCTAAGATATTGACTGGGCCTTGTTGGCAAGAGGACAAAAATGTGAGTTCAAGGGGACTCTGCTCTGTTGAACTCTCTGTAGGTTTCTCATCTCATTCTTGAATGTACTACGTCTGTTGACCAACATATGCCCCAAAGACCTTGTTGCTACTTGAGCCCAATCCCACCTTGATTTACTTTCTTAGTGTTACAAGTCAGAGGGCTAAGATTTCATGTGGAATGAGAGGATAAAGAACAATATATACAAGGTTTGCTTGTTTATTTGAAATACTGTCTTGACCTAGTTTCTGGTTGGGTCAGAGGCCCATCAATTCTGCTGTTGAGCAGTTGATTACATCCGCACCCCAATTACTTATCCTAGGGGTTTTTCACACCCTGGGGCTTGTATGCAACTTTCCTGATCACTGCAAGGCCAAGAACCAGACAATTGAGGGCCTCTTTATGATGTGGAACCCCCAAAACTATTCAAATTAGCCAACCCATAAAGAAGTCTACGAGAACTCGCTAACCTCACCCAGCTTACTATACACTAGTTGTTTCCTACAGCTCAACTTGCTGTGTTCCTGTGCTCTGTGCATTCCCTGCGTGGCTCTGCCTAGCAGCCTTCTCTTGTCCAGAACTATAAGTAATGAGGAGTTCTGTCAAAGTGTTGTGTCTTGGTGTTAAAAAAGGTAAATCTTATAAAACAGATGATAAGAGAGGAATAAGAAGTTGTGCTTCTCTTAAATCCCAAAGTAATGTTCTAAACCAACTTTTACAAAAGTTCTGCATAAGGCTCTCCATATTTGCCAAAAAACTGTGTTTCCCATATGACTTTCCTTCTTCATATACATACTTCCTGTAGTAATTCCATCAGAGATAAAAAACCAAAATCATTATAAAAGGCAGGAAAGTATTTCAGTTTTTCAGCATCCTTGACCATAATGTCACCAAATTATCAAAAAAAAACCTTCACCCATTACTCCAGTATATTAATGTAGGGCTTATAAACTTGACAAGTATATACATAAGCATAAACATTTGGGTACAAAACAGGAGGAAGGGAGATTAGGGTCCTTTTACAGATCTGCTAGTTGGCATTAGCTGATATGGGACTCTGGCTTTTTTATTGTTATCTCTTTGCTTAGTTGAATTTAAAGAATTGCCCAGGAGAAGCGAGGTTCTGTTTCAGCAGAAAAGTAGATGGTTAGATAAAGGTAGACTATCATTGGAGTACTAAAAGTTAAGCAAAACTCAGGGAATTTAAGGCAATATTTAGTAAGGAACTATGTAAAAGTCAAATTGCTTCTTAGGAGCCATAAGAGAATTCCAGAAACGTTTCTTTAGGTTAAGAAAGCACTGAGCTCCTGCAACACTTGAATGTCAACTCAAATAATCACTGATTGAAAATGTCACTTAATACAGTATAATTATCTAAATTATAGGCAGTGTGTAAATAATCTAATGTATTTTTAGAATGTCCTGGATACTAAATGATAGTATACTGTACATAAATAAATAACTAGGGGAATAGTCTTTGTTGTATATATTATCAGAAAATACTCCAAGGAAAAACAAAGGTAATAATTGAGGCAATAAGTGTTTTACTTTTAGTTACAGTTTTAAAATGTCATGCAGCATAAGTCTGGAAAGAATTTAACTATAAAACACAGATGCTAAAAGATCAGAAGCTCAATGGAAACATTCTAGAGGGTTCTGAAAAATCAAGTTTTATTCTGGTAAGTACATTTCTCTAATATGATATTAATAGAGTCTTCTCTACATGGGAAAAAAAACAAAGATAAAAAATTAAAGTCTTTCCTGAATAGGTTACTGTTTTTGCATCTTAAATAAACATTGTTTGAGCTTTATTTCCATATGAATAAATTTCATTTGAAATTTATGACAACCCCAAAATTATCCTACCTATAGATATCTATCCTATAAATTATCCTATAGGAAAGAGTATTTTTCTTTTTCTATTTTCAAGAGTAAAATTGTATTTAGGGAGGTTAGGTGACTTTGTCAGCGTTCTATTGTGAGGTCAGAATCAGAACTAAGTTCTCCAAATCTAGTGCACTTTTCATGACATCATGCTACCATTAAATATGGAATTTCACACCAGTGTTGCTTAGAGAAGAAACTGCAAGTTATAAATGGAGTGGAGAAGCCTGGAGAATTTATTCCGTAACGAGTTCTTATTCTATCTTTGGATGTTTAGCATCTGAACTATGAAGAGTTGGGTTGTATTTTATTGGCCACAATTTTTAAAATCTTTATCTTTACAATGACTCTCCATGCAAACATCAGTCTCTGTGATGAGATTTTCAAGAGGAAAAATGTTTGCTTACATTTGAGCTAGGACTTTAATAAACATAGATGGTGTTATGGGTTGGGCATGATGGAGAGTCACAAAGATTGGTGGCATTCAGAAGCAGATTCAGAGTCATTTGTCTCCATCTGTAAATTTCTTTCTGGAATCATCTTTCCTCAAAGCTACAGAACAGGCTTATTATGGACTTTTCTAATCCCAACCTTCCATTTTGTCTGTTTTTCTCTACTCCCACTTATAGTTTTCTTATGAAAATGGGATTCCTTCTGAAATTATGACAGTACTTCTAGTCTCGTGAAATCCAAGTAGGCAAAGGAGGATATGTAGGACTTGGAAAAGAAAGGCAGAGGGGAAATTTAGGAACTAAAATTTAGTGATAAGAATGCAAACAACTTAGCTCTCCAGCATTCAAATTAAATTAGACTTCTAATGTTACTTTGTATAACTATAGAAAAGACTTTAAGGGTCTTATATATAATTATTTTGAGTGGAAATAGAAGTGATATTAATAAATTAGATATGAACTTTTGCTTAAATTCATTCTTTAAAATTATATGTAGCATTTTCAAATAAAGTATTACATTTAAATAACTAAAATGAGCATGAGATAGGTCTTAAATGTGCTTATACGGTAATAACATAAGCCTATAAATGACTAATAAATGGCGAGGAGAGACTACAAAAACTCATCTATGTAATGATAGCACCAGATGATATCTCAGGATCATCAGTTTAATGCTTTTCTCATGATTTCACTACCTATTAACCATCACTTTCATATTACTGTAAGTAGTGCTAAATGGAGTTATTATTTAAATGTGTGAATTACAAAACAAGTCCCATAGATATCTCAGTGGCTTTCATGCAGCAACAGCTCACGGAGTATTGTAACAGGTGTAGCTATTGAAATTTTATGTTGCTTAGATGCAGATTTATTCATCATAGCACCACAGGATTGATGGTGATAATAATAATATTTTGGTCTTGCTGAGTAATGAACGCTTCCATAGAATGACAGACAGAAATAAAAATGTACAAAAATGAATGGGAAAGAGCCAGATCTAACTTGGATTATACACACTTGAATTACTGCAATATTGTCAAGCATTAAACCAAGAGAATATGTGCTCCTACTTAATTTATTTTGCCTAAACATCATTCTAGTATCTTTTATTAGTCATTTTTATTAGAAAGTCATCTCATAAAAGTTAAACAATCTTTTTGCTTTGTTTGTTTTAAATACGTTGCTCTTAGAAACATTTTAATGTATGTAGTCAAAAAGAGTATAAGTTTTGGAAATACAAAGCTGTATTGGAAACTGATCTTATTTTTAACAAAATGTGTGACTAAGGAGAAGTATTTATCATCTTTGTGTTTTAATGTTTCAATCTTCAAATTGGGTATAATAAATCATGCTCTTATAGTCTTTTCTATAAGACTGAGAGTTAAAATACAGGGTGCACGGTTCTTTGCCTGACACATTGTAAATAGGTGATGCTATAAATGTCAATGCATTTTTTCAGGTTTTGGAGGACTATGTAATAGTCCTATGTAATACTATAGTATTACTTAGCCCAGTAATACTTATAAATGTGCATGCAAATGCTTACTAATGCTGTTTATGCTGACCCCATATTACTGAATTATAGAAACAATTAGAGGAAATGAAAATAGCTAGTTATGTAAAACAACATCAACTTTAAAAATCCTTCTATACAATATTGGTATAAATGGTTTTCATTTACTTAAATAAGATGATGTCATCCTATTGTTTTAATTCTGATGCTGTTTATCATAAAATGCAAAATTATTTTATTTTTCTGAATGAAGATGTCTTAGATTAGGGAAGTAGGATGTATAAAGAACCCCATCTGAAATTCAGACTCAAAAATAGAATTTTTAAAAATTTTGTCCATATATCACTAATATTACCCAGTTTGTGTTTTTTATATATATTTTAAGTTTATAATCCTTTTATTAGCCATCATTGTCCGAGGTCTAGTAACTTTATTTGTATTTATTTATTCTTAGTTGAATTTATTGGGGTGACATTGGTTAATACAATTATATAGGTTTCAGGGATATAATTCTATAATACATCATCTATATATTATGTGTATTCACCGCCCCATGCCTAGTTCTGTATTTTTAAATTTCTATGGTAAACCTGTGCTCCTTTCCTACACTAGATATCCACATGTATATCCCTGGGAAGCATATTTTTATAATCTCCTTTCCAAATTTAATTGGGTTGTCTACTGACTCAAGTTATTGCCTCACTTATTACCTCAGCATCTTCCTCCAGATAATCCTTATTTTCCTCCAAGACTCTGCTCAACCTTGACCTTCACTGGGAGGGCTCTCTTCAGTGAACCCGCCCATCTAGATTTTGTGCTTCTGTCCTTACTTCTCTCTTAGCATCTTGTGCATACCTCTACCTTGACTGAAATTACATTTTTAGCTTGTCCATTGCTCTCCCACATTGTGATCATTTTTAGACTCTCCCTTTTTTTGTTTGTTTTTACCTATTCCCACCCAGCAGCTGATACCTGACACAGTCCATGTTCAATAACTGCCTGTTAAACAAATGGAATGGAGGATTTAGTGAAAGAGAATGTAGTGCTCATGTCACTCAATCCCTAAGCAAGTGACCATTTGTCTCTCTGCCTGTCCTCTGTAATACTAATAGCTGACAGCAACAGAGCACTTAGGATGTGCTGACATTGTGCCCAGTGATTTATGAGCATTGATTTGCTTATTCCTGAGTAATACTAATATTATCAGTGCCACGTTAGAGACAAGTGAAATCAAGTTTAGTGATGTTAAATAAGCTACCCAAGGCTGCACTACGTGTTTGGAGCCCAAGTTAATGTTTTCCTTAAAAGGACATAAGTTCTTGCTACCGTGTCATGGTGGCTTCCTTCTTTTACTGAAGCTTCTCAAATTCTATATGTATTATTGGAACATCCACGTATTGATAGAACCTAAGAAACAAAATTGTTCTCTTCTGTTTTGATCCATGTAATGACTTTTTAAGATACAGTCCCACTATAATTAAGAAAAACAAACAGACAAACAAAAACAAGTCGAGACCTTCAATCACGTCTGTCATCTATACCTGTGTTTTTGATTTTTAGCTAAACAGCAATTCAGTGGGGAAAAGGGGGTATTTTGTTAATCAGATACTATAGGAAAAGATTGGCCCAAATGTCAGTTGGTATTTGCTAGTTAAAAAAAAAAGAAGCAAAAAATAGAATCATTGTACTCATAGCTCATACTAACCACTAGACAAAGCCCAGTTTTTATGTGATGATTCCAAAGGTTGTCCAGAATCTTGGCATGCTCCACAATATTTCCAATGGCACTACTTTGGGCTGTAATGTCATGATGATATAGGTGAAAGAATTTTTTTTAGTTGTTGAGATTCCAGTGAGTTGCTTTATTAATTTTGTCTTTTAAAAAATGACCCAGGTCCCAAATTTTCTTAATTATTTAAACACACACACATGCACAGACACACTTTCATTGCATTTCACAGACATATAGTTATCTAGAGAGGAGGCATCTTTTCTTTGACATGTTTCAATCTTATTGAGCGATACTCACAGAGGGAAATCCACAGGCATTTGTTGTCAATGCACTCATTTGTAACCTGTTTGGATAATTGAACTGTCAGCTTGGCCCCAGCCGGGATCCCTTGGCCATTAGAACATTTGTTTGCTTTGTAGTAGTCGGTGCTTTCATTTTAATATGCCTTGTTAGTACAAATGACACAGCCTCAAAACTACTATTAACAAGAAAAAATGCTCAGTGCTACACATGGGAATAAGCTGCCAAAATAATGTGTATGTAATTGGAATGATAAGTAATCTGTCACCAAATCAGACATATCAGAAATCTGCAGCCTGACTTTCTTATGCTTCAGCTGTCTTTGTTAAACATAAATATTTTAAGTTTTAGTTTTCACGTTTTGTAACCCGATTTCTCCCAAAATACTATCAGAATGTATTCACAGCTGGATGGAAATATAATGCATTTATGCAATTCTAAGAATTATTTATCTTTTTTTATTGATAAATATGTCCTTAAGAAAACAATACAGATAATATATTCCATACAAATGCGTAGTCCCTTTTGAAACTTCTTTTACAAATAAATTCTGGGTTCAGATTGATCATAGCTGAGATTGTCAAGGCAAGATGTCAAGAAATTTTGGGAGCACGAGCAGCTAATGTCACTGCAGATAGACAAAGAGTAGGCTCAGGTTCATTGCAGAAGGGCAGCAAAACAGTTGCTGGTGCGATCAGTCTGTAAGCAACAAAATGAAACTGAAATGTATTACAAGAGGGCCTTCTCTTGCACAGCTTGGAAGAAGAGCTGCTCTTTGTCCAGCTTCCATTCCTCTTGGACACTTGCTAAATAATATATCCTGCAGTTTTGTTGTTGGGAATTGCCAAAGTTGCAAAGAGAAGGCTGGATTTCAACAGAATAAAGTAAAGAAAATTAAATACAAACTGCTTCTATAATTTAGAACAATTATTTTATTTATTTATTTATTTTTAATATAGTTTATTGATTATGCAATTACAGTTGTCCCATTTTCCCCCCTTCATTCCCCTCCACCCTGCACACCCTCTCCCACCCACATCCTCTCCTTAGTTCATGTCCATGTGTCATACTTATAAGTTCTTTAGCTTCTACATTTCCCATACTATTCTTACCCTCCCCCTGTCTATTTTCTATGTATTCTCTGTACCTTTTCCCCCTCTCTCCTCCTCCCACTACCCTGTTGCTAACCCTCTATGTAATCTCCATTTCTGTGGTTCTGTTCCTGTTCTAGTTGTTCGCTTAGTTTGTTTTTGTTTTAGGTGGGGTTGTTAATAATTGTGAGCTTGCTGTCATTTTACTGTACATGTTTTTACCTTCTTTTTCTTAGATAAGTCCCTTTAACATTTTATATAATAAGGGCTTGGCAATGATGAACTC
>CM052545.1:88449844-88548748 GCA_028533065.1 Trachops cirrhosus | reverse complement strand
ATCTGGGATGTAGGTCCTTGCCTTTCATGACTTGGAATACTTCTTTCCAGCCCCTTCTTGCCTGTAAGGTCTCTTTTGAGAAATCAGCTGACAGTCTGATAGGAACTCCTTTGTAGGTAACTGTCTCCTTATCTCTTGCTGCTTCTAGGATTCTCTCCTTCATTTTTACCTTGGCTAATGTAATTATGATATGCCTTGGTGTGTTCCTCCTTGGGTCCAACTTCTTTGGGACTCTCTGAGCTTCCTGGACCTCCCAGAAGCCTATTTCCTTTGCCAGATTGGGGAAGTTCTCCTTTATTATTTGTTCAAGTAGCTTTTCCACTTGTTGCTCTTCCTCTTCTCCTTCTGGTACCCCTATAATTCAGATGTTAGAACGTTTCAAGATGTCCTGGAGGTTCCTAAGCCTCTCCTCATTTTTTTGAATTCTTGTTTCTTCATTCTTTTCTATTTGGTTGTTTCTTTCTTCCTTCTGATCCACTCCATTGATTTGAGTCCCAGTCTCCTTCTCATCACTACTGGTTCCCTGTACATTTTCCTTTATTTCACTTAGTGTAGCCTTCATTTGTTCGTCTAATTTGCGACCAAATTCAACCAATTCTGTGAGCATCCTGATCACCAGTGCTTTGAACTGTGCATCTGATAGGTTGGCTATCTCTTTATTGCTTAGTTATATTATTTCTGGAGCTTTGATCTGTTCTTTTGTGTGGGCCATTTTTTGTCTTGATGCACCTGTTATGTAGTAGGGGCAGAGCCTTAGGTGTTCACCTGGGTGGGGCTACCCAGTTGCTGGATTGTGACACAGTATGTCGGGGAGGGGTCAGAGAGGGAACAATGGCACTTGCTCCACTCTGCCAGATTTCAGTCACTTCCCCTGCTTCCCCCAAGCAAACTGGGCCCTTCTGGTGCTGATTCCCATGTGGAAGGACTTGTGCACATTCTAGGACCCTGTGCGTCTCTCCAACGAACTCTCCTGTGAGGCTGGGAGACTCTCCTGGCACCTCATCCTCCCCAGGTGTTTTCAATAGGTGTTTTGAGGCTTTATTTCCCTGCGCTGGGATGCTGGGTTGTGCGGTCCGTCTGGCTCCCCAGTTTCGCCTGGTTTGTCTGCATGCAAATGTGGGACTGCCTGGTCAGCCAGCTGCCTCACACACTGTGCCCCGCTCTACAATCGCCACCTCTCTGGGTCTGCCTGCTGCTGCCTTGTGCATTCGGGGTCCACCAGCCACTGCTTTGCAGAGAGTCCTCTCCACCCAGCCACCCAACTCCGCCCCTCCTACCGGTCTGGATGAGTATTTCTTCTTTAACTCCTTGGTTGTCAGACTTCCATACAGTTCAGTTTTCTGTCAGTACTGTTTTTTTTGTTTCTAAATTTTTGTTGTCCTTATTTTGGTTGTGCGATGAGGCACAGTGTGTCTACCTATGACTCCATCTTGGCAGGAAGTTCTCCAATTATTTTTTTTCTTTATGACTCTCTACAGGAAAATTAAAGGAGAGCTTCCTACTTTTTAATTAAACATATTTAACTATTCAGTGCATTTTTAAAGGATAGTTACCACACTATAGTACTTGAAATAACTTATTTTTTTTGTGTCTACTTATTAATGTTTACAGTTTATTAGGGAAGATATATATATATATTCTGATCCTCAAACAGCATCCCTAGGCCCCCTAGGAAACTATATATGTGATATAATTTTTAGATTGTTATGAAACTAATATTTGTAGTTGCACCATCAAATCTGCCATAGTTTATAGGATACTATAGCCTCAAACAAAAAGCACAATATTTGATAACTTTTAAAAATGTAAATTGCTATCAGATTTATATTATCATATATAATTTTTCATAAAAAAGGAATACAAAGTGAGGTTTGGAAAACTAATTAGAAATTAAAATTTCTAATATTAATTTACCATGTAGACTTGGGTTTATTTCTGGGCTCTCTATTCTGTTCCATTGACCTATGGGTCTGTTCTTATGCCAGTACCAGACTGTTTTGGTTACTGGGGCCTTGTAATAGAGTTTTATGTCAGATATTGTGATCCCTCATATTCTGTTTTTCTTTCCCAAAATTGCTGCAGCTATTCAGGGTCATTTATGGTTCCATATAAATTTCTGAAATGTTTGTTCTATATCTGTGAAATATGTCATTGGTATTTTAATAGGGATTGCCTTGAATCTATAAGTTGCTTTGGTTAGTATGGATATTTTGATGATGTTGATTTTCCTAATCCATGAACATGGTATATACATCCATTTATTTGTGTCTTCCTTAATTTTTTTCTTCATGTTGTGTAGTCTCCTGAATAGAAGTCTTTTACCTCCTTGGTTAGGTTTATTCCTAGGTACTTTATTTTTCTTGTTGCAATAGCAAATGGGATTTTTTTCCTGAATTCTGTTTGTGATATTTTGTTGTTGGTGTACAAAAATGCCTTCAATTTCTGAATATTGACTCTGTATCCCACTGCTTTTCCAAATTCACTTATTAAGTCGAGTAGTTTTTTGATGGAGTCTACAGGGTTTTCTATGTACATTATCACATCATCTGTAAACAATGACAGTTTTACTCCTTCCTTTCCAGTTTGGATGCCTTTTATTTCCTTTTCTTGTCTGATCGCTATGGCTAGGACTTTTGATACTATGTTGAACAGAAGTGGTGAAAGTAGATATCTTTGTCTTGTTCATGATATTAGTAGGAAAGCTTTTAATTTTTGTCTGCTGAGTGTGATGTTGGCTGTAAAATTTTTCATGTGTGGCCTTTATTATGTTGAGGTGTACTCCCTCTGCTCCCACTTTGCTGAGTGTTTTTATCATAAATGGGTGCTGTACCTTATCAAATGCATTTTCTGAATCTATCGACATGATCTCACCTGTAAGTGGAACTTAACAAAAGCAAAGAAGCAAACAAAATATAACCAGAGACATTTATATAAAGAACAAACTGACAATAACCAAAAGGGAGAGGTGAAGGGGATAACAGTGGGAAGAATGGAAAGGGTAATCAAGGAACACGTATGAAGGACCCACGGACAGAGCCAAAGGGGTTAAGGATTGAGGGTGGGAGGTGGAGGTGGGTCGGGCAGGGGAAAGTGGTGGTGGGAAAATGGAGACAACTATGCTTGAACAACAATAAAATAAAGAAAAAAAGAAATTAAAAATTCTAGGATTGAACTCCACCATTTGGAGATACAAATACAAAACCTGATTTTTATTATTTTTCTTGAACAGCAGTAATAGTTATGTCTTAATCCATTTAGTTTGCTATAGCAAATGTACAACAAACTGTCTGGCTTACAAACAACATACATTTCTTTTTTACAGTTCTGGAGGCTGGGAAATCCATGATCCCAGAGCCAGCAGATTTCTGATTAAGTATTTGCTGTACCCTCACATGGTAGATCAGGCCAAGGATCAATCTGAGACCTCTTTTCTAAGGGCACTTATTCCATTCATGAGGACTCTACCCCTAGGACCAAATCACCTTCTAATATCATTACTTTGGGGGTTAGGATTTCAACATACGGATTTGGGGGGAACACAAACATTCAGACTGTAGCAAGCTGCCACACTAGAGACATAGTCTGAGATGAACTCAGGCCCTCCCTAAAAGCCTGGTCCTAGACTGCATCAGAAAACAAATGACCTAAGTAAACAAGAATTGATGATTTGGAAGTATTTAGTCAAATAGGAAAAAATACTATCCCTAGAAGGCATATATAATTCAGGGCCCAAGTCCACTGCTACATTTAGTGACTTGATAGAAAGACTCACAAGAAGCAGCATGAGATTTATGACAGCAAAAGTATAAATAGTAAATTCAGCAAAGAATGAAGGTACATGGAACAAAGTCCAGAGAAACCAGGCTTAAACTTTCAAGAGCCTCCCCGCTGTGAAATTAGGCATAGGACATGCTTAATTCCTTCAGTATCAAATAGTGCTAACACATGTAAAATGTTACCTAGTGGGGAAGGTCATTTGAGATTCAGCACCCAAGGTGTTTACTGGAAGAAGTTCCCATTAGACACAGTTGACCTAGTATGGACCATAATTGCAAACTCCCAGTAGGAAAACGGCTATTCAGCTTAAATTACATTGCTCGCACAGTTTCGGCACAATAAACACTCTTTTCAGTTCTGGGAATGGTGGGAATTCTTCTGAAAAACAAGTTCCCAGACACTAGCCACCAGTCAAACTTTCAAGCAATCCTTCCTATGTTAACTCTACTCTGTACATATGCCATCTTAGGAAATTAGTAGTTTTAGTTCATATGTATTCTCATTGTATTACTTCAGACAGTTTTTATCTTGATAATGCACAGTGTGTGTTCAAATGCAGTTAGGAAAAGATGTGCAATAGAACCTTTATACAAGGAACATGTATAAAGGACCCATGGAAATGGACAACATGGTAGGGACTAACTGAGGGAGTGGAGGGACAGGGCAGGGCAGAGCAATGGGGGGAAATTGGGACAGCTGTAATTAAACAACCATAAAAAAAATTCCCACCATGTACATTCAATAAATATAAATAATCTCTAAAGCACAGATAATAGTGAAATAGAAAGTTATGAGATTTGAATATGTATTACCTCTGTTTTTAATTTTGATGGTTTTGAATAATGGCTGTGTTTGACAGCTGGCTTGCAAAATTCCTGAAGATTACCCTGCAGTTAGTTGGCATTGGCACAGCCCAATAGCACAACTAGTGTCAATTCTCTGACTTCATCATGTCCACGAATATCAACTACCTTTTCAAGTCAAGGAATGGGAAATAAGCTTCTTCCGTGAAGGTATGGAAGAAACTTCTATTTTGAGTAGTAGTTTACAGTTTCCAAAGTTTTCATTTGCCTTATCTAATTTAATTTTAAGGATTAAGAAATCAAAGTCCTGATTTTGTTTTTTAAATATCATCCACACAGTATTGGAATATAAGCAAGAGGAAGGGGAGGGAGATGGTTCTCATTTTTTTTTAATGAAGTGCCCCAAAGTTAAACTCAGCAGTACTCTCAACAAAGAGTAAAGCTAACTTTGCCAAGAGACTTGTAAACTCTCACTGGACTTTGAGTTTATAGTTTTGAAGCAACTTCCTTCCAGGATTCTTTTTAAGGTCTCTTCTTGCATTATGCTGCTTTAAATTGAAGAATTTCATGGATTTTGTTTCCAACTTATAAGTGCTTTGCAGTCTCAAAAGATGCAGCTGTGTAAAAGTATTTATGCAGCTGGGCAACTTGAAGCAAGCCTCTTTGACAATCACTACTTTTGTACCTTGGGGAAGGGTAGCCTGCTCCTCACTCCTCAGGCCAATAAATATATACCCTGTTCACTTGAGAAGCCCTGTAATGTGAGAAATAAAAACAGAGTGATATGTCAATAGAGATTCCTTGTGTAATTTACATTCAGTTCCTGTCATCATGGCTTCTTGAACTCCTCTTAAAAATAGGCTAATTGCCTTGGGTCTTGAAGATAATAGGAGCTCATATAAATGACTGTCCACTCTCCGTTAGTGCTGAAGAATGTGTCCGGGAGACATTTCATTAGTAAACACCTTTAGGACTTACAGATAGTCAATACCACAACCACCACTTGTACCTCCAGTCTAGTCGCCTCGTTGCCTCCGGGTAATTTTCATTTGTGTCTTATCTCCCAAACCAGATTTTAAACCCTTCCGGATACGAACTCTTTCTTACCTGCTCATTGTCTTATTTTAGACTCCTTTGGAGCTTATATTCTTGTAGTAAGGAAGTCAGGGACAGAAGAACAAGAACAACAGTCACCATCTACAATTCATTTGTTACCATAATTAAATGTACTCTTAAGTCAGGGATGCATGTGCTTATGCAGCATTCATCATCCACAATCATTTCCTGCCAACAAATATCCCAGGGATGTGAGCTCAGGGTACCTTCTGGGATCTGGCCTGAGATTTTTAACTGCCTTCCCCTTTCTTGTCCCTTTGACCTTGCCAGAGCAAGCAATCTGCTTTCCTGTCCCTTGTTCTAGCTGAATATTCTGTCTAGAGTTGCCATCTTTATCCTGCTGATACTTCAAATCTCAGTTTCAGCATGACTTCCCCTAGAAAAGTGTCCTTGATCCCAAAGTCTATGTTAGAGACACATCTGTGTTTCTATCGTGTGACTATGTCTACCTTGATCTTTACTCTTCTGTAATTATTGCCTAATCTGCATGGCTGTACTGAATTGTAAGTCCCTTAAGGACCAGAGCCCTTTCGTATCTGGCTTTTTGTTTCTAGCACTATAGGTTCTAGCACTGCAGAGGCTATCCATATACACTTATTGAGTAAATCAGTGGGCATTTAAACAGCTGTCAAGATGCTTCTGCTAAACAGGTTAACACAACTCAAAGTTTTTCACTTTGTGCATGTTTTGTTCTCATATAATCTTACATATGAAGAATGCTCTTATTTCTCCTCTTCCTAAATTCTGTTAATTCGATAGGACCCTTCCCTAGGGCAACCTCCACTGTAGTTCAGGAGGTATTACTTCATCAACTGAAGCATACTCTTAAACTTTATAATCTATTGCTTTAATAATCTCTGTTATATCTTTTTATTCTATGTTTTAGTAACTTTTTTCTATTATATACATGTTTATTTTGGAAATTGGAAAGTTTAAAGTAAAAATAAAAATAATGTTGATTTCCTTAGCTGGAGCTAATCATAGTATATATTTTAGAATTTTGGTTTTTGTCTGTGTGAATATGTATAATCTTACAGCTTTGTGATGTTTTTTATTTTTATTTTTTCATTAATATGTACTACACTGTCCATAAAGTATGGGGATGGGGAAAGATGTAAACAGATGGTTGCCCACTTGAGATTGTCAACATCAGGACCATACTGGTACACTAGGCATGCTGGCAGCCATCTTGACTGGATCCCAGGGGAAATCTAAAAAGCAATAATGAATATGTAAAATAAAGCTTTATACTTTTTGAAATACAATCTTTATACAGTTAAATCTGACTAAAATTTTCAAAGGGTATTTTCACAAATTCCCTTAAGCCTCAAAAGGGAGCCGCAAAAAAATGACTTGAAATCATTAGCCACTAATATTAAAAATTCTCAGATTAACATAAAGTGTTCTATTTATTGCCTTTTCGATTGTTAACATCCTTCAATACCTCTCTCTTTCTCTCTTCCTCTCTATAAACAGTAGTGTGTTATTTTTGTCATCATCATTGTATTATTCTCCATTGTTCCATGCAGACTAAGGACATTCTGGGTTTCTATTTCAAATCCCTGATTATCTTTGGAAAAATAAATTAATTATTATCATCTGGATCAAGTAAGATATACTTCATTATGAACTCGGGATTTTCAATTCTCTCTTCTCAATTAAGCTTTGACTATTCCATGTGATGTCTAGGCTGCTCCTCTGTAGTCTGCAATCTGAATAATAAGAGCAAGGCTTTAGTGTCAGGGATAGAGGTAGGAACTGGAGAACAAAGAGATATTTAGAAGACAGAATTGCTAACAATTAGAGTAATCCGATACTTGAGGTGCTCAGACATAGAAAGCATTTAATATTGATTTCTATTACTGTTCTTGGTAATGTTTTGATTCCTTATTTGAACAAAATGAGACAGTCCTATGAACATAAAATGTTAATAAAGATTTTCTTCATTAAAAAAGTAATATATCATTGTAATGGAAAGTTTGCTAGGTATAGAAATGCAGAAAGGAGCAAAAAAAAATCAAGTAACCTTTTCTTTTCCACATCCCGAAAGAGCCACTATTAACAATTTGGTCATTCTAGTCATTTTTTCCATATTGCAGAATCTTATAAACTATAAAAGATACTTGAACTTAAACTGAATGTTAATAAAATACAGCTTAGATTTAGGGAGCTGCAGGAATAAAGGAAATGTTAGTGCTGTGTTATACACGCCAGATATCAGAAAGTGTTTTTTGTTTTGCTTTCGCAAAATGTCTCCTTATTCCTGAAAAGGTTCATTATCTTGCAGTTCAGTCATAAAACCATGTGGTGCCTCAGATGTCCATCCCAGGTGGTCAGGGAAGCAAGAATGCTCTACCCTTCTCCCTGGGCTTACTGTGCAAACACCTCCATGCAGTCACTTCAAAGTTAACATGACGGAAGCTCAAGAGCGCAGCTTGGTGATGTTTCTCTGAGACAGACATTCCTGAGGATTGAACACAGGTCAACGGTTAACAGATGAACTAACTCCCCATTTGCAATGTTGTTTTAAAAAGTGTGCTTGGTTACATGTTTGTGTTGTTCTCTTTATGATTTGAAAACAGTGAACTACTTTCTTACTTCAGAAAAGTATCCTTTTCCTTTTTCTTTCTTATTTGTTTTTTTATTGATGTGTTTGCGTGTGGAAATGATGAGAGACAGAGTACAGAGGGAACTGGGTAAATTCCTGACAGCTTCCACATCCTCATAAGGTGGAAAAGGAGCTTAATTTTTTTCACCCGAATAGTGATTCATTGTCTGCCATAATCTCCAGTGAATAATAAGCAAATATGAAAGACAATGGAGAAATACCACATACATATTATTTCAACCTCACCCAATAGATCTTCCTGCCCAACATTTTTTAAAGTGAAGTGGATCAATACAGAGGAGATATTTACTGTTTACCAGCTAGATTTAGATCTGTTTTCTCAATACCTTCAGCTTTCTCAGGAAAGGCATCTCTGATCACCATCTAGCCCTTTTCCTGATTTTATTTTTTCCATAGTACTTATCCATTCCTGTGACACTTTTATACATATTTATTTTGCCTTTTTTCTGTCCTCTCCCCAACTAACATAGAAGCCCCAGTAGAGTAGGAATTTTTATTTACTATTTTTTCTATAGGCACAGTGCTTAGAGTAGTACCAATGCATTGTAGATGCTTAAAAATAGTTCTTGAATAAATAAACATTAGCTTTTTTCAGTTAAAACATGAATGAAGTATCAAATTTGTCATGATTTAATGATGCAAATGGCTACAGATCTGTTTATTTACTTAGATTTTTTTTTGTAGACTCTTATACAGTCTGTGACTAAAAATGATTTTAATTCTTTGTTTTGTTATGGGAAAAACTCTGTTATTCTTGCTGACATAGTAAAGAATTACAGATCAGCAAGTCTATTAGCATGTAAGCAAAGTTCATTAGTGATAGGTTCTCATGGAAGAGAATGGGCTTTGCCGAAGTGAAAGTGGAAGGCATAGGCTTGGGTGGGGAAAAGCAAGGGGGGCAAGAGCAAAGGCAGCAAAAAGCATCAGATCTTTTGTCTCGAGGACTTATATAGTTGGCAGGATGGGGTGAAGGAGTTAACGTTTTGATTGGTGGGTAAAGATGGTGCCAGCTTTCCCTGGACATGACTACCCAAACATAGGTATGTGTGGCGGGGGTGTTGTTGATCCAGAATTCTTATCTTGCTCCAGACCACATTTGGACACCTTGTTGTAAAACAGATATGTGACAGAGGCAATTAATTAAAGTTGAGGCAGTTTCCCAAAGTTACTGATGGGCTCTTTCTGTAAGTACTGGGGACCCCCTCTTGGTCACAAAACAGATAGTGACCAAAGGCAGACAATTAACCAAAGTTGTTTTACGGGCATTGTGGATTCCCTCCTCTTCTCTATTCTAGACCTTGGGATGAATACAAAGTTTCAAAGGCTTTCTCCAAGATAGTGGAAACCATACATAGACATTCAAGGACTCCTTTTCTGTGCTGACATGGTGTTTCTTGTGATGTTGGAATACCTGGCAGTCTTATCGGACCAGGTTCAGGACTGCTGAGTTAGTGAGTGAGACATGCCTCCCTCTTCCTCCCTGCCTTGGTTTACTATCTATCCTACCTAAGACTTTCCCAATCCGTATTCTTTTATTTCTATTCTTCCCTTAATGCATTATTAGATCTTCTAGTATAATATTTAATGTGAATCACAGGAAAAGATATCCTTGTCTTGTTACATACAGATCTTATGGGCAAAGGATCCAGTCTTTTACCATTCAATAATATGATAACATGGGTTTCCTATAAATTCCTTTTAATGAGATTGAAGACATCTCTTGTATAGCCAGTTTCATGTGAGATTTCATTGAATCAAATGGTAGATTTTGACTGCTTTTTACCTATGTGTCTTTTGAGACAATCCTTTGTTTTTTCTTCTAGTTTGTTAACATGGCAATTGCATTATGATTTTTTTATTGTGGTAAATAACACAACACAAAACCTACCATCTTAACCATTTCTAAGTGTGAAGCTCGGCAGTATTAAGTACGTTCATAATGTTGTACTACTGTTACCGAGAAGACTGGGGCCCATTCACATGGTGCCTTGGTCGAAGACCTAACAATTAAAGCTGATAGAAACGGGTCTTTATTTACAACATTCCAACCTAGAGGGAGCCTAGAGCACTGGGCTCTGAGCCCAGTTTTTCTACAAGACCCAGCACTTCCCATGCTCCACACCAGGCTACTAATTAAAAACATCCCCCAAAGTTTCCCATGTTCTTATCTGGTCTTAATCTGGCTGCACAAACAGTTCTCCAATCCCTCTGGAAGGTACCAAAGTCACCATCCTCACACAGCAGCTCTCTCCTTCAGGATCTGGGGTACGTGGTCATCAGCTTCCATGTAATAGTCTAGAAAATCCTGTGCCATGTTACTCTGGATCACGGTGAAACTCAGGAAAGCCACAGGTTTTAAAAGTCCAGGTAAAATCCAGGTGCAGCAGATCAAGATCTTGCAAGGAAGTCCTTTGCAGCTCCAGAGTCAGTTAGAGCAGACAGGGTCACAGTATCGGTATCTCCCTTCTTATTAGTCCAGGCTGCGTGGCCTTCTTCCTCACTATAAACTACATAGCTGCTTGCTTATTTATCCCTTCTCACTGTTCTCTTTCAAACTGAATGGTCAATTCCCCTTCTCCTTCCCAAACTGCATGGCAGAGAGAGAGAGAGAGAGAGACTCATGGCTGCTACATCATCCCTCTCTCATGGCTCTCTTACTCCTTTCCAAGTCGTATGACAAAAATCCCTTACTACAGACAACATGCCTTCTCCTTCCCTACTATTGCCCACATGGCCAAGAGAACAAGTAGCTGCCATGCCTACTTTAAATCCCAGCCCTGGAGCTTCTGGTGCGACCCCTTCCATAATGGGTTACATTCTGCCAGTCCTCTGGTACCTGACATTCATTCAGCTGCCATTGTGAGGCTGGGCAGGCATCTCCCCATGATGCAGAGTGAACTGCCCCCTGCTTTTTGTGCCAGCACTGTAACTGGAGAACCACCTACCAGCTTAAAGCATGTACAGTAAGCTCCCAGGCTAAGTCACAAGCCAGGATACATTCAGAAAGTCACACCCATCTCCCTGGCCCTGAGAGAGACAGGCACAACTATTTGGCATAACTATGAAGCTAGCCAAGTTGCCATAGATATGAAAAGTATCTCAATCCCCATGCTAGGCTTCCCCATCCCCCAAACTGGGTTAGTGGAGGCTTTTATTTCTGAACCTCACTCCACCCCTGCCATACAACCATCCATCTCTGTAACTCTTTTATTCTTATAAAATTGGAATTCAGTACTCATTAAACAATAACTTTCTATTCTCAACCCCCAGCCCTTGGCAACCACCATTACACTTTCTGTCTCCCTGACTATGACTACTCATAGTAAGTGGAATTGCACAGTATTTGTCTTATTGTGACTGGCTCAGCAGTTAATTTAGCATGATATCCTCAAGTTTTACCCACAGTGTCGCATGTTACAATTCCTTTCCTTTTTAAAAAATATCCCTGTCTGTATATACCACATTGTGTTAATCTGCTCACCTACCAATGAACATTAGGTTCCTTCTACAGTTCAGCTATCATGAATAGTGATGTTATGAACATGGGGTGTGCAAATATAATAACATGGTAAGTCTGGAAATCCGATTCTCCCTCTTCACTAGGTTTTGTTGATTTGTTTTTTGTGTTCTGTTTATTGCTTTTGTTTTGTTTTTCATCGTTGTCTTCTATTTCTGTGTTTAGGATTAGCCTGTGTACAAGCTGCTCCAGAAGCACGTGCAGAGTTGCTAGCCACATGGCTGGTGTGGAGGGGTTGACAGCTGACATTGAAATTGCTGATATTGACTAAAAATTAACCACAATTTACCCTCCAAGCTTCCCCCTGGAAATTGTAAGCCTTCAATAGACTCTAGAATTCTAAATTAGTTACGTCAGACAGATTCTTCCAGTTCAATTGCTGTCTAGGTAAGGAGACAGAGTCCTGGTACTTCTATTCTACCATCTTCCCCAAATCCTCTTTCGTGTTATTGATATTTGAACACTAAATTAACTTCGTACTCCATAACCAAATGTCATTTGGTCATGAAATTAGATCTGTTTTACATAATCGGATTTAATTTACTAAACTTTCATTTAGACATTTTGAACTTATGTTTATAAGAGATACTGATCTGTACTTTTTTGTGTGATATCTCATATTTTTGTCAGGGGATGATGATATCTGAGAATGAATTGGAGAGTATTTCCTGATTTTCAATTTTTAAACAAATTCTTACTGCTATGTAAGTTTTATTTCCCTTTTTCCTCCATTTCTTCTTTCCTTTTTCTACGGCTATTTTTGTGTACAGCTTAAATTTTTAGGTTTGTTTATTTTGACTATTTTTAAATAAATCTAATTTTTCTGAAATAAGTGGTATCTTATGAACACTTTGTATGAAGAAGGAGCCAGGGCAATGACTTGGCTAGTTAAAAGCATTCCTGGCTCACAAACAAAGCTCTATTTAAATCAGGGGGGTCAATGTATCAAGTGGTTACCCTTTTTTTCAGTTGACAAAGATGAGTAGCTATAGGTTGGATGTCAGACTGATGAGCCTACATAGAGCAGTTGAAGTTGTGGGAGGCCACACAAGCCTTAGTGTCCGTCAGTCTCAACTCTCTTGTTCTGCACTCCAACCTTTGCCAAACCTCCTGACAGCACATGGTGAAGACCCGTGGGAGCTGGTGAATGAGTGTCCATGTGTTCTTTGTCTGGATTCCTTGGAATCCTGATTTTTCATGTAAGCCAAGACACAGCTCTCAGAAGTATATTAAAGACCCAGCTTATTTCTTCCTACTCCCGTTAGTGGCAAATTCTTCATTCTCTCATCGTTCTGCCCAGATATGTCCAGGTCCTTTCTCTTATAAGAGACTCACATTCTAGAGCTCATATTGTAGTTTCTTTGCATGTAGAACTCTTTGATGAGCTCAGAAAAACTGTGACTTTTGTAGTTTATTTGGCTTGTTTTGATTGTTAGAAACAAAGAGAAATCTCTTGCGACTTTCTTTAGAAGCAAACTATTAGATTAGAAGCAAACTATTCTATCCCTTGCATTTTATTTATTTCCAAATATCCTTCCAAATTAGCATGCACTGCTTTGGTTATCATAATGATAAACAGTAAATAAATGGGACAAAACTAATCAGGTGTTCTACCTCGCACAAAGGAAGTGGTTTAAAGTCTATAACCATAAATGTTAGGCCTTAAAAGAGAAGATGTTTTCTTCGTATTAAGAGATAGTTTATTTGTTGTAAGCAAACATTTTCTACAGGCTTGCTTTTTTTTTTTTTATAAATGTTGAATTTATAACAAAATTCTGGGGTTAGCCTCTCTATGATAATGAGGATGTAAAGAAACAATAGTATGTTAGGATCACAATAGCTAAAAGAAAATCTTATCATCACCTTTTACATAGTTAACTTAGAGAAGCAACTGAGATTTGCCAGTATTTGGTAGTGTAGGGCACATGATTTTTCAAACAATAACATCTTTAGCATATTGAGGACTGGAATCAATCAAAGTAAAATGAAGCAAACCAGCCAACCACCAACAGCAAAATGTTATACACTTAACTGCAATTTGTAAAAAACTTGCATTTACCATAGTTACATTCACATCTATATAGGCACACATCTCTACCTCACCATTCTGGAAGAAATAACAGGCTCATGCACTTTAGAACAGTTGCCCAGGGAACTGAGTGATTAATGCACAATCAATACTACTACTGAAGAGTCTACCTGATGTATCGCACAGCCAACGTGGGAAAACCGTTTTGATGTTATGACTCAGCAGATGTCAGGATGTAAACCGTTCATAAAACAATTTCAGGGCAAGAATTAACCTGCTTACTCTGCACAACCAGGCAACAGAGAGATGTGCCTCAAATGCACTGTATGTTCTTCCTGATCCTCATAATCTCTCTCTCTCTCTCTCTCTCCATCCCCCCTCCCTCTCTGTCTCCCTCCCCCTCCCTCCCTTCCTCCTATTGTTAGGAAGAACACAACCGTGCAGTTAGCAATAAATTTGACAGAGTATTAGTGCCCCAGAGAATTGGTGTTAGCTTGAAATGGTGAGACCATTTTACTAAAACTTACTTGGAACACATCTTCCAAGTGATGTAAGGAGAGAATTACAGCCATTCGAAATTTACAACCACACAGTTTTCTGTTTTAGAGTCCTCTAACTGTTTGAATAATGAAGGTTTTCTCCCAGAAACAGCCCTGATTCATCACAAAATTCTCATCTCATAAACAACAGAACTTACTGAAGAATATTAACAAATCAGGTAATATAAAAGGTGAGAAAATTTTAATGCAGTGAATCTAAAAATCAATCCTCAGGATGAGGTGAACGGCCCAGGGTTCTGGAAAACTAAAAATGACCTGCATTCAAAATTCTTTTTCAGAAAACTGAACCTATAGAAGTGGGCCTTATTGAGATAAAGATTCTTTGTATTTTGTTTTGTATAATTATTTGCACACCATCCCCATCCCCACATCATATGTTCTTCTTCATGATCTCTGCATAGACAGTCTCTTTTCATTGATCAGAGTGAGTGAAAATGTTACCTCTTCCTCTGAGAAGCCTTCCTTGACTGCCTTATTTCAATCTTAGCATCCTATTCCTTTCATTCTTGGCCGTTGTCCATCTGTGCTACTTAAAGAAATGCCTCTGTATTACTTTCCCTGCCCCGGCTATAGGTTGGTGAAGGCAGTATCATGTCTGCTGATCTGGGATGTTAGATATTTAGCATCTAGCACACTGCAAGGCACAGAGGAGGAGCTCACTTAGGGTTAGTGAATAAATATGTACTTTAAGTAATAGATCCTTCATGGAGTCTCTTGTGACCTTTTCTTATAAAAGTACCCTCTCTCTTCCCTAAGTGTTTTCTTTAAATAGAACTGAAATTACTGGACTCTGAAGGCAACTACAAGGAACCAAAAACAAAGTAACTTAAGCCCAGAAGAGATATTGTTAACTCATATAATTTAAAAAAAAAACCCAGAGATTGATCTTCACAGAAATAGCAAGACCAGGCTTTAGAAATGGTATCGAAGTCCCAGAATTGTTTTCTTTCTCTTCCTCTTTCAACTCTGCTTCCCATTGAGTCAGCTTTTTCTTCAAGCAAATTCTCTGTGGGTAGGGAATGTGGTCTCCAGCAGATGCAGCCCACTTTCAACCAGCTTAGCAACAACAGAAAGAAACATCTTCCCTGTTACCACAGTGAAGGACTCTTGGAGGACTCTAATTAGTCTGGCCGGATTAACCTGCGAGGCCATGGAAATGGGGACATTGATGGACCGAACCTGATCTATTGTCCAAACCTATCACCCAACAACCTGCCTCCCAAATACCTCCTGGAGTGATTTGTTTTGCACGAGAAAGGGTGCAAGTCCCCAAAATAGTCAAACCACGTACAATTTTTAGTGTATCTAAAATTCTAAAAGTATTCTTACTATATATTATAATTTTTAAGGCCTCAGAGTAAAACAAATGTTTCATAGGATCTTGTTAATAAAAAAGCAATTAAATTAGCAATTCTCAATTACTTTTAATTTTTGCTTTTTCTGTTAAAAAATATACAAAGAAAAAATAACCATTTAAATTATATATTTTAGAATTACATTGAAAACTTATTTACTCCTCAAATGATTCTTGTGAAAGTTGGTGAATATAGTTATATGTAGGAATTTAAAATTATGAGATGTTTCTACAAAACTATAACTCTAGACTTTAAATTAGTCTATTTAATTATAACAATGACTATCTCAACCTAAATTTTTAAAAAGGTTTTTCATACAAGTTGATTTAAAAAGGAATAGGAAAATATTAAAAAGCAGGTAATGACAAGGTTTTGAAAAACTCTTTACTCTAGGTTTTAACAGCTATCAAAATATACTTTCAAGATACAGATGTTTTGGTTGTTTTTCAGGTCATTTTATTTCTTTAATATTGTGTCATTTTATTACTTCTCTCACCCCAGCTACAACATCCAAATAATTTGACTGTAATTGAATTGGCCACAAGCCAATCAGTATTATGTATGGTGTTGGGGTGGGTCCATTTCGGTGTTTGGCTTCATGATGGTAGGTCAAGGGTTGTACGGTTATTTGGCTACTGGAAGGGACACGAGTCTGGAGTGAAGTCCACATGAAAGGTGGGGAGGCAGAGTCCAGACAGTTGCTGAGAGACGTGGCTGGCCCCCAATCAACCCGTCTTCATGCAACCTTTGTATAAGTTTAAACTACTTACAATAGGATTTTCTATAATGTGAAACAAAATGTGTCGATATGTCTTATTAAAAATGTCAACACGTAAAAATTGAAGCAATATGGCCTAGAGAAAAGAATTAAAAAAAAAAATAGATGAATAGAACAGAGCAGAGTGTAAAATCCTGCCACGGAAGCTACACAAAAACCTAAAATAAATAAATAAATAAATAAATAGAAGTTAGGAAGAAACTAGGATGGTGGGGGAGACATTTTCCAGAACTAACGTGTTCTATTGCACTAAAGCATTTTGCGGTAAAGGTATAGCATTTCCAAATTCATTCTGTGATTGCAGCATGCTGCTGAGTTCAAAAGAAGAAAATTATGCTGCAAATCTTTTAATTACTTTGTTAAATAGATGCCATAGTAAATATGAGAGAAACCAAATAGAAGTTTGATTTGAACCGAAGTATTTGGACAGTGTGTTACTTTTGTAGTACTAAATCAAGTTTCAAATCTTTGCCTTTGAGAAATATTGCCTGTCAATTTCTACATTGGTTAAGTTAGTTAATAGCATTATTTAAAAACTAAAATTTTGATCTTGTAGATATATGTCACTTAATTTGGAAAGTGATGATATATTATGTATTGACTTGTTCTATTTTACCCTGTAAACAAGTACTTGGATTATATTAAATATTAACTTCAAAGTATCATAAAGTGAAATTCAGAGTTTTCCTCAGAGTATGTATCTGTCTCACAGTCCAATTAATTAAAATAAATGTGAAATATATATCTAGTAATACATAATATGTAGCTACAGTAAACTTTAAAAGTTTTTAATAAATACAGTAAGAAAAAGTAACATCCTTTGAATAAATCCAGAACAATCTGTATGAGATCCTTATTTCACTCAGGTACTCATTGGAGGAAAATAAAACCAGTAAAATTTTATCAACATTTAATTATAAAGTAGAGCAGAGATCTGAAATAACATCTACCATATATTACCAAATTACCTTAATTATCTTTAATTTTACTCATAAATCACATTTAAAGTAGGCTAGGGACAGCAGGTAGTTATCCCACACTAATAATAAATTGGTTCCCCCTTGTTATCAAGGCAATATTTCATTTTTTAAAAATATGGGGTTATTCTCTTGCTAGCTTGTGCTTTGCTTAATTTAGTTATTGAGCACATGAAACTGTCATGAAATCAATGTTCTTTAGATGTTCTGCATAGGGTTAGCAATGTACACTCACTACCGCAGTCAAAGATGTATTTCTAGAGTTATGTATACTAAAATTTGGGTCATGAATCTGCCATACATTAACTGTGTAACTTTGGGGGAATTAAATAATTTCTGTAAGCCTCAGCTTCCTCATTGGGAAAATTAAACTTATAATAATATCTAACCCATAGATTGCTTTGAAGATTAAATGAGATTGCCTCGATAATGTCCTGGCATGTCATAAATGATTAATATTCAAATTTCCCTCTTCCATGTTCTTCGAAAATCCTGTTCTCAACCTTACACAAATATGGTGAAATGAGATCCTGGCAAAATTCTCTTCCTAAAAGAAAAGAAAGGAAAGGGAGGGAGGAAAGGAATGGAAGAGGCAGAGAAAGAAGAAAGAGAGAAAGAGAGACTGGGAGAGAGAATGAAAGAACTTTGAGTGCAATGGTCAAATCCTTCTGAGATTAACATTCACCAGGGCTATTAGAATTACAATATTCCCATTAGTGGTGTTTTTTCATGTCATGGAATTTATAAAGATATTTTAACTTGATCTATGATTGTAACAGGGTAGTATTTGAAGGCCAGCAATAATAAATGAGTTTCAAAGCATTCTTTTACTAATAGTCTCAACAGACCTGAGATGAACAGAACAGTCCCTGCACCCTCATTTTACAGCTGGGAAATAAAATGAGGTCTCAATTACCATGATTTTCCCAAGACATGCCTTACACATCAAATTCCTCATGATGATGAGCTAAACTTGAGTCTCTCGACCACATGTCCGATCTTCTAATGGGGCTTCCTTCCACTTTCAGTATCAGTATATTTGATGACCGTTTCTCTTGGAGTCTGACAGCTATTGGTACAAACCCAAACAGCTTCTTTCCGTGTCTGATGCTTTTATTTCTTAGACTCTTCAACCTGTATTTAAACAAGCCTCATTTTTCCCCAGCTCAGATTGAGGGGTGAATCAAATGGGTATCTTCCCATAGTCACTTTCCTCTCTCTGGATGCCATGAAATCAGTTACTGCCATAGAACCTAAATTTGTAACAGCAATAAAAAGGGCGAAAAGGGAAAGAAAGGGAAGATTTGAAGAATTAAGCACCTTGGAACTGTAACATCCGTATTGTCCCAAATCTATGTCCGCATGGCATGATGGACATTTCAGGGTCAAAATAACAGAGGAAAGCACATTTGTTGAAATTAAACCTAAGCCCAGCTCTGCCTATTGTTCTGAGGTAATTAGAGTGAAAACAGTTTACAGAGCTCAGAGACTGGTAATACAGAAACACAGCAGGCAAGCTTTCTGTTTCCGTGTAAGCCTTTCACATGGATCTGTGAAGACTACAACAAAAGAAAATCCTCTGAGATGTGGTTATGTTTTTATTGACATGGTGAACTACCCAGCATCCAAGATGTTCTGGTCAAGAATTGATCTCCCTTAATGCTTTTTATAGAGCCTTATTTCTTTTCATCACTGTGACTTACAATAGTCCATCTTGAAAGGTAAGTATGTACTAAGACACCTTTTTTAAATAGAAATTTTAAAAAATGGCTTAATTCTGAAAGCTACTTCTTTCCTTATAAATTTCTTTTTAATGCATATATAATTCAACTGAATTCAACATGTACTTTTATGAACTCCTTGACTGATAAAAGTCTTCAATGATAATATTAAATATTTACAATAAAAACAGATTAGGTTAAGTTTGTAAACCTTCCTTATCATTTCATATACAACAAGGTCATCCAGAAAATATTCAGCCATGAAATATGAAAAATAGAGACATCTATTGAGGAAGATACAAGATACAAGAAACATTGTGCAGAGGACAATTACATCTCAGTGCCCTTCAAAGTAGGCATTTTGGGACCTCACACAGTTCTCCTAATCACCATCTCCTGAATCTCATCAACAGTCTGAAATCTCTTCCCTTGCGAGGGTGATTTTACTTTCAGGAAGAGCCAGAAATCACAGGGCACCAAATCTTGGCTGTAGGGGGGCTGAGTCACCTGGGTGATTTGATGTTTCACCAAAAAACTCTGCGTGAAATGTGATGCATGAGCAGAATGTTGTCATAATGAAGCTGCCAGTCACCAGTTGCCCATAGTTATGACTTTCTGAATCATCCAAAGTTTCCACAGAGGGATGTTCAAGCTTAACACAAAATTTGAAGCAGATTCATTGCTCTGCTCAGACAGTCATTTTGAATGTGATGGCCACATAGTCCATAGTCCACACACTCACTCAACAGCGTCTACTGCCCCCACTGACTAGTACAGTGAAGTCATCACTGTTCACGCATGTGTATTACAATCCACTCTTCTTGGCTGCCAGGTTACATTGTTGTCATGCAAGCTGTTCTCATTATATTAACAATGGTTGGACTTTTTCTGGACAGACCTTGTATAAACAGACCAATGGTTATCCTAAAACATCCCTTTATATTAATTCTTGAATTTCCTATAAATCAATAAAGTAAAACATCTATCAGGCAGAATTAAACATACCTTATTTTCCTTTCTTTTTATATATTGCTGTATATTTAACCCTTATCATAATAATAAAATAAGTTTTCTTTATTTTAATACAGCATGTTCAGACTACCAATTCAACTTCTTAACATGAAATTAAAAGTTATAAAATAAGCCATGAGAATGCAATGTACTTCACAGGAAATATAGTCAATAATATTGTAAGAACACTGAATGTGACAGATTATTACTAGAAGGTTCTGAACAAATGTCACTTTATCAGTGTATTTTTCAAAAATCATGAAGTGTTCATTATAAAATAAGTCAGCTCCTTATAGGTACAAGCTAGAAAACATTACCAGAATAATGAGATGTATGCCAGACACACCCTAAATAATTTACAGTGTGGGCTTAAGACTCCAATATTTACCATGAATCCGAGGTGCCCAGGCCTGGGTAGTCTGGGTTCAGGACAATCATGTCCCAGAAGGAGGGGAGCCTGGAGGCACTGCTCTAACCCCTGCTGCCGCCACACCCTGCACGGGCCTCTGCACCCACAGCTCCCCAGGTCACCTTTGGCTCTTCTGAGAGTCAAGGCATTTGATGGACTATGGTTAATAACCAAACTGGACTATTTTTGCCATCTCTCAATGTTGATGGGCAGCTTAATGTGGAGAGCAGGACCAACAAAATGGCACTGGTCCTTTTAAGATAGCATAAAGTATATAAAACAAAATAGGACACTCATGTCAACCGAGATGACTGCCAGTCAGCCAGGACACTTTGATTCAAGAGGAAAACTACCTAAGTCATGCGAGACACATCTGATAAAGAGACACACCTGAGATATCTGCACTTGGGATCAGAACAGCCATGTCTGCAGAGCAGGACCACCCATAGACAGGCTCCTGGGGAAAGTCCACACTTGCCAGCAGGGGTGTCAAGCAGAATAGCCCTGTACCAACCATAGGCTCCTGGGAAAATTCTGCACTTGGCATCAGGGGGCCAAGACGTTTATTGAGAAGACCCAGGAGCGTGGAGCACACCACTTTCCAGGTGTAACTGAGGCAGGCTCCAGACCACTGCTGAGACAGCTGAGCTCCACACACACAGAGTGCTGCTCCACGCCACACTGATCTCCCTTGGCATTGCCACTGAGGCTCTGCCCTGCTGGGCTGAGGACTTGGTCTGCCCTCTACCCACCTGGTTCCAGAGATCCTTCCTTGCAAGACACTGACAACTCCCTTGCCCACTGTGCTGTCTCCTGGACCCGAAGACTGAGACTGGGACTCAGGTTCGTTTTCCCCCATTGATTGCTCTGTATGTGTATTATATTCCTCCTAAATTGTTAAAGTGTGAGTAGGACATTAATGTATGTTGATGTTCTACTTTGAGTGACCCTGCTTGCAATGAAAGCTGAGTGAATAGCATAGTTACTTCGTGTGATTCTTGTCTATTCCTTAGTGCTAGGCTGCTCAGCAGGCAGCTCGCTGAGCAACTGACCAGCTGACTTATAGGAAAGACTGACATTATGAACATATGTTCATGAAATTTATTTTTGCTATCATCACACTGCCAGTGTATACCCTAAAAGAGTGGTGACTTCAGGCTGTCCGCAGCCCAGTCAAGGCTGAGAATTAGAGGAGACTGGATACCGTGAGATCGCTCTGTGAAGATCTAGAAGATGACCCGAAGGTGAGGAAAGGCCTGGAACAGCTGACACAGGAGCATGTTGAAAATCAGTGGATGGGAGAGGAAACTGAAGATTTTAATTGAAATTTGCACTCCTGGGTCTCAGCTTTTGATGGAACTGACTACAGGACTGGTCACTTACTCTTGGTTTCAAGGTGTCTCGACCTTGGGGTAAGAAAAAGTGCTCCATTGCTTGAAAGAAAGTTAACTGACTTCATTAGCTATTGTGATGTTTTCTCTGTATGTGTTTTATCAAGGGAACGTGGTTGCATTTTTGTCTCTTAGTAAGTCAGGAAAACTTCTGTTTAAGAACCTTTGTGTAAGCCATTCATTAAGAATTTCAGCCTATTCTGTGATTGCAGGAAAGCAGTGGCATCTGCTTTTAATTGCTGTGTTGTGGCTGGTGAAGTGCCCGCCCCCAGCTTTGAGAAGACTGAAATGTCCTCTAGGCAGGGACAAATCTGTCTACTCTGAGTCCCAGTTCCTGTCACATTATGAGCCATCATCAGCATTTATTGAGCAAACAAACCAGTGGATACTTTGGTAGAAAGTGTTTGGAGGGTTTGCCCATTTGGGGGAGCAAGGTCGGGGACAAGGGGGGCTTAAAGTGTGTACAGTAAACAAATGTCTTCAAGGGAATCATTTTTATAGAAAGCACTTTTTAATAATTTTCTAAAATTTGTACTTTTTTTGGTTCCTTATTGTATAGTGTGGTTGTATTTATTTCTAAACCAGGACTAGCTTTTTACAGTTACTATGATCATAAGTTTTTTTGAAACTTGACATCTGCAGAGAAGATAGGAGAAAATCAATAGCTGTCCTCTTGTTTAATTCTAGTATTAAGGAGATACTACCCTACTGTAAATAGGTTTCTCCCAGTCTGGGTAAATCCACGACATTTCTGTTTGGCTCAGCATTTTTCACCAGGCAGGATCTGGCGACAGTTTGCGCCTGGCTGGAGGGGAGGCTGAAGCCCTCCAAGTTCTGGGTGGTTACCCTCATGCACAGGGTATCTGAATCCTCGTGGATTCAGAGAGTAGCCTGGAATGTGTTATGGTTTTATAAATCTACAAATATTTTCTTATAGGCCAGACTTAAATCCCTTCAATACTTCTATCATACTTCCTTTTTTGTTACAGTTTTTAAAAATTCAGGAGAGAAAATTTTGGAAAAGATAGAAAAGTGACAAGAAGAAAAAAGCACTGTAGAGACACTACTTAAACACTAACTGATTTTGCACTTTCAACACTTTTTAGGGCCACTTTTGGTTGGCGTGTTTTTACGTAGCTGAGATTATACTGCACACGCAGTTTTGTTTTCTTTCTCATTCGACTTTATAACTTATCTTCTCGTGGCATCTGAATAAGCTCTTCCTAGACATTAGTACAATCTTTGTTTTGTAAAGAATGTTGGGATATTTCTTGGCATCTTTCGTTTCTTATGCTGACCTCTGAGCACCATTCTTGCGCTCTGCAGAGTGAGTTGAGTGAACGTATGATCCACAGCAAACGCTCCAGAGTTGTCTCACTGTCCTTGAAGTTTCGCCCAGTCTTGTTCCCTTCTTCCAATATTCAGCAACATAGTTGGCTTTTTAAATTTTTTTTTTTAGCGTGTGGTGGTATTCATTCGGTGACACACCTCTAAACATCTATAGTTTGTGTTGAATTGTTGGGTGGGGAGGAAGACATCCTGGTACAGAAGGCAGCTCTCTGAGTTCCAGATGGAGAGAACAGGGGTCTAAGGAAGTCTGGTGGTAGCAGATTAGTTCAGTGTTGGTTTTATTTCATTTTTAACTTGTTTAGGTATCAAATTGAGACTTCTTGTTCCTCTTGTTACAACATGCCATTTGAGTACTGTCCTTTAGTGTTGTCCAAGGAAGACTGAAAACCTGTAGCATGAATAATATATTCCTTGGAAGTCTCATGAATGTATTAAATGTATTAAGAGACAAAAAGACAAATATTTAATATTATTTCTAATGTTTTATTAATCAAGCTCTATTTTCTCAATCCTTGTTATATATTAAAATCACCTGGAAACTTTTTTTTTTTTAAAAAGCTACGTCTCCCCACCCCAGATTTATTAAACTAAAATCTCTGGGAATGATTGAATTGTGCTGTTGGTGTTCAGAACCACTGTCTGGCATTGCTCATACTGTTAGCTTGGCGTGGATAACTTTTCTTTTAAGCCATTAATGAAGTTGTCTATACCATTTCTCTTTATTATTCGTTGTTAGTGATAAGACTTTGGATCATTTATATCCCAAGATTTGTAGCTAGTGATTTTCTGTTACTTCAGGCTTTCCTGTAGAGAACAAAATTATTCTGAAGAAAAAAATAATGCTAATGAAATTTGAACTTGAATTTGACTTATATTGTCAGGCCCACTTATCCAATTTTAAAGAAACATAGAACTTTATTTCTCTCTGATGTGAAATATCTTTAAAATGCTCTCCCTTTCCACTTTTGTCCATCAATCACTTTTAATAAAATACAGATGCAGGGGGGCGGGAAATCTGCTTTTCAGAGAGGCAATGAAAGGGAAGTACCCAGGAAACGACTTCTTTGACAGGCAGATTGAAGATTCCTTTCAGGCTTAGAAGAATAAAGAGAAAAGAGGTGTATTCGCCTTTTAATTGATTCCCAATCACTTTTGGCATCTAGCCCAGACTCTCATTCAACGGCAGTTTGTAAATACACAAAATATTTTATTATAATTTTATATCCTCTTAAAGAAAAAACATAAAGATTTTAAAAAAAATATACAGTTCTTACAAATTCCATAATAAGGTGTCCTTGCATAATGGGCTCCGAGTCCTACTTACAAAACATAGAACAGAACTGAATTTACATATTTAATATACATCTCACAATTGCTATGCTGCTGTTTTGATAAAAATCCCTAATGCTATCATGAATCACAATTCCCTCTCCCCTGAGCTTTATCGGGACATAATTGACAAATAACAATAGATAAGCTTACCACAATGAGGTTAGCTAACAGATCCTTCACATCACATAATTACCATTTCTATTGTTGTGATGATGAGAACATTTAAGATTTACTCTCGTAGCATGGATTGTTAACTAATGTACAGTCACCATGCTGTGCATTAGCTCTCCAGAGCTTTTCCATCTTATCACTGAAAGTTTGTATCCTTCTGGCAACACCTCCCTATTTGCCCCACCCCAGCATCTGGAAACCATGGGTGGACTCACTATCTCTACGACTTTGGTGTTTTGGGGTCCCACATGTAAATGAGATCATACAGTATATGTCTTTCTCTTTCTCACTTTTCCACCTAGCATAACACTCTGAGGTTCATCATGTTGTCACATATGGCATTCCTTTTTATCTGTCCACTTTGCCTTTACCTAGTCATCTGACCAACACTTAGGTTGTTTCTAGGTCTTAGCTATTGTGAATCATGCTACAATATACATGGGAGTGCAGATATCTCTATGAGCTAGACATTTCATTTCTCTTAAATAAATACCCATAATTGGAATTGCCGAATCATATAATAATTCTATTTTTAAGACTTTGAGAAACCTTCATACTGTTTTCCATAGCAGCTGCACCAAGCTACATCCCCACCAGCAAACAGGACATCAGGATTCCCCTCTCTCCCCATCTTCACCAACTTGTTATGTCCCGCCTTTTTGGTAATAGAAATCCTTACAGGTGTGAGGTGATATCTCGCTGTGATTTTGACTTGAATTTCCCTGATGATTAGTGATGCTTAGCATCTCTTCAGGTACCTGTTGGTCATTTGTATATCTTTGGAAAAATACCTGTTTGGGTCTTTTGCTCATTTTTAAATTGGACTTCTTGTTTTTGTTTATATGTTTGTTTGGTTTGTTGTACTATTAAGTTGTATCCTTATATATGTTGGGGTTTAACTTGCAAATGAACTCCTGAGGCTACAGGATCTCAGCATGGGCACGTGGCAGTGTAAGCCAGTGATGGAAGTCAGACTAGGGGCCTATGGGTGCATATATGGAAGAGCAGGTGAGCGCAATGTGCAGGCTAATGACAGGTGAGAGAGCTGGGTCTGGGTTCACAAGGACGTGCACTCCCGTGGCCACAGGGCCTTTCCACAGCTATGGGCATGACAGTGGAGTCTGGTGGTGGGGGTCCAGCTTGCAGGATGCAGTTCACAGCTGGAGGGGCTAGTCCTGAGCACACTAGTGATGGTGAGGGTCTGTGCTGAGGTCTAGGTTGGCATCTTGTACTCACACACTGCACAGATTGAGACTGACTGCCAGGTGCGGATCCTGGGCTCCAGAGGGGTGTGGAGAGGTGAGGCGAGGGAGGGACTAAAGAGGCACTCACCTGGCTGGCATTTGTAAATGTAAAAACCTGAGAGGCAACAACCTGGTCAAATCTGCAGGGTTTCCTCACTGGCTGTGTTGGCCCTTGGTTGTTCACAGTGATGAAAGCAACTGTGGCCCCTGCAGAGCAGGTCCCTGGGAACCGGGGTCACTCACACTACACGGTTGGTACTAGTAGCCTCAGCTTTTCTTTTTTGTATCAGGTCACCTCTACCCACCTCAGCTTTGCCTGTCTCTCTGTGGGCTGAAACCAAAGCAGATCCTTTGAGTATCGCCACAAAGGCTGGAGCAGGTGGCAGTTCACCCCACTCTTCCTTCACCCGTGAGGGGAACCCTTTGGAGTCAGGGAGTTTCCTCCGGGTGCTGTCACTCTGCCAGCCTTGGGGATAGAATGACGCAGGCAAAATGAAGCTGTTTTTCCTTCCCTTTGTGTGTGGTTATTCTCAGGTTTATTTCCACTGTATTGCTGAATTTTCCTAAGTGCACTTCTGAGTTCTCTCAAGGCTGTTTTTGTTCATGGATAGCTGTCTAATTATTGATCTTTGTGGGGAGATGGAGGCTGGGGTCTCATCTTGGTGAGTTTATCCCTTGAGACTCTAGCAAACCACAATTCTAGTAATTTATGCTGTTATAAATTTTGCAAAGATTAGGTATTTTTGTTTTTGCTAAGATTTTTCATGGCTCTGAGTGATGAACGTAAGGGATAGCTGGGTTACACTGCAATCAGCGTGCGAGCAGTGGTTCTCTGTCATGGCTGTGCATTCGGATTGCTCCTCAGCACCCCACACTAACACAGGGGAGCTTGTGAGTTTCACCTAGCTAAGTCTCTCCTTAGATTAAATATGTCTGGGAGGAGTCCCAGACACCCACCTGTTTTACAAACTCTCCAGATAATGTGATATGCATCGAGTTTGAGAATCCCTGAGTTAGACCAAAATGTGTGGTGGCGATAAAGGAGGAGAAAGTGGGAATAAACAGAAGACTAGCTGGCATGGGGTCAGGTGCATATAAACAGAAATATCAGCTGAGGAAACAGAGATCAGAATTCAGGGAACATAATTATGATATAAAAGAAAGGTCGATGAGGTTTCAATAGACAGGAAAGAGCTATAGAACACCAACAGAGAGAGATAGCAAATTGTCAATAAGATTAGGGGATGTGATTCTTAAGTTTAAGTATGGGAAGCCCTGGAGTAAATAGTTACTGAAAATATTCTGGAAAATAGGTACAATGATGAGACTTCCAAATAATAGAGAGCTCTAAGTCTGAAGTCTGGTGCATGACTAATTACAGTGAAATAATTTATAAGAGATGATTTTTGAAAGATTACCACGAGATATTAGAAATTGGTCATTTAGGCTTGATTTGAAAACTTATTTTAAAGAATTACCATTGATTTGGTAAAACTTTTATTAATTTGCTCTATTATGTTAAAGAACTGAAAGCGAACCCTTGAAAGCATCTATATGAAACCCATAGTGCCTTAAAAATAGTCAATTCTAACCAGTGACTTGGAAGTGGGGTATATTTGTTCCTCTATATTTTCCTTTAAGAATATCATACGTAGTGCTTCCAGAATTTTTCTCCACCTTTCATACAGTTGGTTCTTCATTACAACTGGGAAAATCATTGAGGACAAGTAAAACAAAAAGGATAAAATGAAGAGAAACTTTTTTAATGTTTGAGAACAAGTTTCCTGCAAGTGAACATATGACCTTTTGACCTGTGAGGTTAAATCCTCTGTGCAAGGTCACCACATCTCACTGGGATTTGTTTTTAAGCAAATCACACTGCCCACCAATACTGGAGTGTGATGCCATACAGACCGTGGCTGCTGATGAAATTAAGTTTACCAAATGATGTTCATTTTCTTCAGTTTAACGATTTTGCTTTTCAGCCAACTACTCAACTGTTAACACAGTGAATATATAAAATTTGACAATTTGAAAAATAGGCACAAAAAGTAAATTGAACGTTCTTCTACCACCCCAAGATACTTCGGCATGTCTCTGGTGTGTCTATTTCCTATGACTTCGCACATAATTGAAACGATGCTCTACAAATAATTTTAATTCCTGTTTTTTATGCACAGTGTTGTTTTCTATCTTAATGGTTTATCAACCAGCATTTTAATGACTACACAATATTCCGCTGAGTGAATTTTTCACTCCCTTATTGCTGGGTATTTTAGTTCATTTTCCACTAAAACATCATCTCCTCTAATATGTTTTTTTCTTTATGATCAAGAGTGTTTATAATCAAATGTTATATAAACATAAATCAACACATTTTCAAATCACTGTAGTGAACATTTTCAGAACATCTTCAGAATCCTACTTCCTAATCATGTCTCAGGAGAGGCAGAGAAGGAGGCAGGGAGATAGAGAAAGTGCACTAGGATTTAAGATTCTAAAGCTCAGCTATTTACAAAAATCTTAGACATTTGTACAACTTCTTCCTCTGAGTATTTCTGGGAACCGCAAAGGTGTGATGTCGGCTAGTTCCTAAATCAACCAGGCTGTTACACACCGTTGCAAACATCCACGGCCATTGAAAGTGATGTGACCACAGCCATTGCCAATCACCTTAGGGCTAGCAGGCCTAGAGCGTTTCCTGCCCGACTTGGGTTATATAGGAATTTACAGTCAGTAAAATATGTTCTTAAAATGTGTAGTGTCATGTAAGCTAGACAATATGTTTTAAAATAAGAGGGATAATCTAACTCCCTGTGTTAAGCTCACTCATTGAAAAGGTCCTATGACCAGGTGACTTGGCTGCTAAAATATTACATATTCATTTAGTTTCCACTGTAGCTACAACAATGCAAAAATGTATTTAAATTATTGTTTAAGAGGAGCTACAGCTAAATCTAGATTGTGGATCCAGACAGTTTACTTCAAGATAAATATTCATATACTTCTCAGGACCCTTGTTAACTCTTCTAGAATTCTGGCTTCTAACATTCCTACATATTGTTTACATTTTTTATGAATGTCTTTACTTTTGCATGTATTTGAAGATTTACCCTAAGTATTCTCAAATCTTTTTCTTCAAGATGCATGCCCTAATTCAGCCCTTTTAGAAGAGAGGGGAAACAAAAGCAAAGAAAGTTAAGACTAAAGAAAACATGTTAAGAGAGACATATGAAAAAATGCATAGCAACACTAACTGTCAGAGAGATGTAAAGCAAAATATAACCAGAGACATTGAAACTAAGACAATCTGCCAGTAACCAGAGGGGAGGTGGGAGGGGATAATACAGGGGAAAGGTTTTCAGGAGCAACTATAAAGGGCACATGGACAAAACCAAGGGGAGGTGGAAGCAGGGGAGGGAGGTAGGGATGGCTGGGGTGGGGTGGGGGACTGGTGGAGAGTAAATGCAGATGACTGTACTGAACAACAATAAAATAATTTTTAAAAAAGAAAATTAGAAGAAATAAGAGGGCTCCTTACTAAAGCGTAGCACCTAAGTAATTTTATTGATTGTACTTAGACTTTTGCAATAAGTAAATGGAGTATGATTTTCCAAAGAGGGAAGCTGACATGAAAAACTTTGTAGACAAAGCGCAATGCAGAAATCAGAGATTTAATGGAGTTTCTCTTGCTATTTCAGTATCATTAATACCTTTTAATATCATGGTCCCAAAATGCTCTTGGAGTTGATTCTGACTTATACTAATACTCTCTTTGCTCTTATTGGGGGTGGGGATTGAGGTCAGAATATCTTCAGTGTCAGGAATGTAGCACTGAAATATTTTCCACTTTATTTTGGATTATTCCTTTAAGATAGATTGCCCAACTTGAATCCCAGCCATTGACCATTATGGATCAAATGCCTTTGTTCTTGTACTATTTAGCTTGCCTTTATTTTATTCTCCAACATTTTATGGCACACATTTATCTGCATATCTGCATCTAAGCCATGTTTATGTTTCTCTATATTCATTTTCTCTATGCTTCTGGTCTGCGAGCCTCTTAAGCAGGTACCCTATTCTTTCTTCTGTTTTTAATGAGCGTAAATGTCACTTATAGAATTCTAAGCTTAAGTCTTCCAGAAATTACTACATCAAGATTTCTCACATATTTCTAATAAATTCCTCTTAATGTTTGAGTACATTGACAAGATAGCTCAGAGGTCAAAGGAACAGCCTGAAGCTACTATTACATTATTTTGGTCTTTTAAGTTATGTTATATACACATAAAGTTTTTAGTTCAATATCAAGTGATAGTTTCGGCTGTTTTGTGTGTTATCCTTTATTAAAAATAAGTTAAAATTAATGCTTTAATTGGGCTTATCATAGTATGTTACAGTTCTTTTTCCTTAGTGTTCAGCTTTATTTGTATACTTGGGGTAAAGTTTTGTACTGTTCATTAGTTTGTCTTTCTTATATATTCTTTTCCTAAAATAATCTAGTTTGTGGTGAGTAGTCAGTAGAAAGAGATAATGAAGAGGAGACAGGAAAACAGAAAAAAAACAGGAGAACAAAGAAACATCCCTATAATCTGTGATTTTCTCCACTCTGACTGAGTTCAGGATACCTTGCTTCTTTTCAGCCTGTGCAGGACAACACTATAATATCCTCTGTTAATGATACTCCATAATAGAGTAATTCAACAAGTAATCATTCCATTTACATTTAATAAGACAGTCTATATGTATATTAATTCAGGGAAATGATGTACCTATAATGTTAGAAGACCAATCTACCTGATTTGCAAATAACTCAGGTTTACAACAATAGAGAGTGCATGACAATAAAATCAAAGAAAACTAAAGAAAAATAGAAGTTATTATGTCTGCATTAAGGCTGTTTCATTTGTCCTGGTACGCATGGATTTCATAATACTTATAAAAATAATTATTTGGTATCTTATCTTTGTCTTGTTTCCTCTCTTGTAGGAAGATCTCCACTTCTACACTGACCTTTACAAATAAGACAACCAAGGTGTGGCTATTTGAACCCTACCTCCCTTTGCTAAAGGTGCTTCCTAATGACTTGTGAGTTTCAGGGCTAAAAACAGAAGGCGTTAGTACCCTGAACACATGTCCCATCCAAGATTTACATAGGAGCTGAGGTTGATGAGCAGGCTTAAGCAGGATCTGGAGGCCCTTTAAGAACTCAGACCTGAAGCATGCACTAATACATGAAGATGAAAGAGATGGCAAACAAGTTAATCTAATAATGGAGGATAATGGTAGTTTATGAGCCTCTGCATTTGACATAGAACCACCAGTGGACTAGTTATGGTATTACAAATGGATCAAGCAAGGGCTGCAAGCTGCCTGAGGAGGCTGGATGGACACTAATGCTGTGGCTTTGGGATGTCATTGGAGGTCACTGTAGCCAAACATAAGACCTAAATCTAAAATGGAATGTGCTTCTGGGAGAGGCGTCCCTGAGCCCACTTGGAAATGAGGTGTATCATAAAGTGAAATCATCTCTTCATATTAGCAGTGGTAAAGGCAATGTCCCCCATGGACTGGGAACAGATATTTTTCCAGGCTTTTGGAAAAGTCTAGGTTTCTTCTGTAAACTTAAAAAAATAATAATAAAACAGGAAAGTTTCCACAAAAATTGTCACACTTGTTTACACCAGTGTGTAGGGCCCGTAAGAAAGGTTTATTTATTTTAGAGAAGTAATGTTAGGTGACTTTTTTTTTTCCTGGAGGGTTCTGGAGAAGAATCATGTTCAGTACACTTAGTTTGAATCTCACATGGCACACAAAGTCTAGATAAGGATTGGAAGAATGATAAAAAAATCCATTTCTCAAAAAATTATGAAGAACATTAGCAATCCATTCTGTATCATTTTATGCATCTAAACATCACAGTGGATTCCCTATCTCTCTTCAGTGAAAACAGTTGTCTGTTATGAAGGTAACAGTCTAGAACAGCAATAAACACACACTGATAGTTTTCTTTTCAATTTACTTAAAAATGATTTACATTCATCTATAAAAACTTTACACTAATGTCTGGGAATACTCTGCTAAATTAAAGTTGCCAATGTTTTTACTGTTTTGAGTTTTCTAAACCATCATTTTATCTGCTCTCCCATATTTTTATCCATTGTATTTATGTAATATAAGTAGTACCTGAAAGTATGTAGAAGAGTTAAATATGTATTTCTAATTGCTCTTTTCACATTGGCAAACCCCGCATACTTCTCAGCTGCAGGCTAATAGCATACTCTTGAGGCATACTCCTGGCTGAGCAGAAGTGCTCTGGGAAGCCATAACCAGGCCACTCATAAGAATGACATCTTCTCCACTGGGAACCTACAAAAAGACATAGAAAACAATTTATTGTTTTCATTATAATGTTTCCGATTTTAGCTTTATTTGCAAAAATTGGTATGATAGGTGGGGAAAATACTTCAGTTTGACTCTGTCTTTGATTGGAAATAAATGGAGAATTGGAGTTGTGGTAGAGTGCTATTTCATGATCTTCACGAATTTCTATAGAACTGAAGAAAATCATATATACTACGGTATTTAACAACAAAGACCGATATTTGAACCTATTTGATGTTCTGTATAAGCTTCTTATGGTAAATGTATTACCTAGCACATCTTATAGGATTCTATTGCACACATCACATTATTGATGCTTTAAAAGTCACTAGTAACTAACACCAAAAATAATGGGAAAAAGAAAAAATTCTAGTAGCCATGTTTATTGAAATAAAGATGCTTAATATTCTGAACACATAGGTCTTCACTGAAATTTTTAAAAATATACTCTTTTGAAGTTTCAAGCTTAGGTACATTTTGAAAAATAAAAGTATAGTTTTAGCCATATATTTGGCTCTACTTACATATCATATTTTCCCACATTAATCATATTTTTTCTGCATTAAATTGTGTGTGACTCTTGGATTGTTATTGCATATTCTTTTGGAGATATACTTAGAACATCAAAGTAATTTTACAGTACAGGGTAATGGCATTGTTTGAAATGATGATGGAAAGAGAGTTTTGAATTTTGTGAAATTTTTTGTTTCATGACAAACGATAACTGATTATGCTAATAGTCATCAGAATTTTTTTAATTAGCTTTAATAGGTAAAAAAATACCTTGAACTGAGCATTACTAATACAGAAAGAACTGTTTACAACTTTATTTGATTTCTAAAAATTAAGTTTTTCATATTCTCCTTAGCAATGTTATTGGTCTTATTTTGTAATTGGCTTTTTGGCCTTAAAATGCAATTGTTAAGGGTAAAATTCAATATATTTTTGTCTTAAAAATCACAATTTTCAAATTAATAGAGGGAAAGAAAGATAATGTATTTACTATACATAACCACTGGGTGAAGAAATAGGAAACTTAAAATAGTCTGAAGTCTTGCAGAGGAGAATTTATGAATTTATGATCAATATGCTAAATGTTATATTATGCTATGAATATTGTGCTACAGAAGTGTAAATGTGGAGTTATATTTTGAACCTGGTAGTACGAAATGGAACACAGTAAAAAATAATGTGAAGCTGAAAGCATGAGCCGTGTTTCTGCAAAAAGAAATTTGCAACAAGGATAATTGTAGGAGGGAAGGCAAACAATAAAAGAAATGGAAACCTGCAACATGTAAAATTTTCAAAATGTGAGTTAATCAGAACAGTGAGTTTTTTATGCTCCTTCAATCGGGAATGCAGTTGACATAAATAGAAAGGAATTACCAAAAAGATAGAAGTGGGGAATTTTATAGACCTCACATACTAAAGAGTTTAGACATTATCATATTATTAAATTATCCTGTAGTGGATCACCAAATACTCTTGGAAATAGAATGTGCTTTAGAAATACAGTGGTAGTGGCAATGTAGAAGAAAAATGGAGGGTTTATTCATTTACCAGTTAAGAATAGCATCTACATTTGGGTGCAAAAGATTTGTATAGGTTAAGGTGAGTAAAGCTATCTGCTAAAATCAGCATGTCCTCATATCTTAGGGGCTTAACCGGAAGTGTATTTTTTGCTCACTCAAATTCCAAAGCCCCATAGGTCAGGAAGTAGGTTCTATCTATATCATCACTCAGAGACTTTGATTATTTTCATGATATAATTCTGCCATTCTTTAAGGCATTGGTGACTTCTGGACTTTCTTCTTCTGGGTAGCAGGCAGGGAGAAGCAACTGTAGATCGAGAAGCATGTGAAAGGTGTGTATGGACCGTGATTGACACACAACCAAACTTCCTTCTGGAATTACCCTAAACTCGTGTGTGTGTGTGTGTGTGTTTTAATTTCATACATTACATTTCATTCATTGTGCTGGAAATTTCTATGTGTTTTAAAAGTTTCATTATTGATGACCATTTTGTGTAAATAAAATAGATTGTGTTGTGTGATATGAGTATGAATCAAGTAGACTGAGATAAGGCTGGAGATTTGAAGTTAGCTTTCATGGTTTGGAATGGCTACTACATGGGTAAGAAAGGGGATAAACAAAGGGAGCTCAAAAGTTCCTGATTTACCTTTTTAGAGCGAATGCAAAGCTGCTGTCTTAAATGTACTGAGTATAATGGGTATAATTACAGAGAGCATGAAGTTTTCTCCAGTAGCTCTTCCCAGCCTGGAAAAAGAGAGAACATTGGATTGATCAACAGTTGAATACGGTCAAAGACAGGTCAGCTGCAGAAAGTACAGGGGAGTAAATAAATGTAAATGGTGGGGAGACAGTCACTGAGATAATTAACCATGAGATCAGTCCAGGATGGCCTAGAAGGGAAATAAATCCAGAAAGCTCATATATACTGACAGACTAAGAAGAATTCAAGTGATTGGAGGTCAAAGGTGAAAATAAGAACAGGTCTAGCTGAGTGGAAGAGTTTAAAGTATAAGAAACTGGCTGAATAAAGGATAGTCTCAGAAGTCAGGAATATGATTCATTGAGATGCATATTCAACCTGCTAAATATATTAAGAAGGAAAAATAATAATGAGAACAATAGAACATCCCAGCCTTCATAACAATTGCATTTGGGAACATAAACATGATTTATCATTCATTTTATTTTCACTATAACTAAACTGTTAAGCTGAAAAGATGTAAATCAACATGGCAAGTAAATTCATTAGTGACAGGCAATTAAAGCTAACTTAACTGGACTTTATTAAAGTATCAAAAGTTAAACTCATGGTTAGGCCCAGGTATTAGCTTATGAATAGGTTATAATTACATATAAAACCCTTTGAGCTTTAAATTTAGGCAGAACCATAAATATCAGGCATTTCTTGCTAAGACGTTTCAAATCTCAAGCCACTGAGATGTGGCCGCCTTCCAAACGCTCTTACCTATCACATGTCCCACTAAGCTCCTTAAAGCAATGAAAGTCATTTCTGTCTGACTGTGGATGCAGTTACACCTTAGTTTGCATGTAATCCTAATTCTCGATTCATATTAATTTAATTCCCTTAACTCAGTTACTCTTCTTTTTAAAGATATCTGGCTTGACTTAAAATAATATCCAGCAGACTCATTTATTTTTAGATGATGATAGTACTAATGCATTGATAATTTAAAATAAAACCTTTCCAATTATAGTTACTTAGATATATGTAAAACCTAGACATTGTAAGCATTATTGTGTTGCAGTATACTTTTGAAGAACATTTTTATAGGGGTTTCATGCTCTATAAGATTTTCATGCATTGTAGTTCTTATCTTGGAAATCATCAAGAAAATCTGAAATTTTGGCAATGTGTAAGCTGAAACTATTGATAGAACAATCTTCATGTAGTTCCACAGAGTCAAAACTTTTTCACCTGCATTGTGGTTTTATAAACCATTCCCAGTATAAATATGGATTTAATTATCTTTCTTGTATTTTCAGATTCTAGATTAATTTGAAATATGATAATGCTGACAAGATTACAATTTATCATAAAGTGTTTACCAACTGAAAACTTTAGTTCTCCCTTAATTCAAGGATGTTGCAATGTTAATGCCATTAGGGATTAAAGTAATTGATGTAGCTAACAAAGGGAGGGGGAGATTTTTATCTACACTGCTCTCACATTTTAAATAAGAATGGATGTTTCCATGTACAATATATGTCATTGAACTCAAGAAATTTGGTTCAAGACCAATTTTCACAGAAAGAGGAAGAAGTTAAAATAGAATGTAAAATGACTGTAATGGGTAGCACAAAGAAACAAATCAAAATGTTATACATTAATGTCATGTATGGGGTGAGGTTATTTCTTGTAGCTTTATTTAAACTGTGTAAGTTACATTATTAATTACGAATTTCACAAGAACTGATCTCTAATTTTGAAAGTTAAATATTGCTTTATATAAAATGTGTGATTTAAAAGACTTTTACCCAAATTTGAACAGCAAATCCCATGAAAGACCCGTGAGAGCGGAGCTTCCATTATTCAGCAACAGCCTTGGAGAACAGGTTGCGAGGCTACGGCCAAGCACAAGAAACGTGTTTAGGCACAGAGCAAGTGCCAATCATAAATCCGTTAGGCACGGGAACTTAGCAAGTTATGCGAATGACTGAAGAAAGCTGCAAACAGATCACTTAAACCCTGAAAATTGCAGATGTGAGAGAAAGTAATGGATGCAGGGTACCGCTCTAGGAGACCATTGATGCTTTTTGAGTTTGTGGATTTGATTTAGTGGCTTAATATTGTGTATTTAAGAAGCATTGGTTTAGATGAATCAGGTCAATGATAAAATGATTAGTTACTTAACACTGATTGACTTTTAATATTTATATAAATGAATAAAACTCTAAAATAGATAAATTGCATCGTTTCATGTCCTAGTAGTATTCACAACACTAAACTCTCAATTTACTGGAACCAAGATTTCTGGAAATGAAATTTTATGAGATTCCTTGGCACTCAGCTTTAGGAGAGTCATGCAGATCAATAGGATTAGTTCAAAAACTGGTGATTAACTGTCTTCAAGCACACTTAGTCCTGTGATCAAATCTAAATGTACATTGTTATGTAAGAAAGTGAATGCTCAGAATACACTCTTTTTTCTCACCTTTAAGGTACAAAATTGAAACTTATTTTACACATGTTATAAGATTGACATGAAAATCAAAACATGCAAAAACCTACCGTGTGCATGCAGTATGCTAAATATTCTGAGCTGTTCCATATGCTCTGCAAAGCACAGATTTTTTTCTCAAGAAATGTAAAGATTAGATGGGCAGGAACAATATGTTAATATTTATAAGTTAAGGTCAAAATTGTTGAGTGCATAAAAGGTAAAGGTAACCCATCATATATCAAATTTCTGAGATGAAAAAATTACATAGAGTGTAAAGGGAGATTTCATATGCCAAGTTGAATTTACTATGACCTTCAAATAAGAATTGTTTAGCTATATGGTGATCAGAAGAAAGTGTCCTAGAAAGAGGGAATAAGGAGAGCAAACACATAAAAACTTGTGGATGAAATACACTACAAGCTTTGTTGAGCTGGTCAGATCAGGGTTCAAGGATCCCTTCTCATATTTATTTGCTGTGTAATCTTGCACAGTTATTTACCATCTTTATCTGGAAAGTGGAAATGATAATAGAAGTTTTTATTACGGTTTATTTTGAAAAAATATTATACTATTTGGAAAAAAGTTACAATTTCAATCATGTATGAGCACTTACTTTGATGAAATACAGAAAAACTAGTGTTGATTTTTTAAATCTTAATTAGTATACTTCTGTCTAATATGAAATGCCAAAAGATAACTTTAATATTTTTACTGGAGTATTTTATATTTAAATTCCAACATGTATAATTAATTATAACTAATTCATATGGGCCATACTATGTATCATGCAATGCATTTTCTATCATTGACTAAACTAACACATCTATTGACTGAATGAATCATATTATTTCATTCATATGTGTAATATAAATTGAACGCAGCAAACAGATAAAATAAGACAAACACAAACCCATAGATGCAATCTACAGCCTGGTGGTTATCAAAGGGAAACAGGGGTAAGGTAAGGGGGAGCAAATGCATGGTGGCAAAGGGTTTGACTTTGGGTGGTAAACACACAATGCAACACACAGATAATGTATCATAGAATCGTTCACTTGAAACATATCAATATATTATATGATTTTATTAACCAGTGTCATCCCAAAAATTTAATTTAAGAAGAGCATATGTAAGTAAATATATTTTATGGATTCTTCAGATATGTGCTCTTATATATATGCACAAAATGTTCTATGCATTGTGGAGGATGTGACAATTAAGTTTACCTCAATTCAGCTTAAAAAAAGCCATATATTTGCATGCTTTCCTATAAAAAATTGCCATAATAGAGCTGCGGATGAAGTGTTAAATTAACAAAAGTAAGAGAAGTCTCAATTCTGGTTAATGTTAATTATGGAAGACTAAATAAAGAATCACATTTGAGCTAGAGCTTGGCTAACTAGAGCCTTGTGAAGAACATTCTGAATAGAAGGACTAGAATGAGGAAAAGTATGGAGTATTAATGAAGTGGTACTATAGAAAGATGTGAGGATAGATATGGCTGTAACTGTAAATAGGGAGACTGCAGTGTCTTTCAGAGACTTGCTAAATCTGAAACTGTTTTCCAGACAATCATAATCAAAGAAAAGGACTTTTCTGCCTCTTGATACCTGTGGCGCAGCTAAATATACATTTTCTTTATGTTATATAGTGGTAAGTCTGGTGGAGCTATGAATAAAGGGAGAACAAAAAATTGTGAAAAACATTTCAGACACTATTTGAAAAATCAAGAAGAGAGATAAAGAGGAACTGGTCTTAGAAAATGGTCTGGGAATGAGACAGATGTGATGGAGTCAACAGATTTGATGTTACAACTCAATTTGTGGGGTAATGGAGCATTAGAACCTATAGTGACACTGAAAATTTCAAAACCATGTGACTTGGAGGAAATTGGTCAAATAATGACTATAGGGTGTATGAACTGAATGGAGCTGGGTGAAAATAATAATGGAAGGATAGTTTATTTGATTAAATATATTTGTGTCTATAAAGTATAATCATGCATTTTAACCTGTAAAAATTGGTAAAGATAAATGCAAGCAATTATAAGCAAACCAGATCATCTTGAATAACATACTAATATCAAAAAAGAGTGAACAGATTTAGTGGACATATAAAAGCCAGTTATAAAGAATGTCCAATACCATTTTAAATAAATAATGAATCAGCCAGAATTCTTAACTGGACCTTATTTACTGAGAGACAAAATTTCTATTAGTTATGAGATGTCAAGACATGATGAAATAACTGGTGTGAGACATTTAATAATAAGGACTTGATGAAAGTGGAGGGCAAAGGAGGGTACTGGATGAGGAGATACAAGCCAGAGACTCTGTATTATTTAAATTAGGTTCCCTACAGAATATCTGAGTCTAAGCTGGACTGCATCTGGTGATGGACTCTCAGAGGGAAGATAAGGACACTCAAGGTAGAGTAAAACAAAAGCAGTTCCAAACTTCTATTTCTAACTGTTCCTAAGAAGACGTGTGGCTGCATAGAAGGAAGCTAGAAAATAACCAGTCCCAAATTAATAAATCATGAACAACGTTAACATTGGGCTAATGGCAGGTGCCTGGCACAGTTCTTTGTACATTAAAAGCATCATCTCATGTTCTCATTACAGAACCTTAGGATGTAAGTATAGATCAGTGTACTCATGAAACAGTCAAGTAATCATACTCATCACATCCTTAGCCAGTATTGGAGGATGTGAAATGCAAAAAAAATATATAAAAAGTAAGGTAAAAGTTTGGGACTTTGTAATTATCAACACAGGACTTACAGAGGAAGTCGTGGTTTTAACAGAGGAGAGAATAATGAGAAGCAAAGAGGTCTGGAGGCAGGGCCTTCAGGAATCTTTTAGGAAAGTTTACTGAAAGTTTTTAGGAAACACTACGGTCAACAATTAGGTTTTTACCCTTAAATGTAAATGGCCTCCTGTTGGAATTTCAAGTTCAGAGTGGTTCATCTCCTCTTCATAGAAACTTGACTTATATAAACATTTATTATCCTTCGTAAATTCTTGAGGAGATGTTGTGACCATGCCAACCTTCTTGACAACTTCCTATGTGACACCAAGGTTGGTTAAAACACACAGTCATTGATAAAAGGCAAGAGACTAAAGAAATTCCGGGGAAGCTCAAGGAGGCTTGGAGAAGACCAACATCCCAAAACCTGGGGAAAGAATATTTGAAGAGAAAGTTATAATCAATTTCAAATACTGCAAACAAGTTAAGTTGACTGAGGAATGGGAAGAGATTTGTGGACCTCTGAAGAGAGCAGCTACCCTAGAGTGACGGGAGGTAAAGTCAATGACAATGGATTAAAGACAGAGTGACCTAGACGATCACCAGGAACTACAGACAATGCGTGATTATTTGTAGCTTTAAAAATCTTTTTTGCTTAGTTCTTTAGAGGACTGATTCTAAACTATATTTTGATAGGGAGAGTGAAAATGTTGCTCACAGATCTAGAGTTTCTTAGGTCAAGACAAAAATAAATAAAATACAAGAGAACACTAACATTCTTTTCTACGTCCAATTTCACGTTTATGATAGCTGGCTTAATGTAGAAGTTGTCAACATCCTCTTTAACTAGGAGAAAAAAATCAAGGGTATGATTACTAAGGAGTCCTGCATCCCTTTGCGTCCCTCAGAATATTTTCTCTACCATCACTTACCGCCACTCTAAAAGAGAATGCCTGCTTGTGCACTTTACATATCGGCTTTGCTCATGGATGGTGATAAAGGAAGAGGAGGTAAAAACCAACAAAAATACAGACTGGTAATGCTCCACAAAATGTAGACAATCATTCTTAAAAGGAGAATTTTTTAAGTTCAGGGAAGGTTAAAAATTCTAAAATCATATGCATCCCCATCCCCATCATCGTTGTATAATTAAGTACAAGATAACTAGAGGATGGCGTTCTGAGGTGAGCAGGCGTATATTGCACTTGGCTGACTTTGCAGCTGAGCAAATGTTTTTCTTGGCTTGAACACAGACCTTCATTTATTTTCATTGTGAATGATTTTCCTGGGAGTCACTGTTGCATAAATGGTGCCTCCCAGACTCTGTCTGGATCAGCCCAGACAGCCAGAATCAGTAAGTGTGTGAATGAGCTCAACGTGCAAGTTCCTTTTCCAAGATATTTCTCTGTTACTTTTATCCTTCTGGACTGTGGAATGGTCGGTCTGTAAGGATTCTCAGGCAGTAGTCATGAAGTTAATCCTGATAATCCTTCCATACTGTGTTCATTCCTCACATAACTGGAGTTTAAACCTCCCTAGAGCTTGCTGGGGAGTGCTCATTCACCCTAAAATGTGACAGCTTCTATTTCCTCTCTACCCTTCCCACCCAATGGCAGAACCTGGGAAGATGCCAAACAACTTCTAGAGATATCCAGAAAACAATCTATACAAAACCTGGGGGACCAGATGGAGATATTTGTATAACCAAAAGAAAAAAAAAAGAAATGTTTTATTATGAACATTCTTGTAAAATGTCATTTCCTGTAAAATTATGGGAGAAAAAAACATAAAAAATGCTAAAATGTCAACTGCTCATCTCTGGAATATATTATTAGGGATACTGAAATTGCCCCTTTTTGTAAGCCTCACTAGTGTCTACAATTTTCAGAATGACCAAGAATTTAAGACCCTGGCTGGGTAGCTCAGTTGGTTAGAGCATCATACCAATACCCCAAGGTTGTGGGTTTGATCCCCTGACAGGGCACACACAAGAAACAACTAATGAATGCATAAATGAGTGGAATAACAAACTGATGTTTCTGTCTCTCTCTCGTCTCTCTCAAGAATCAATAAATAAAAAAATAATTTGATTCTAACTTTTAAAAAACATTTTTAAAACCAACTTTACAGAAGAAGTTACATACATAGACACATTGACATAATTATGTGAACTACTGATTTATTTGGATCACAAAATTCTAGATCTAAAAGGAGTTTCAGAGATCATGTCTCAAACTTATTATTCTAAGGATGAAGGAAATGACTTCTAAGAGAGAGATGGGTGAGATAACTTGCTCACTGTCAAATATTTATAGTACATGAGGAAAATATAAATGTTTTATCTTACAGGTTAACCTCAAGCTTAGAGATTCGCATATTCCGCTTGAGGTCCAGCCTCAGCTACACCATAAGAGTGAAATGCTGACCTGGAAAACCCACTGGTTGGAGAATCACGTAAATATTTACCAGAGCATCTGACACATGACTGGTGCCCAGTCCTGGGACATAGTTGATGCTAGATGGGTGAATGACAGTAAACGTTGTCCCAACTGGATGGACCACTATGGAATATTGTCATGCGATGTGCTTACTGAAGGCAGCGGGCTCCTTATGTGACAGTAAATTGGTGAGGAGGGGCAGTGACTTGAAAACTGAGGACATTTGCTTTCTTTTGGCTGCTGCCTGGGACAGATAATATTATCTCAAATTGGTAAAAAAAAATTTTAAATATAAAAGGGAAAAATGTCACCTGTTATAATTGAAAGAGACTGCTACCAAATTAATAATTATGTCAAACAAATAAAGGTGCCCAGTGTTATACTCTAGCTTATTTGATCAATCTAGAAAAATTAAAGAAATAAAAAGAAGAGGCAGAATGAAGGGACTTATTACCCAACAGAGACATTTCTAGCTCTGGATCTATATCTAATTCTGTTTTTATAAATTATCCAACAGAAATTGTCTCTTTCAGCATATTGGAGGGTGAAAGCATATGCTAATGCCAATAAATTGGATTTGTGCTTGGGAAATTTATGTGTGCACATGTAAAAAAATATTTGCATACAACCCAGATGGAGGAGCCAACAGAGCGTGAACCTCGGTTGCCAGGATAACAATGTATACGTTAGGCCGGGAGATGCGATTTGTGTGCAAAACAATTCAACCACTGATTATAAGAGTGACGCATTGTGGGATGATGTGCCTTTAAATTCAGCAGAAAACAAGAAGATGGGACTCCTGCTGTGATCCAGCACAAGCTTCCGCGTGTCTGGTTTAATTCTACATGTGGCTTCTAAGGGAATTCAAGGGATATTTTATATCCTCACTGTTCATCAACTTTCAAAGAATAAAAAATATATAAGGTATTTATAGAGTATACTTCTAAGCACCCTATGGACTGTGCTACTTGAATGATAATGGCAAAAGCAAAATGCAAAAAAAAAAAAGCTGTTAAGGATGAATAGACACGGTCAGGATCCGAGCCATGTGCTGGTTTCTCACTGTGTAACCGTAGTTCATTTGTTCATTGATTCATTCACTTACTCACTTCACTGCAGTTACATATGTCTCCTAATCTATTCAATGAACATAATACTACTACTTATTTCACAGATAACTGTGAGGACCTAATTGGATAATATACATAAAGATCTCATCATTGCTTCTAGTAAACAGTAAATTCTCTAAAATCATTATCACTTTCAATCCTTTTTCTAGAAACTGACATTTTAAGATCTGTCTAAACTGGGCATGCATTTTCCAAAGATGGCACTAATCCCTCCCTTGATCGTGAACGCCACTGGCATTTGAAACAGGAGAGAGGGCGCCGATAGTTTGAAGCTGATTGTCCAGACGGCTGGATGTTACTAACCAAAGGCATAGTGAGCACGGGCTGGTATAGCAGAAGCACAGCCAAAAGTAAATCTGAGAGACTGAGACTTCTCAGAAACATTTCTCAAAAAAGGATCCCGGGGAGAGGATTTGGGCCCAGTTTTAAAACCATAGAGTCAGAGAATGTTTTCATTTTTGTTGTTGCTGTTATTGTTTTCCCTGAAGATAGCCCCCAGGCCTTTCATTTCGCTTTGTCCGTGGCCCATTGCATCCAACCAGGTCCTCAGGGGGATGAAGACTACAGGTGGAAAAGGACATAGCCCTAAGAATTTTAGGTTCAAAGGGCACTGCTTCTGTATCTCCTCTACACACTGATTATAAATAAGAGGGACGAAGACATAGTTCTGTCCTTTCGCTATAGACTCTGTACAGCCCTGGCATTTGAAAGGTGTCATCATGTCAGCCGTCTGGCTGCTCTCTGAGGGGGTGGCAGAGAGATGTGGCTCTTGGTGTGTAGTGACCGTGCTCAGTAGGATGACTGAGAGTGTCAGACACATAGTAAGCCCTCAGAAAATATTCACGTAATGACTTAGTCATCCCTGTACTGTGCTGAACTGTGTCCCCACAAATGTGTATTTCATTCCTATGCCCTGGTAACTGTGAATAAATTTTATTTGGAAATAAGGTCTTTGCCAATGCAGTGAAGTTAAATTAGGTCATATTGAGTTAAGGTGTACCCTAATCTAATTAGTGATGTCTTTACAACAAGAAGAAGAAGATTGGGTACAGATACATACAGGAGAAGAAGGCCATGTGACCTCCTAGGTAGAGATTGGAGTGATGCATACACAAGCCAAGGGATGCCAAGGGCTGTCAGAAACCACCCAAAGTTAGGGAGACACATGGAAGGATTCTCCCTGGAGCCTTTGGGGAGAGCACATCCCTGCCAACACCATCATTTCTACTTGCGCAGCCCATAGAACTATAAGAAAATAAATTTCTGACTTTTTAAGGCACTTGATTTGTGGTACTCTGTTATGGTGGTCCTGGGAAACTAACACAGTCCCCAAGGAAAAAGTATTTTACTGATCCCAAGCTAAATCAGTGATGGATAGCAGAGCAAGGACAATGGCAGGGCAAAGCTTAGCAGAATCTATAAAATCTGTCTGCTGTTGTCATGTGAGGGTTGGGCATGTAACTGAAAACGCGCTCGCAAAGATGACTTTCACAGGACTGCCAATAGAATCTGAATAAAAGGAGCAAGAGGGGAGGCATTACAGGGAGCTGGTGTTTATGGGCAGGTAAAGGGAAAATTCATCTCCCAAAGGCCTCATTCTTAGCACCAAACTGGAGAGACACAGGGAAAGGTAAACTATAATAATATAGAATAGTTTTTACCTGATTATCTGAAGAACAGCATTAGATTCTTTTCCTGCATGTGGATGTCTTCAGCTGTCAATGTTTTAGGGCCACTTATTACCCAGCAATGTGCTTTTTTTTTTTTTGGCTAGAATGATTATACCAACTGTTCTATTCAAAAGGCTCTTGATCATTGAACACAGTGAAAAGTAATTCAGAAACGCTGACTCTAGAGAAATGTTTTGATAACAAAAATTGCCGAGGCAAGCCACAATGAAAGCATTTCTTAGCCTCAAATTGAAAATATTTAAAAGAACTATAGTGGAAAACAGTAATAGTGAGCCTTCAAAGGTTGACAATAAACACACATTACATGTTACCATTAAATGAATTTTGACTGAACAAGATCTATAAAGCACCTATTATAAGGACAGGGTCTATTATAGGCAATACAATGGTTGATAACAATAGGAGTATGATAAATATTGATGGTGAATTTTATATATATATTTTTTCCTTCTTATAATGATCTATGATTGAGTGATTGAGTGATTGAGTGAATAGGGTAAGCCAAGGGCAAAAGCATCACAAACATGTGGAGACAGCTTTGGTAGGTGGTTAAAGAGTTTACATGTGAAAGAGATGACACACAGCACACACTGAATAGATTGCAGTGATTTCTAGGTAGACACAGGCCTATTGGTAGGAAGGAAGCTCATGGGTGAAACAATAACCATCGAGTATACTAAAACTAACATTATTATTTTAGAGTCCGTGAACCAGAGATTATGTCTTTTATATATACTGACTTAACCAAATTTATGTCATCATAAAACCCATTGGCACACAGAGGTTAGTGATGTAGGGCTGAAATTAGAGCTGCGTACTGTAGTTCTAGAAATGAGCCTTTAATCAGTCCCATACTACTTTTCAGGGTGGGAAAAGGGTCAGGTATTAAAGCAAGCATTTAGTTGGTGTCATGGAATCCTTCAAAAAATTAAAATTGAGCAGCCTTGATGGTTTACAGAGCATATGATGGAAGGAGACCCTAATTATATCATATGTAGCGAGACAAGTAAGGGTGTATTTATTTTCAAAAATATTGGGAATAAGGTGGTATCTCCTTATCTAAATGTCCAGGAAAGTGCTTATGTCCCTGGAGAAGACTGAGAAGAATGAAGGAGAATCTCAGTTTTGTTGATGTCTTAGTCAATTTAGGCTGCTGTAATAGAATACCGTAGACTGGGTGGTTTAAACAACAGAAACATTTCTCAAAGAGCATTATTCATGTGTGTGTGTGTGTGTGTGTGTGTGAAAGGTGAAAGAGCAGGTTATTTTACGGACCTGACTCAGGTCATCGTGGAGGCTAGCAAGTCCCAAAACTACCAGGCAGGGCTGAGGCAGGCTGAAGACCCAAGGAACAGTCCGTGTTGTTGCTGGGGTGCCCAGGCAGTCTGGAGGCAGATTTTTCTCTTGCTTGGTAGAACTCAGTCTTTTCCTCTTAAATCCTTTAGCTGATTAGACGAGGCCCACCCACACTATGGAGAGTAATCTGTTTTACTCAAAGTTGACTATTTTAAAAGTTAATCTCATCTGAAAAAATGTCTTCACAACAATGTCCGGACTGGTGTTTCACCAAATATCTTAGTACCATGGCTTGGTCAAGTTGACCCCTCAAATAACCATCACACCCACTGTTGTTGGAACTCCACAGAGGTAGAGGTTATGACTACATTGTTCCTTGGTCTATCTCTTGATTCTAGAAACTGTACCTAGTATAATGCCAGGTATATAGTTTAAAAAACACAGTATATTTTGAAAGATTAGTGACTGTCGAAGATTGAAGCTACATGGTTCATAACCTGAAATATCATGTAATGCAGGGCTGAGCAGTGGCAGACAAAAACACAGAACTGGGCCTGGTCCAAGGTCAGGGACTATTTACAGCCTTTCTGTCCAAAGTGTTTCAAGGTCACACTGTGTTGACAAATGAATCATCAATGAGAAAAGACACTTAAAGGACCACATGCACCTGGTATTCCTCATTGAGGCAAAAGCCGAGTTGCAGGTACACTTAGATAATCTTAAAATTATACTAAATAAAACTGGGTTAACAATTTACTTATGGCACATGAAAAACTCAGAGGCCTCATCCCCTAAAGAGTTTCTACTTTACCTGAATAAGCATGATTTGTATTATACTATTCTCATGCTGGTTAATATACTGATCTATAAACATTCCGTGATGTACTTTCAAAGTCATGCAAACAAGTAGATATTTGAGCTGAGATTTAGATACATCACATCTCTGCTTTGACATTGCTATGTACACAGACGTTTTTTTCTTGGAAAGCAAGTCAGAAGTTCAACCAGCAGGTTTTTAGATGCAGTTCCTAGTAAGCATGGGTAACAAATGCAATTTCTGAATCTTTGACCTGATTTCTAACCCTCTTTTGCCCTGGGATCCTTGATCTTTCTACAAATCACGTACCAAGTCATTTATTCATTTTGAGAAAATAGGGTTCAATTGTACTCTGTATTTTGACTCGCAATTGGAAATTAAGTGTAAATTGGTTTTGAGTCTTTAATACTTATCCCTCCCGCTTCTGCATTGCTTGGGAAAGTTTTCTCACCATGTACTTTTTAACTCTAAGCTTTTCTTTTTGGTTTCTTTTGCTACAAAATACTAGAGACTTCATAAGCTGCTGGTCAGTCAAGTAGGCTTAAACAGGGCTAGGAAAAACCTATTTCCAGCTCTGAATAGTGTCTTCTTTCCTCTATCTTTTTCTTTTGGACTATCACCAATCTTATTTTGTTGTTTTTACCATAAAACTACCTTTGTTCTTGTTTCTAAATATAAAAATCATACCTATTTTGTAAGAAAAAATAACTACCCTTAAAAATATAAAGGAAATGAAATCCATTCCAAATGTCTTTTCATGAGGTACCATAGTTAATTAACACTTCATTAAATATAATGAAGGCAGGCAGATATGTATTTTTCTCGAGTGTGTGAATGTGTGCCTATGTATATAGACACTTGCTATGTTGGATATCCTCCTAGTGTCATTTCATGTCCCTACTGCACCAAAGGCCACTCTCAATGGGCTTCCTTAGCATCTGGCTTCTAATTGGTTTGGGCCAATCAGGAGCTCTAAAAGGAAGTCAGACGGTGGAAAGAGAGTGAGAGCTGAAGATTTGTCTCTTTAGCCCCCTCCCTGTTGGCTCGCCTGAAACAATTTTATTCCTTTGTAAATCCTCTCTCATGACAGACACCTCCACAAGGCTCTTAACTTTTGGACTCTGGTAACTGCTGCCTCCCCTCAGACCTAGGAATTGTACAAGCTCCAATGAGCTGGCCCCGGGGTATACACCATCCCTTGCATCCTCATAGAATGCCACTTCTTTAAATAGTCCTTTTATCTGACACTCCTCAAATTAACCTAATTTGAATGTGCCATCTGTTTCGTGTCCTTATGAACAACTCTCCCTACACAACACATACACACACAAGCACACATACATGCACCTTAATTTACTAAATAGATTGGTACACGTACACACTACTCAAACATTTTTTATGATGTACCACAATTTGTTTTACTAGTCTCATTTTCATGGCTATTTAGATTACTCCAGGTTTTTTTCATACCTTAGCCAATGATGTCATTACTATCCTCATTTATGTATTTTGCCAAATTTTGTCAAGGTTATTTTATGGCAAGTTTAAGTTTCTACGTCAAAGAGTATTGTATTTTTAAATTTGGGAGATATGTTAACTTTTTTTCTTTTAGATGGTCCCATGAGTTTGGATCCCTGCAAACAGAATGAACATTCCTGTCTCCCATGATCACCCATACTGTATTTTATCAAACATTTTTATCTTTGCCAATCTGAAATATGAGAAACATCGTTACCATTTTTAATTTTTATTTCTTTAATTATGAGCAATATTAAACATGTTTCATGGTTTATTTAGCCATTGATATTTCTTTTCCTGGGAACTTTGCCTAGATCACTTACCATACTTATTTTTGAGACAGAACTGGGTATGTAGCAGAAAAATATAAGTAACCTTAGAGTCTTCCTGATTTTACTCTAAGAGATGCTTTTACAGTCTTATTAATCCATTGCATTTTTCCTTTAGGTTTCTAAGTTACATTTTTCTAAATGTATTATGAGTGAAGTTCCAAGATGGCGAGTCACAGCACACAGGGACTCTGATTGCCGGCGGCACTCTTGCAGCTTCCCAGACTGTACGAGGAGGTCTTCTTTAAAGAAGACAGAGCTCTACTTGTGTTCTCTTCCTCGTATTAGGCTTCAGGCATTTGTCTCGCATTTCTTGACTTGTTCTTTGCATTTCTGAAGTCAGCTTTTGTGGACATAGTTTCTCACCATTTTTCTCTGCTGCAATCAGTTCATTTTAGTGGCATATCTACCCAGTAAAAGCAAAGGGCAACATAGCATACATATCTAAACATGTGAACAGTGGGTTTGGTATTCAGAGATACCTAGAAATGTGTGCAAAAGGTAGATAATTCTATTACACTTTAATCGATTGGGGTTAGTTTAAATCGTATCCAGGTTTTCATGTGAAGTAATAAGGGCCTGGAGCACAAGGAATACCACAGTTTTAGCAATGTTTATTGTTTGATTGGAAAGAAAAATCAAGTTCATGGAACCATGTTATGGAGGATTTAAGAAAACCGGTTGATGATAAATTTATTAGACTCTGATTCAAAGGTGATTTTAATGTTAAGTACACACACACATCCTGTATTCTGGTTTTTCTATTTTATCTGGTCAAATATAACTTACAGCTGCTAATTGTTCTACCTTACTGGTCCCATCAGAAACTGTGTTGTTTCTCCTAGAGAACTAGATTTGTCCATCTTGGGTAAGGTGGCGGTGTGTTCCTCAGTGGGAAAGGAAATGTAGGAGCTGAAGTTCTTAGGTATGTACGAAGCACTGGTGCATCACTGTTATTCATGGTCAAGGAATCCCATGCCACGTTCTCAGTTACTCTCTGGGGTAAGAATTGCCAGATCCATTTGTTGAGGTTAAGCAACATCCTCACGATCACGTGAAATAAGGAATGCGGTGTTGAATCTGAACCCAAGTCTCTCTGATTCCAAACTCCATGCTATTCCCACTATATCAGTGCTTCCCAAACTACCTGTGATACAGAATATTGGATTTTGTGTTGTTTTTCCAGCACAGACCAATACATGGTCTAGCTATGCATGGCTAACCTGAAGCTCCTACTGCGTGGAACTCATCATGTACATTCAATGAGATCTGCATTGACCTAGAACCTGTTCCATGAGAACAGTCCCCTGACCACAGGCTTAGATGACACGGTAGTGTCAAACTGCTATACAAGTTTTCAAAACTTGTCATTTTTGTCCTTACCACCTTCTGGTAACAAATAACTTGCAGAGCAGCCACAGTCCAAGTATCACACTCTGTGCTAGACTGGACTAGAAAATACTGCAAAAGCCTAATTTACCAAGTGCTTTATGAAAGACCACACATTATTACTGAGTTAAAAGTGTGGAAGGTAGAATTCTGCCTCTATGATGAAATACATCAAATACAAATGGTCATTCGAAGCTTTTGTAGGAATAATTTATTCCCGGAGGAAGGTGCTTGATAAGTAACAAACATGGGAGGCATTGTTTGTTCTCCATTAGGCAGAGGAAAACTAATTTCACAGTTTGCTGTAGCTGAATGTTTGGCATTCTTTATCTTTGTTCCTAGTCTGTGTTGTGGATACTTAATCTTTCCCTCGGAAAATTACTTTTTATTTAATGAGATATTTTGCTCAGTCCATTTGTAAATAAAGTAACCATACTAAAATAATTCAGATTCCCAGGGCTCTCATTTTACATACGATTTCCTTCCGTTGATCTGGTAGTCTACACAGCTTGATTATCTTCCCAAATTATCTTGCCAGGGATAGTCATCAGGGTTTTTTCCTGTGGAAATTATACTAAACCTTTAATAACTCAGCAATTTTGGCACTATCATACCTTCCTCAAAGTGTGCTTATCCAGAAGCCATTCTTCCAGGAAGAACAAAAAAGACTACTCTGGCATTAGCATAAATGATGTAGGAATGGTCCTTGGGCATTTACAAAATACTTCTAACTAATTGGAAAGGCAATTTATCTCTAAATTGTTCATTTTAATATGTTTTGACCTGAACAACATACACGTATAGTACTGTGTTCCGGCTTTAAAATTTAATTTATTTTGTAAAGTAAACAATATACATTTTTCTTCTTTTCTGAGTTATTTCTGTTGGTTGTAAAGAATAGTAAAGGGTGAAGCTCAATATAACAGCATATTTTTACTAAGATAATATATATTATCAGAAATACTATAATTATTGCTCTTTTTGGTGATCACCAGAGCTGTTAATTCTTATCCAGTGTGAAAGTTCTGAAATTGGAGATTTGGGATGCAGTTAGTCATTGCTTTTGAGGAGATAGTAATGAAATGTTTCAAATTTGTCTAGATTATCATTTGGACTAAAGAGACACTTTAAAAGTAATAAAAATAATGTCTGAAACATCATCTACTTGGTTAAGTGATCAGAAAAAAACAAAACATAAATAAATATAGTTGACCTTTCATATGCATGGATTTTGCATCTGTCACTCAATCAAATGCAAATAGTTTTAAAGTTCTAGGTGGGTAACTCAGTTGGTTGGAGCACCATCTCTGTACACTTAGGGTGTGGGTTTGAATCCCCAGATAGGCAGGGTACATACACATAATAACATTTAAGCAATGAGTACATAAATAAGTGGAACAACAAATTGATAGCTCTCTCTTCCTCCCTCCATTGCTCTCTCTAAAACCAATAAGCAAATTTTTTTAATATTTTGTAAAATGTTACCTTGTTGTTGACATTTGCTATGTTGTTAGGCCTAGGATGGTTGTTCTCTACTGAGCAAGAATGCCCTTTTTTTCTTGTCATTACTACCTAAAAAACACAGTATAACTACTACTTATATAACATTTTCATTGTGCAAGGTATAATAAATTATTGAGAGATGACTGAAAGTATGCAGGATGATGTGAGTAGGTGCTATGCAAACAATATGCTATTTTATATAAAAAAACTTGAGCATTTGTGGATTTGCACATTTTCTGGGGGTCCTAGAACCAACCCTTTGAGGATACTGAGGGACAATTATAAAGGGAAAATTGCCAAGACCAAACCAATTCCTCATGCTCTACATAAAAGAATTGCAGGCTCTGTCCTATGTAAGATGCATTTCATGTTTGCAATTGTTACCCTAGAAGTGGTGACCTTAGGTGGTTTTAAAACTGCATCTCTTTGAATGATTCTGCACAGCCAAGCATAATTCTGAAAGATGTTTCCTACTGATTTCTACTCTTTGTAGCTAATTAATTGGGTTCCTAGGGCTGCCATAACAACGTATCACAAATTAGTGGTTGAAAACAAGAGGCGTTTCTTCTTTCACAGTCCAAAATCAAGGTATCAGCAGGGCTATGCTTTTTCTGTAACCTGTAGGAAGATCCCTCCCTTGTTCTTCCAAGTTCTTGTGACGTGCCAGAAATATTAGCTATTCTTTAGCTTATAGCTGCATCACTCCAATGTCTGCCTTCTGTGACTATCTTCTCCTGAGGACATCACTTATACAAATCCACTTTAACTAATTACATCTACAATGACCCTATTTTCAAATAAGGTCACATTCTGGGTTAGTAATTAGTACTTAGGGTTGGTAATTAGGGTTGGAGCTTCAGCATATCTTTTTTAGAAGACACAGTTCACTCCATAACAAAGCCTGAATGACATCTTCAAAATTTCAGATGAATATTCTGGCTTAAGCAATATTTTCTACTGTTGAGCAAGTATTGGTTAAAGCCTTGAATACCAAATGCTGTAATACATACACACACATTCATTACCGCATTACCAATGTACACATTCTGATTTCTTTTGTTCATAAATCATAAGTGACCTTGATAAAGACTGACTTTTTTCCAAGAAGGAATTTGGGGCTGAGGCTTAGGGTAGCACTTCACTGCACATTGTCTATGTTCTGAGCACTGTGGTGACCACATTCATTACCCTATTTTATTCTTGTAGATATGCTAGAAGGTAGTACAACTAATGAATTCTGTAGATGGGAAAAACATGCCCTTGAGAGTAATATGGACAAGCCCGTATTTAGACTGCACCACGTACCAGTAACTTCCTAGTTCTCAGGGGCCAGAGAGTGAACAGAGAAGGTGAAGAAGTTGTGCATAGCATGGCAGGCAGGGTTTTTTTGTTTTTGTTTGTTTGTTTGGTTAGGTTTTGTTTTTGTTTTTTTTTTTTTTAGCAAAGTTTGCAGTGCTATAGCCTACCAAAATTAGTCATTTCATAGGTCACTTGATATTGCCCACAGCACAATAACTGCCACATTTTCTTAATGTACCGCTGGAACATGTTGCTAACTTTTATTTACATAGTAATAAATGGCCTTAATTTAACTTCTAATGTCAGAATTAAATAAGGTTAATTGAGGTCCCAGAGCACATATGAAGAGTTAGAGATTTAAACACCAAAAACAGTTACCTTACTCAAAGCAATGCACATATAGCAAAACCAATGATAAGAAGATAATGATGATTGTATAATTACGGCTATGTATTAGTAGTTATTTCAACAAGCTTTACGGACCATCAGAAATCATAAATATGCCAAAAATGGGTTGTACCTTATGACCTTCATATTCAGCCAACACCACAGTCTGTATAATTCCTATTGTGTCTGTAGTAAATGATCGACAGAGCCCCTGATCTCCAAACACTCTGTCTCAGAGCCTCACTGCAGGTTGCATACACACACTGCATGCTCTCACATGCTCTGGATTACTCATTCCCATTGCTCCAGAGCAAAAAGGTTATCTGTGCATTTCTCAAATACATAAGCAATCCAATTCCAGATTCCCGTTTAAGGGTCTACTTGTTGGGACCATCCCAAACACCCTTTACTGTGTTGTGCCATTATTGTAGCAGGAAACGGCATACTCAACATAAATAGTTTGAGAATGCTATTTGCAAAGCTGAGGACAGGGTCTAGGGAAACCACAATGTGTAATGCAATACCTAGGACTAGAAGTGGTGGAATAGCATGGCTACCCGTACGCTTGAAAGAGCAAGGGCAAAGAGCAGTTCACAACCATGGAAAGTAAAAGAGCTGTGTGTGGAAGGCCACATAACAGATTCTGGGAACTTTAGTTCTCAACCGGGGAGTAACAGGGGAAATAAATACTGTGACCTCACATTCCTATTGGCCAAACCCAGCCAGAAGCTGGAGGACAAAGGATGTAGTTCACACAAGTCAGCCACCCAGGGCACAGAACAGAGTGAGGAAAGATGAAAAATAGACCCACAGGGACAAAGAGGAAATACATAGTGTACACTTTCCAACAAAGCAAAGCATTCCATTGACATCAGTAGGAGTCAACGACTCTGACTCGGGAGGGGAACATTTGCTGACCCCCTGTCAGTTTTCCCCAACCTTAGACCTTAATAGCATCCACAGTGTGGACTCCAAGTGAGATTGATAGCACTGTACTTTGGCATTTCCTTGTCTTTCACCAGCACACTCCCAGCAAGTTGAATGGGAGACCAACTAGACCCCAATACTGTAGAGAACAGTTTTTGGGAAATTCAGAGCTATTAGTGCTCCCAGTAAGTGCTCCAGTCAATCTTCTTGGTCCCTTTCCCTGTAGTATTCTTTTCTTTCTTTTTTTTTTAATTAAATTTTTTGGGTGCCACTGGTTAATAAGGTTATATAAGTAGGTTTCTTTGTACATTCCTATGATACACGATCTGCATATTGCATTGTGTGCCCACCACCCAAAGTCAAATAAACCTAGTAAAGGATGTAAAGGACCCCTAGTAGCTTCCATCTGACATCAACAAATCGCCTACCAGACCAATGTCAAGATGTGATGATTCATTTTGACTGAGTTCAAATCACACAGGGTCTTATATCCCTACTTAGCTCAGCCACCACAGGAGGTCATCCATCTTTACCCAGACTCCTCCCTATCTGGCTTCACAGAGAGCTCTGTACTGTTCTGACTCACTTTCCTTCTTTCCACTACTCCACAATTCCTTTCTCCATTCCTCCTGGGATGTCTGGTTTGTCATCAGCAAAAGTCTTTGTATCTTCCCTTTAGGTAGGACATCGCTATTACTTAAAAGCCTTTCAAGAAATGACTCAGTTTTCTCATATTTCTAATATATCCCAGAGGTAAATATATATATATTTCTTTATTGAGTTTATGCTTCCAGACCCCTCTTTATTTTTTTCCCTTCTCCCCAAAATCACCTCCTTAGAAGCCCCTGCTACCAGGTAATCCTCATAGATACTATCAGCCATCCTTCATAAATGCAAATGGATACTAACCTGTATGCCACCCGCATTGAAGATTTTACTACATGCCTTGCTGCCCTTATGTCTACACTACTGCTGTTATCATTTCTGACTTCAATATTTAACACTTTGTCCTCTCACTTCCTAAACACCTGCTCAGTTCCAGCCTTCTTTTTTCTACTGTCTTAATTGGACTTTCATCACTGATCACTCAATATTTCCAACATATTACTCATGTCAAGTTCAAGTATGTTGCTCTCTACCTAACCCTTTCTGTATTTCCAGCTCATTTTCTCCAATATTTCTATTCCTACAGTACTTCACTGGGACTTTCAATCCACTTATGTGCTGTGCCATTTCCCTTCCCTGCACCTGCTCTTTTCCACCACCTCAAGAACTTCCTTGCATACACTCTCAACTCCCTTGCCCATTTATCCTCCCATAGTACTTGTGCAGAGTAATCTCTATCTGGATTGAATGTAATTCTCTACATTTAACCTATACCTCTACTCAAACATCTAATTAGGACTAGGGTGGAATATACAGTATACTGATCGGTATCACTTTCAATTTATGACTGCAAATCTCCAGGGAACTCAGTATTGCCTAGCAATCTGACCATATTATCCTAGTGAAATCACTTTTCCAGTCTATAAGACTGCTACTTCACACCTTCTACCCTCCCCTCAAATCTCCAAAGTCTTCTCTTTCTTTCTAAACATCAGCTGATGCCTTTAGATCTTTTCAAGTAAAATGTTGAAACAATGCATAAAAATTCCTTATTCTTTCACTCCTAAATCAACATCTAACCAGTATCTGTACTCATAAAGTCTGCCTTCCGTCTTCTAATTGTTGAATAGCAGCCACTTAAATCCAACTACTTCAACTGTGCATTGAGTTCCATCTCCTCTTGTTTACTCAACAGCATTGCTTCTGCCATCATCTCCCGTCTGTTGTTCATTGTAAATGTCTCCTTCTTTATTGGACTTTAAAGCAAAGAAATACCTGCCATGATTTGTCACCTCCCTTCAACAACTGCTCCTCTCCTCTGCTCCTTTATCATAAAATACCTCAAAAAGAATTGCCTAGATTTACTGTCTCCATGCCCTTATCACCATTTCCCTCTTTTAAAAAAATTAAAGTAATCTTTAGAGAGAGAGAGGAGGGAATAAAGAGGAAAAGTAAGTTGCCTCCCATATCTCTCTACTTAAACTTTCCTTGTCAACGTCAACGACACTCTCTACACTGCTAGATCTGATGATCCTTTCATAATCTCCATTAGATGCAACGTCTCAACCGCATTTGGTCTTTGTTGAAATTGTTTCATCCCTTGTCTTCTGGAACAACAGAATCTCCTGGTTTTCCTCTGACTTCAGTGGCTGCTCCTTTTCAGGTCCTTTTTTCTTAACCTCAATGCTGCACTCACACTAGATTCCACTCTCAGACCTCTCCTTTTATCTATCCGAATTGTATTCCTTAGATTATTTCATCATTCCCATAGCTTTAAATGCCATATATTCCCTGATGACTCTGGGACATATACATTACCGAACTGAATCTCTAGCCTGTGTGTTCAGAATTGTTGATTCTTTCTTTTTGCATCCCCTGAATTACTCCCCAATAGTCTACCTCATTTTAAAAATGTCACCACTAATCTAGGTGTTCAGGCGAAATTTTTCTCATGTATTAGAGCCTACATTTAAACCATTAGCTTTTTTCGTTTAGCTGTAACTTTAAAATTTCTCAGATGTGACCATTTATTCACACCTGTATGGCCTAATAAAATTTATCGTCATCCTTCACATGGGTTATTGAAATTGATAGTTTACTGATTTTCCTACTTTTACTCCTTGTTCTCTGTACTATGTCCTCCATCTAGCAGCCAGAATGATCTTAAAATACCTATCAGATCTAGTTACTTTTCTACTCAAACAATCCAGGTATTTTCAATCACATTTACAGTAAAATGTAAGTACCTTACTGTAACCACCAATCTTACTTTACCTTCAACCACTCTCCCCAAGCCCACTGTGCTCTTCAGAGTCTTGCTGTCCATGTACATTCCAAGTTCTTCCATATTTCACAGCCTTTGACTTGCCATTTCCTTTCTTAAGAACATTCTTCCTTAGATATTCATTTGATTTGTTTCTCTCTTTTATTCAGAGCACAGCCCAAATATTATTTTTCAGAGAGACTTTCCCAAACTATCCCATCTAAAATGGAATCAACCTCTCAATTTATAAAAATTAAAATCAAAATCATTTTGGGTTATGTTCTTGACCTAAAAGAATAATGGTGCTGAACTCTATTCAAGAAGGGTAAGATACAACCAACTAAGTCACAAGGGTTATGATATTGAAGTAGAACAATGATTCTTATTCTCAGAAGCTGAAATCAGTTTTACATCTAATTTGCCCTGCTTCACAACACCGCCTGAAGAATAGGGGCATGTATTACAATGATCTACATAAGCATACAAAGCATAATCATTATTAAAAGTAAGATAGAGCTATGCATTTTATGTCATCAATGTTTTCTATAAAAGGTAGAAATATGATAACTGCTGCTTTAGTTGTTGTGACTTTAAAGCTAGGTTGCTGTTGATTTGCACTTTGCTAATATAGACCCCAGCCATGCCTCAAGGAAACAGAATATTTTCCCTTGGATCTTAGTCTTACCTCCAAAAGCAATCAAAGTACTGAAGTGTTTATGAATGGATTAGAAGTAGCAGGCATCAATTATTGTCAAAATCTTATCAACTAGGAAACTAATTCCTCCCAAAACATTTTTTTTTTGCTGAAATACTATTAGAATTGAGTCTTATACCAAAATACAAGACATGAAAAATGTGTCCACTTCTGAAACTGCAGGAACACATGCAATGTGTCTTACTCTGCAATTGCACTAAACGTTGATTCAGCAGCTGGATTCAAGGTTCACTTAATCTGGCAATGCTTAGTGTGAAAATAATGAGGCTATTACTTTTTTAGCTTTGCCCCCAATCCAATAAAAAGACTACAAGTTTCCACTGTCAGGTGTCTCATTAGATCACTAACATTTTCAAAACGTTTCTGCATAAAGATGGAGTTAAAGCAATTCACACATAACCACAAAGCTTTCCAGTGTCAATACATGAGGGACTATAATGAAAGTTTATTGAGGCATATTCTTTCTCCATTTTGATGCCAGTTTTCTCATAGTTATTCTAATAGAAATAACCTTGGTTTTTAAAAAGAGAAATAAAAACACATACCCCTTATATCAGATGTCCATGAATATAAAATACAGAAAATAAATGTTGGAAAGGTAATGCCCAAAAAGCTTCAAGCTAGGGGGAAAAAAAGGCCCAGCAGGTAAGGATGTAGATTTGAATCATCTTGTATTTCAGAAAACATTACCCAGCACAAATCTATGTGACAGAACTTCATTAAATCTATTCTCTAAACTTTCTTATCAAGCACAGATTTGGGACCAGAGCACTTGTATTTATTTGTTTGTTTGTTTATTTGTTTTTGAGATCTGAGTCTATGAATGACTGGTAATACGTGCCTCTCCATGCTGTGTGATCCCGTTCTGTCTTCTACTTCAGCCAGGAGGTGCTGGGCATGGCAGACGATGTGCTCGCAACAATAATTTCCTGATCACCTTCTGTTTTGCCACCCGAAATAAGTTTCAGCAACAAGAGGCGATGAAGCACATTGTTGTTTCTCCAAATGCCGTTCGCAGAACACTAGTGACACAGTAGGAAAGGCTAAATACATGCTGATCCACTCTTTTTGTTTCCTATTAGGAATTTTGATTTATTTAAAAATATATTAAAATCTTATTTTATAATGAGGATATACACCCTCATCAATCCTCTTATTTTATGGACATTAGATGTATGTATATTTATTAAATATTAAAAGTGAATCATTTAAAAAATACACACAAATGGCACAAATATAAAGCATACACTCTCTCTTTACTGCACTAGTGTGGCCGGTGTTCAATTACATTCACATCAGCTCATTACTCGCCAATTTGTGAACTAATATTTGTAAATTATTGTGTTAAATGCAAAGCTATGGTCGTACTTAAGGGGTTTAGCATCTAAGCTAGAAAAAGAAGTAAGTCCATATTTGCATATATCAAGAGTTCCAAGAGATGAGCAAACCCAATCCTCTGGTGGTTCTGAAGAATTTAAAATCACATCTAATTGAAGGACCTTAAGAGAGGGTTTATGGGGGCAGCAGCAACGAAAGAATACTTGAAACATACATACTCACCATTTGGGATAAGATGAGGAAACTGTATTCCAAGCAGCAACTGGCATGAACAAAGCATTTGGAGTCATGCTCAAAGAGGAGAAAGTCATATACTATGTCATATACTAAGACATATACTATGACATATACTATGTCAAAGTCATATACTACATCTTCAAATACTATGATGTTACTCATATATGGGCTATAAAACAGGAAGCAAAAAAATGAACAACCTCACATGCACAGACAACAGGAAGATGTTGAACATACTCATTCCAAGGGTGAGGGGGTGGGGGGAACATAAAGACAAAGACGGTAAAGGGGGTCAAATACATGGGGTCAAAGGAGACTAGACCTTGGGTGATAGGTACACAATGCAGCATACAGGTGGTATGTTATAAAGCTGCACACCTGAAACATATGATGCTTTTAATCAATGCCACCCCCTTTAAGTTTAATTTAAAATACATACATATATATTTATATGTGTGTGTATGTATATATATATATCTTCGACAGTGATTTCAAAGGAGATTAAATATAGTTACTTTCTAGAGAAGGCCAAAGAAATGACACTTCACTCATTATAATGGATTTTTCTCAACTGAGACTTTGCACTGACCTTATTTTACTTATTTGGGATTTCATCTTTAACTACAGAGGCATTTTTCAAAATGAATGACTCATTTGAAATCTATACTTGGAAATGTCATATTTTCTAAGACTCAACAGGGATTTTACTATATTTTTAAAGATCAATATCTAGAGGAAAAGGCTTTATATATAAAACTTAATCCCTTGGCATACTACACAAAGACAAAAATCCTTTAGTATTCATATGCTTATTTCTAGTTCTGACATTTCTATCTTCCAAGGTGGCTTCCTTAATCCAAATACAGTATATGAACTCAGTTTATCACCAAGTAATGTTTAATTACAGGTCTGTCAAAAAAACCCTTTTCCCCCTAATGTTCAGCTGCAGAGTTTATAGCAGAGATACTTGACAATAAACTGCCAATTGATAGATTTATTTTTTTCCTGGGTGTCATTTTTCTATGTCTGTATCCTGGGTAAGCAGAGAGATGATGCAGAATCTAAACTAAATTGCAATCCAGTAGTAATAGCTTTAATCTGTGTGTAGTCATCTCTTATTAATGTGATACACTGGATAAGTGAGAGTATAAATTTTCCAGGAAAATGTCCTGCTGAATCGAAGTTGTCCTTGGATTGTTTCTACCGAGATATCACAGCAACAACTGAAGGTGGCAGGCAATGGCGCTCGAATTTACCCTACGGAGTTTGAAACCCTGAGTTAAATTGCTGGACTCAAAGAATCCCCCTTACTGCTGGTTATCCTGAGACGACATGCTTACCCAAATTGTGTTTTGAAGAGCAATGCTTCTTAGCAATGTTAATCAGAATTGCAACTAATTTGGGGCAAATACAGTTCATAGTATTATTCTTTTACCAATTCTGAGTATAAATTAATTTATTGAAGAAACTGAGAATTTCTAAAGTTTATTATATCATTATTTCATATATATAGGGAAGGCACATATCAAAATCCTCATTTTGTCATTCATATATATATATATATACACATATATATACACATATATATATTTATTCTGTGTCCTCTGTCCTTTAAACTAATTTGTGAAGGATACTGCCAGCATATTTAATTAAATGTAGCTTTTAATTTATTAGAAGATTTTGAAATCAGTCAACAGGAAAAATAGCCAGGAAAACAAAACCTGAGTGTAAAAGTAGGTGTTTGGAGAATTCCCCTCACTTAAATAATCTTCAAGCTCAGTCAGAGACAAATCAAGATTAAGATTAAAGTATGAGCTAGAAATTTAGAAAGGATACTGGGTAATAGAAATGCAAATAATGTGAACATAGAGAAAATAATATTGAGACTTATTTAAAATGGTATTGTGGAATGTTCTTTTGTGTGAAGAAGGAAAAATATGAGCATATATTTGATTTTTCTCATATTTGCACAAAGAAAAAGTAAAAATATCCAACTAATAAAATTGTTACCGGTAGGGCCCCTCGGGCAGGACACTGGGAAGGGAGAAGGGTTAGAACAAGACTTCAGAGTATAGATGCTATAATGTTTTGACATTTGAATCACATAAATGTTTCAAGTTAAACTTAAAAAATCAAAAAATAACCTCAACGAATCTAATGTAAAAGACAAAGGCTGTTCCCAGTAGGAAAAAAAGTACCTATAACGTACACAAAGTTATGCATACAGTTTAGAAGTTAACACTGAAGCCATGGATCTTGGCGAACACACCTCCATGGTCTCATAGGTAGAGTAGACACTCTGAGCCAAAGGGAACCTGGATCAGTTCTCAGCCTGCCACTGATCGCTGGTGGCCTTGGGTACATGATTTAATCTCTGTGAGCCTTGTCTCCTCGTCTTCAAAATGGAGTTCGTGATCCCTACATTATAAGCATAAGGAAAAATTTCAACAAATATTAAATATTAGTATTGTTACTGTAATATGATGGCTGTCAAAATAGAATTAGGAATTCCACAGCTGAATGAAAAGGTAGTTTACCAGATCCTATCAGTTACTCTGGTATGTCCTGCCTTAGTAACTGGGAGAAAAACTGCCATTCCTTTTTTCTTTTATTTTAGACAATTTTATTGTGAAATGTACATTGAACAATGTGCATAAAATGCACATCTACATATTGTTCAATTGTTATAAGGTGAAACCAAACAGCCAGCACCTCAAAGTCCCCTGTGAATCCTTTTCTAATACAATCTAGCCCTGTTCACACCCTTATAGGTAAGCAATAGCCTGTCTTGTTCTGTATATTACCCTAAACAAAAAATTAGTTTCATTTCCGAACTTTACTTAAATGAAATGAAACTACGCATATTCTTTTCAGCATTGCTTTTCTTGATCAAAATTACTTTGGGAATATTCTTTCATTATTATGTATATAACTGGAGTTTATTTATTTTAATTGCTTTATAATATACCTTTGTATGAAAATAGTAAAAGGAATGCATCAATTCTACTGTGGATGGGTATCTGGGTTGTTTCCAGTTTTAGGCAGTGCAGTGCAAGTACATGTATAGAAGTCATGCTTTATATGGCAGCTAAGACATTTACTCTTTCTGAGTGGGGAGGGGGATTCAGGCAGGTCAGAATGCCACAGCTTATGTCTTTAGGAAAAAACTGAACCCAGCATGGCAAAATGTGAAGCCTGTTTAAATTCTGCAATGAGCACAGTGCTGTTAAATCATTTTCTGCACTTCCCTAGCTGTTGAAATCACTTATATTTTTTTGCCTTCAGAATCTTTATTTTTTTATGATCTCACCTTTAAGTGGAACCTAATCAGCAAAACAAACAAGCAAGCAAAATATAACCAGAGACACTGAAATTAAGAACAATCTGAGAGTAACCAGAGGAGAGGTGGGAGGAGATAATGGTGGGTAAGGGGGAAAGGTTTTCAGGAACAACTATAAAGGACACATGGACAAAACCAAGGGGGCATAGAAGCAGAGGAGGGAGGTAGGGATGGCTGGGGTTGTGGGGGAGTGGTGGAGGGTAAATGCAGATGACTGTACTTGAACAACAATAAAATAATTTAAAAAATTAAAGATTCCAAAGGCAAAAACTGAGTTTCCTTTTAGTATTCAGATATAACTGTTCTGAGTCATATTGCTACCTGTCATTAAATGTCACCTTACTTTCCCACGCAGACATATTTTTCTCTCATAATAATTTTAGGGAAGTAGACAGCATCCTCAATCCAGTGGTATTAGGCATGGCTTCACTTGTTTCAAGAAGAGAAAACTGCAGATACGGTTCACTCAGTCAGGGAAGGAGTTCATGTTCCGAGCTTCTATTACAGCTTTATGGAGTGGTTGCTACTCCTACAGTCTAGGTGGGCTCCTGAGGTGCATGCCAGCTTTCAGAGTCTGGGTGCAGTTTCTGAGAGCGCAAACAACAGTTAGAGTTAAGAACATTCACTGACGCAGTGTTATTTTGCATGTTATAAAAATATGAGGTCTGTCCAGAAGGTATCCAGCCACATAATATGAACAATAAAGACATTCATTGAAGAAGATGCAAGAGACAAGAAACATTGTATGTAGGACAATGACACCTCAGGCCACTTCAAACTAGGTGCCCTGGGACCTCACACAGCTCTCCCAACTGCAACACGATGTTCATGCCAGATCCTGCTTCAAAGTCTGAACACAGGAGTTTTGGGAATCCTCCAATCAGCTTCTAGTTCTCCGTACTGATCACCGTCAGTTGCTGATCGTTGTCGATTGCAGCCTGTACACGTTCAACATTCTCAGGTGTTCTGCTTGTTGCAGGCCTTCCATAATGTGGATCACTTTCAACAGATTCTCAGTCATCTTTGAGCATTTGTGCCACACTTTTATTTGTGCTGCACTCATTGCATCATCCCCGAAAGCTTTCTGAATCATCCTAATAGTTTCCACAGAGGAATGTTCAGGTTTAACGCGAAATTTGATGCAGGTTCGTTGCTCCACTCAGTCATTTTGAACGCGACAGCCACACAGTACACTTGCTCACTCAGCAGCATCTACTGCCTGCACTAGTATGTGAAGTCACTATTGTTCACACGTGCACATTCCAGTTCACTGTCTTTGGCTGCCAAGTTACATCAATGTTGCACAAACCGCTCTCATTATATTAATAATGGCTGGACTTTTTCTGGACAGACCTCATATATAATTATACAAAATCATGATTTCTGAGCCAATGATAGCTTCCGGATATGGGGTATACACCAAAGAACAGTGTTAAGCTGTCCTTTATTTGAAAGGGAAAGCAGGGAGGGGGGATTACATTCCTTTGGGATAATGCAACAATTAATCAAAAAGCTGTCACCTTTCCCAAACGTTTGACACTATCGGGATTTTTTTTATATTAAGATAAGATCAGTTCTACTAAGATAAAGGCTTAGAAAAGCCCACTAAGCATTCACTTATAAATACTCTTGCATTCTTTGAGTATTGTGCATTTCTTTTTGTTCATATTTGTGCATTTATATAAAGAGCAAATGAAAATAAATTGATAAATCAAGCTGAGCCTTAGCCTGAGCACTTGCTTCCTGGTTGTCATCCCATTAGGAATTTTACCTTAGTTGAAGCTTTAGTCCCATTCTGCCCTCTTGGTGGTTTTTAAGGATGAACTAAGAATGACTGAACTTGATATTTAATGATTTCAGTTGTGAGGCTATTGAATAACTATGTAGCTGACATAAAGCCCATGACTAACATGCCTATGTCCATTCATTTTCTGTTCTGCCATGCTATTAGCCTTCAAAAACAAAAAGGTTTGAGATGTAAATACCGTATTTTTCAGACAATAAGATGCACCTAGGTTTTAGAGGAGGAAAATAGAAAACAAAATTTTTGAAGCAAAAAATGTGGTAAAATATTTAATAAAACAAATAACATAATATTTCACCAATGTAAATGGAAACAGAACTCAACAGCAGCATTAACAACAATTATTCCTCCCAAATTTTGGCGGGGGGGGGAGTTCATCTTATAGCCTGAGAAATATGGCAAGTAACAAACTGATCACATGTACTTCTGACTAATAAGGTGAAGCTCTCAGTCTATATGACTCTTGACCCTGAATAGCCATATAACATCAGCATCACATCAATAGCCTGCTATTATGCATTTGAATTGTCCACTTCACCGCCAATGAATCAGACAGCTAGGAGAAAAGGACCTAATGACAAGAATGTTTAGCTACTGCTGTTTCAGCGACATAAACCTTACAAACCTATTCATCAGTCTCTCCTTCCTGAGGATGGCTTTTTGAAATCCCAGTTCCCTCCTTTAAAAACTCAGTGACCATGCTGGGTGGGTAGCTGGGTTGGCTAGAGCATCATCCCGATGTGCCAAGGGGAAGGCACAAACAAGAACTAACCAATGAATGCATAAATAAGTGGAACAACAAATTGATGTCTCCCTCTCCCTCTTGCTCTTTCTCTCTCCTTTCCTCCCTCTTTCTCTACTAAAGTCAATAAATTAAAAAAAAAACAAAAAACTCAGTGACCTCCAAGTTGACTTTAGTTAGTTCTGTATAGCAGGAATCTCATCTAATGTTTTTTTAGGGCAGAGTTGAAAGCTGGCTACACAGATTTCTTTCTCACTCTCAAGTGCTCTTTCAGTGCAAACACAACCATTTTGAGGTTCCTAGACTTAGGTCAGAGGGCTCATCTCTGAGTCTGATCTCTTCCCAAAAACAGAGTCTTTTAGTCCATTTTTTAAAAATAATCTGAGACATCAAAACATTTCGTGTTTCCAATATTTCAGGCTCTTGAATTCATAGAATATCCACAGAGTGCCCTTTTATTTTTGCACGCATCCCTGCCCCTCCTCTCCTAGCTCAACTCTCATATCACACTTTGCTGAGTGCTTGTGACTGCAGCTGAGCCACTAAGGATTAGTTTTCCAGCCTCTTCCCCAGTGCTGTTGAATCAGGAGGAGCACAGTCTGCATCCCAGTGCACCACAAACAAAAGTTTATGAGATATTTTGCTACTGTACAATATTATCTTTTCAGTCTCCAATACTTTCATCAGTCTGATGTTGTATATTTTAGATTTTATTACTGTAGCACTCCACTTCCAGGACCAATTTCTCATCTGTGCTGGTCAAATTAGGCTAAAAACTGAGAATTCGGTAAATAAAGACATGAAATTGTATTGTGTGCCTTGCTACTCTGTGTCCAGCTGGATTGGTACCGGGCTCTGCTACACAAAGTCACTTGCTTATCCAGAGTGAACCATGCTCTGCCATGTCACCGTGTCACACCTGTGGCACATCTGAAACATTAGTTTCCTGACGCTGCTGTTCTGTTAGCCCATAAGTGTATAAATGATACATGTCATTTCTGCTTGTGGCCCATTGGTCCAGACTATTTCCCTCGGCATTTTTAAATGAAAGGCTACACTAAGCAGGGCTAGTCCCTGAGCAGTGAACACCTGCCATACTGTAGGTAAAACATACTGACCAATTGCTTTGTAACTTTTTCATATAAGTTTCCTGGGACCTTCCTGGTTTTCATTAGGAGATTATACCTCCTTTGATACTTTATTAAATTCTATCTGAATTTTCATACTTCCTTATAAACCTCTTATACCAATGGAAATTTAATTTCTCTTATTGATTAAAGTCTAAACCTCATTACTCTGACCATTTTTTAAAATGTTTAATGTTTATTGTTATATGAGAAAACAACTGATAAAAGACAATATAGAGCTAAAAAAAATGGAACAATAGTTTCTAAGCCCTGAAGCTCTGAAATGACAACACCTAGAAAACATCATACTCTTTGAAATATGAACAAAAAGAAATGCATATTGAGAACGGTCACTGGTGTTTCATATTAATAATAAATTACAATGTCTTTTTAAAAGTTTTAAACTTTTGCTTGTCAACTTAAAACACTGAAGTAAAATATTAAAGATACAGCCACCTCTACAAGCCATGCATAATTAATAATTATTATATCTATTGCAGTCACAAACATGCTGTGGATGAATACAGATAGGATTCAAGTACCCATCTGAATCTGGGCAACAAATCTTGGCAGAAAGGGAAAGATATTCATGATCATACTACCCAGAGCTGGGAGATGACTGAATTTGTTGTTCAAGTTCAATATCTCAGAGATTTACATGGAAGGAGCCCAGTAAAAGTGTTTAATATTCAGCAGCTATGAAGAATGAAGTGCCCACAATGATCAAGTATTCTGGTTAATATGTTCACCGTGGGCGTTAGTGTGGAATACCAGTTTTTAAAGAATTAGGATATGACAGAACCTACTTTTCAGTTAAGTAATGTAATATAAATTAGTATTTCTTTGGTAATCCAGAATACACTTGAGGATCTCACAGGATCTGTGCAATAAATGTTGGTCATCGTTATTCTGAAGATGCACCTAGTCTAAAGGTAAAGCTGGTTAACAGACAACTCCAGTTAATGGAAGGCACCAGTGTTTTTGGAATAATGCAGCACACAATGCTCATTCTAGTCCCGTCTTTTTCTATGTGGTCTTAAGCAATGTATTCTCCCTGAGCAACTTTCCTTGTCATTAAAATTAATTTCTATTTTATAATATTACGTAGAATATTCTTTGATCAAGTGAAGTCCATGTTTGTATTAAATACTTTGATTGTTTATATTTTAATATTAACTAATTTTATGTTATTCTATTTAAACTACCCTATCCATTTTCTTGTACCAGGAAGTTAGTAGTTAGATTGAACAGACTAAGTGGATCTTAGTCTGTTGAAACTCATAACATTTAAGGTCAATTGTGTTCTGGCTTATATCTATGTTATCTAGTACTCATTTAAGTATACCCCTACTTGAAGAAATGAGACAGACTTTTATTCTTAATATGTCCCATTCACATCTTTATTTCTTAAGTACTTCAACTTGATTTCTCCCTTTTCTTACTTAGTCTTTTCTACCTTTTGAAGTTCTGTGCATCTTTCAAGGTCAATTTCTAATATCAGGCCCTTCAAGATCTTGCTCACATTGGATGATTGACTGCATTCAGAATCCCAAGTATGGGGTCAAGGTGTAAATAGCATGAAGAACAAGACATGGTCTTTCCTTAAGGGAAACTATGGTGTGATGGAGGAGACCCACACAGAGATCATTTCAATATAAGGTGGCGAGTTCAGTGGTAGAAGTGTGCAAACACGTGATTTATCTGAGCTCTTAAAACATTTTGCTGATGTACCTCTTTTGGCAATGGTGGAAAGAGAAGTTTAATTGAACTGAATTTTAATCCAAGATTTTTCACTTACTTGTTGTGACCTTGAACCAAATACTTAAATAGTTAAATTAGTCATTTTTTAAAATTTCTAATTGTAGCAAAATACATGTAACAAAATTTACTGTTGTGTTTTGTTTCAGGGGAAGTAGCAAAAGTGCTTAGAGATTGATTTTGGTTTACTTCCAGGAATTTATTTAACACAGGTTTGTTTTGGAAATTACAACAATTTCACAGGCCAATAACATGCAGGATAATATCTCTTAATAAGCCAGATAAAGAAATAACATACTCCAGACAAATGACAGTTGAATCACAGGTAAGGGAAGATGAAAGGAATAAAGTCCAAATTTGGTTTGAGGTGTAGCTTTTATATGAGTTTGCTTTCTCAGGAGAGCCAGCTTTAACAAGCTAGGAGCTGACTTTCAGCTGCCAGCAAACAAAATAAAAGACCCTTGTTGCTACAGCACATTGCTAGGGAACAAAGGCACCCGGTTGGCAGGCAGGCCAATCTCCATGGAATACCCCTTGTCACGTGAGCAGCTAATGTCGGAAGAGCCATCAGAGAGCTTATGTATGTCAGCCAAGGGTCGCCTCGCCTAAACCAAAACTCTGAAATAGTCCGCACAAACTCTCAGTACTTACAGTCTACGTGTCCCCGTGCCAGAGTTGTTTCTGCACGGTTTTTACTGATGAGCTTCCTGCAGGGCCGCTCAGCCGCTGAGCTGTTGAGTGCTCATCAGTGATAGCCCAACAGAACTTACTTCGTTCTGTTCACAAGCAACTTTATGTCTAAAAACAACTTTTTGTCTTTGTCATATACAAGTAGATTAAAACAACTTTACTTAAGTCAGAAACAAGTGGATTCAAAATAATATTAACCCAATACACAGCATTCACCATCATAAAAAAATTTTAAGGGTATAGCTCAGTAGTGTTGAGTACATTCATACTATTCAACCAATCTCCAGATCTCTTTATATCTTACAATCTTAGTATTTTTTAAGCAGAGGAAATAGTATCCATTACAGATTTGTCCAGTAATGGAATAAGAACATATATAACATGCCTAATTCATTCATAACCTGGCACACAGATAATGTTCAAATGACAGTGGTTTTTTTCTGTACTTCCTCTATAACGAGATAATATTTCGTCTGTGGGGATGTATCTCAGATACAGAACTAAATCACACACAGCGGTTTTTCTGATGTATGTCTAATGAGTGCCCTGTAGGTAATGTAACAAAATGAGTAAAGAGACAATTGTGTACAGAGAAGAGCAGATGGGTAACTAAAGGCAGGGATGTGAAAAACATTCAAAGCAGAACTCCCAAACCAGAAGTGTTGCCAATAAAAGGGATTAGTGAGAAATGCATTAGTATCCACATTTGGTGGATTTTGGCACTGAAGCATGATGAATTAAAGGAAGCTCTGAAGCTAAATCTTATTTTACTATCATAACTTCCTCAAAACAAACACACACAAAGAAAAGCATCATTAAATTACAGATAGCCAAGGAGTTAAACAAGGTCACACCATGGTATCAACGTTTGAATGCAGCTCTGTTTATTTCTAAAACCATCTCATCTCATCACCTTTTCCTCTGAAACATGAAATGTTGCAGAATACAAAAAAGTCAAAAATCTGACTTTTTTTGCACGTTTTTATTAAAGGCATCTAAAAGGAATGCTAATAGTCACTGCCATTTCCTCCGCACTGAATATTATTTAACATAAAAAACCCTGAAAACCCAAGTAATTAATTCTTCCTCTTTCTTTCTTAAAAATGCCATTGAAATTAAAGCAAAGAGAAATGCTTTTAGGAAATCTCTCGACTTCAAATGCTTTGCAGAACTCCAAGTACGCTTTACACATGGGGACTATTCAACTTCTGCCCAAATTGTATCTCAGGTCCTTGGTGTATATATATTAAAAAAAAAGCAACAAAGAGGTGGAGATGTATCATAAAATTTGTATTTTAAAGAAATCTCTAGCTCAGAGTAAATGAAGGGAACTGGGACTCAATTACACTTGGGTGTGTAATTTAAATGAATGAAAACCCCAGAATGATTGAAGCGCACACTTTCAGGATAGCAGAAGGAGTTTTATAGTGGGTGACTGCATGTTAATAATATGAATACAGAAAGATATCAACAAAAAATAGAGTGAGAGAGGGGAAAAGGATTAAAGTGCCTAATGCCATAAGTATTTTGAAATGAAGGACTGGTGTGCAGTTACACAAAAGATGTTATAAATGAAAAAGCTGAGATTGCCTGTGGTGGCGAATGGGAAGTCCACTTGAATCTGCTGAACTGACATGCAATTTGGAAAGAAAAAATGTTGGCACTCTTAAATTTACTTTGTTAAGGAGATGTATGTATATATTGGCATCATGAACAATAACTTAATTGAAGGGGGACAATAATGCATTCATACCTATGATAAAGTTTAATTTTTTAATTAGGCACAGTAAAAGATTAACAATAATGAATAATAAAATAGAACAAGTGTAACCATGTACTATAATAAAAGTTACGTGAAAGACTTTGTGGTCATTAGTCAGTGAAATCAGAGTTATTTGAGCACAACAAGCACTGAGATACCACAACAGTGGATCTAGTCATCAGGATGATTGCTAAGTGACTGCTGGATGAGCAGAGTGTACAGAGTGGATGCACAGAACAGAGGATGCCCCACGTCCCCAGCGGGGAGGAGCAGGATGGCGCAAGATTCCGTTCCGCTACTCAGAGTGGTGTGTAGCTCAAAACTTGTGAGTTGTTTAATTTTGCAATGTTCCATTTAATATTTTCAGACCATGGTTGACTGAGGGTAACTGAAACCACAGAAAACAAAGTGACTGATAAGGGCCCTGGTCAATAATTCAGTTGGTTACAGTGCCACCCCTACATGAAAAGGTTGCGAGTTCTAACCCCAGTCATGGCACATACAACAGTCAACTAATAAAAGCATAAATAAGTGGTACAACAACTCAATGTTTCTCTCTCTCTTTCCCTTCCTCTCTAAATCAATAAATAAGACTTTAAAAAAATGTTCTGATAAGGGGTACTACTATATAAAGGATAAATTGTAAGTCTATTCAGAATTCCAGGAGAGAATAGGAAAATATGTAAAGAAGCAATATTTTAGGAAATAATGGCTGAGGGTTTGCTATAATTAAAGAATAGAACATATCATCTAGTTGATGAAATACAGGAGACTTAAGCAGAACAAATAAATTCACATGTTGGCATCTCGTGGTTAAAACTCATGAGGCACAAATATAAGGTCTCAAAATTTAGAAAAAAGATAGACTACCTTCTAAAACATAATATGCCTCTTAAGTAATAATACTATCTGCCAAATACAGAAAAAGAAAATAACTCTTAGATCATGATTGTGTGAATAATTAACCTACCACACAGAAAAGATGTTGACAGAAAGATATATTCAGATAAAAATAAACTCAAAATTTTACTTCTCACAATCTCTTACCAACATATTTTAAAGCGGATTCTTTAAGAAAACCAAGAAACAAAAAAAGAAACCAGAGAAGAACTGAGATGGAAGGAATGATGGGCAGAGGCACCGACACAGGTGCATTTGAACAAAAACTAATGGCATAAATATTATTTCAATGGTGTTTTGTTGACAAGGGAGAAATCCAAGAAGAATGAACATACAGCAATGCAGTAAGGCAGAGCAGAGGGTAGAAAATAGAGATAAGTATTTTAAGTTCCTTCAATTCTGCTGGCAGAGATAATGAATAAACTTTTAATTATGAACGTTAGATTTCTAAGAGTAACTCTAAAAGAATAGAAATAAAGTGCATATTCTTCACATCCCTATGTAGGGAAAAGGAGTTTAAAAAACAATCAATTTTTAAAAACAGAAAATCTAAAGTAAAAACATATAATCAAGTTTAATGAAGCACAGAACATAAAAACAATAGAAATACATTAATAGAGGATTAATTTAAACAAACTGCACTGTAGTTAAGAGCCAAATGTGATCATACTGATTAAAAATACACAGAAAACACTGACAGCTGTCAGAGGGGCTGGGGGACAGTGGAAAGGAGGTGAAGGGATCAAGCAAAAACAAATAAACAAACAAAAATCTCATAGACACAGCCAACAGTATGGTGGTTACCAGAGGGAAGGGGGTGGGGCAGGTAAAGGAGAGTAAAGGGGATAAATGGTGATGGAAGGAAAGCTGACTCTGGGTGGCGAACACACAGTACAATATGCAGATGATGGAATACTATAGAACTGTACACTTGAAACCCATATAATTTTACTAAGCCATGTCACTCTGATAAATTCAATAAAAATTCAAATTAAAATAAATTTTATATATATATATATATATATATATATCTCCAATACTATAGGGTTCATAAGAGATATTCTAAATCATGGAGATGTAAAGGTTTTAAAAAAATATGTCTCCAAAAGTGTGATCAGGCTTTAATGACTTAAAAGAGTATATTTCAATATTTTGGGGGGGATATATTTTATTTTTTAAATTTAATTGTTGTTCAAGTATAGTTTTCTGTCTTTTACTCCCATCCCAGCCCACCCCCCCACCTCTCCCGACCTCCCTCCCATTTCCACCCCCTAGTTTTTGTCCATGTGTCCTTCACACTTGTTCTTATTTTTAAAGTAACCCTAGAAGCAAAGACAAATTACTTTGTGTCTGCGATGACCTTAGTTAGTCCTTGCACTATGATATGTATCTGAAGCCTCCTCTTTAAAATGCATTCTTGTGTTTGTCTTCATGTAAAAGAATATGTTTACCTATATCCTCTCCTGCTTTATTTTTTACCATCTGAGATACTGTTTTATTTATTTGTTTACTATTCATATTACTCCAGTAGAATGGAAACATTAACAGATCAGATTTTTTTTTGGTTAATTTATTTCAATATCTCTGGTGCCCAAAAGAATACCTTGCAGAAATTAGGTATTCAACAAATTTATATTAATATGATTATTGGCTAATCTGCAAACCTGGCCACCAGTAATAAATCATTTCTAGGTGATAAAATGCTTATTATGCAAATGTATGTATTTTCAATCTTTCCAGCACAACTAATTTCTGAATGAGGTATTACTTGCATTATGGCATTTAAATAGACATTTATGAAGAAATGATGGAAGGAAATTAGTGCAGTCTGCCTTTTTTTGTACATCCCCAAGTTATTCTATGCTTATTATCTGTACAAACACAATTCTGAACTTTTATCTAATAAGACATTTCTAAAGAAAACATCTTGATATTACAAAAAGCAGAAGCCAATTGCTTTAGGTCTGAGAAATACATTATACATTGTTTTAGCCATTTTAATTTTAAGTCTTTTTAATTTTAACAATTATTATATTGCAGTAGTGTTGGAATTTGAAGACATTTCTCTGGCATTTAAAAATCTGGAAAATCTAAGATATTTTAAGCAGCTCAAATAAAACTGAAACCCACATAGTAAATATGACTCTGACAAAACTTCTCCATAACTCTAGCTCTTCTTTCACATTTAATGCACTTTATTCACAGTTCTGCAGTGCTTAGTAGCTCATTTATACTCTTTGTATATTCAATTCCTGTGCTAGAATATCTTATGAACATTAAAATCCAAAAGTTATATATTTTAGGAAATATTCATAACCAGGAGCCCACATCTGCATAAATTAAAGCTCAAGGTTCATGTCATGCATATTTTAAATATAAGCTATCTTTTCAACACAATTGAATCCAATTCAATGAATAAATTATGTTTGATTTTGTCATTTTGACCTACAGGTGAATACATATATGTATAACTAAGTAATAATGTACTTACGCATTTTTAGCCAATTTCTGGATTGATTATCTTTTTCTCTTATTGGAAATATGAAGATTTTCAGTGTATGTTTGATGGCTTTTTGGCCAACTGTCTCATCTGAACACACGTCAAGGAAATATTTAAAACTGTAATAGCAAGAGGTCTATATTGGTAGTTTGGTCCTGAATAGTTTCCATTCCTTTTCGTTTAAGAAACAGCCACTTGATTTTCTGTTGTGGAACCACCTGCTTCTACTCTGAGTTCTCACAGTGTGGGAAGGGTGAGTCCCACCCTCTGGCCATAGGGGTTGGCACATGGCCCCAGCATGGCCAGCCAGAGAACTGGCATCTCTGATCTACTGCAATTCCAAGGTGAGTACTTGATTCGAGATAAGCCAATGAAAGTCATCTGCCAACTTTTGCTAGCAATATTTGAAAAGGAAAAGTTTTGTTTCCATTCATATTATTAGGAAAGTAGGCTTGTTACTGTCAGTAGTGTGTTTATGAAGCCTGAGAGTGAATGCAACAAAACGAAAAGCAGAACTAAGAGATGAAGAAAAGCTGAGGTGTGCAGCTTCCCTCTTTCACTCTGGTCCACCTACGGGACTTCATGCCCGTTCCTCTAATGTTCAAGACTCGGCCCCTGTTCAGGACCTCTGGGCCTGTGTCTCCATGATGCTATGCCTCAAGACGTACACGTGGCTATTCTCTCACTTCTTCCATGTCTTTATTTATATCTAAATTTATCATTAAGGTCTCCTGGCTGTTACTAAGGTTGTCACACACATCCTCACTTTCCCTCTTTATTTTTCTCTATAACACTTAACCTTATATAATAAACCATGTTTTGTTTTGTTTTCCAAGTTATCTTGTGAATGATCTATTTCACCGAGTAGAATAAAGGCTACATGAAGGAAAACCATATTTATCTTCAATAAGAAAAATAAAACACGTGCGTTATATTTAAAAGGAAGCTGATGACAAAGTTTGCAAAAAATAAGTGGTTTATACCTTATTCATAAAGGTTTTGCAAAGTAGGGTCATAGATATAGAAAACCCAGTGTAAAATGAGCTAAGGAAAGAAACTGTGCTGAGAGGTGTGTGAGTAGGAGTAAACATGAGTCTATAACGTACTCTGCTTAAGGGAAGCTTTTCGATCCTGTTGTGGAGGGTTTAGTGTGTAAGGGTGGTGTAAAAAGGGGGATAACATAGGTTGTGAACAAGTGCACACTCACACAAACAGGAAAAATGAAGAGCCAATTGAATGACTATGTGAGTCTGCCATTCCTGTAGGACTTCGCAATGAGGGGGTGGGTATTTTGGTATTACCGCTGTAAAATGATCTGCTGAGCTCTCCATGTCAACAGCATGCCTTAAATTCATACGCTCTGTGTATCGGTGATATTCAGAACCTCAGAAAATTGTTAGAGGAGCTTGTGCAGCCCACTCTTGACTAGAGTTTCCGTGAAATTATACCACCAGCTATTGGAGAATAGGGGTTAATTGCATTCCAAATTTACACTGTGATGATATTTCACAATTCTCAATTAGTCAATAAATGATTGAATGAAGAAATACATGAACATATAAACTTGTATCCTCTTATTGTTTAATCTTACATGTATGAAAACACATGATAAAATCCATTAACTATAAAGCCGAACTAATAGTATTTCTGAGAGTAAGGTGTTTTGATGTGTTGTTATATTTTCAGAGCTGTTGAGATTCTTTTCTGGTCATCTTTAAACTTATTTCATTAAAATAAAAATATTATTCACATTCTAACAAAAAATATTCTTTCTAAATAATTCATAATCTTTCTGTGACAAGAGACCAGTGACAAAAATAGCATGTCTCTACACTACAGTATTGAACACCTTGAAAAACAAAGAACCGAAATTTCAGGGGGTCTCCCTTTATGTTGTGCAATACTTGACATGCATTTTTTCATTCTCTTGGAATATTTCTCCTTGTTACAAAAATAGAATGTGGTAAGTTATGCAAACTAACTCATTTAACTCCTAAATCTATTTGATATTATAAATGCAATCTAAAATATTGATAGTGTAATGCTTCTTTTCAGGAAAAATATATTTTCAGAACAGAAGTAAAGAACTTAGTAAGTCTATAATATGAAAGTAATAAATTGGCCGTCGTTCAAAGATTTGTTGAATTCAATTTGTTTTGCTTTCTTTTCAATAATGACTTACATATTGAATGTTATTCCAACAGGATTTTCTGTAATAGTCCTGCTTTGAAGATTTTCAATGAATTTACTTACCGTTGAGAATGAATTCTAAATCAATTGATTAAATAGAGAGTTGTACACAAATGTGTACATTCATACAAAAGCTTAGTCTGCTCTTGAGCTTCTCAGATGAAGTGTGCACGTGAATCACATGGGGACCTTGTTAAATGCAGACCCTGGTTTAGCAGGTCTGGGCCTGGGCCTGGGCCTGGATTCTGCGTCTCTAAGAAAGTCAGAAGTGCCAGCTCTACCAGGCCTCCAGGAGCCACACTTGGAGCAAATGGGTTATTTGGCTAATAAGTACAAGCCCCAATATGTGCTCACCTCAAATGTCTTTATATGATTTCTCCTTTGTTTTTTTCTTTTTAATATCATAACAGAAAAAGCTTAGGATGTTGTGTTTACCAATCTTCTTACTGTTCTTCTATAATTAATACTTTCTTATGAAGATATTATTAGGATTTTTTTTATCTTCAAGCCCTAAAGTTCTTCCAGCCATGTCCAAATATACTTCTAAGTAATTCCACCTGGTAGTCAAATAGACTTGTATCTATAGAATCAATGCTTTCTAGTTTTTTTCCTTAATAGTTTTTGAATTTTTCTATTTTTTTCAAGTACTATAATTTCATTGGATCACCAAGTGCTGTTTGCCATGTTTTGTTTATCCTAATTTTTTTATGAGTCCTACAAGACAGAAATGTGACTCTTTATTGGATCCTTCACCATTCTGAATTTAGTACTTTGTATGATCCTAGCAAGTAGTTGATTCATTTTTAATATATTTGAATTTTTAGTTCAATAGTTTGAATAGATTTTTTAAATTTTAGTTTTTAACCTTTATAAATTTAAGATTAAACCCAGAAAGAAAACACATTTGTATCCCATGTTGCATGCTCTGTAAACACAACACCATGTAAATTCCACTGTGGCACCTGCACTAGCTTAAGCACCTAATCTAAAACAGAAGCGTAATGGTCAAACTCATCATTGCATTAGACATTGTTAAACCTGTATGTTTCAGAGTTCATACTGAGTACTCAATCATTAAGAATTAAATTTGTAATATTGATAGCAGAACAAATTAAAAATGAAAATATTGCTCCAAAACGATCTTTGTCAGAGAATGTATACGTGTACGTAATCCAGGTTAGGAGTCATCCAACTATGCCTATGAACCAAATCTGTCTTGCGGTTAGGTCTTTGCTTTGTTTTTACTGTTTGTTTTTTTAATGAGGTAAAATTCACATAACAAAATTAACCATTTTAAAGTGCACACTTTAATGGCATTTGACACATTCACAATACTGTGTAACAACTATCAAGTCGAAAACATTTTCATTATTCTCCATGAAAACTACAGCCTAAGCAACCACTGCCCTTTCTCCCCTCTCCCGCACACCGACAGCAACCAATCTGCCTCCTGCCTTATATGGATTTACCTGTTATCAATATTGCATATAAATTGAATCATATAACTTTGAACCTGTCTTCTTTCACTTATTTTAATGTTTTTGAGGTTCATCAATGTTGTGGCAGTTAACAGTACTTCATTTCCTTTTATGGCTTAATAACATTCCGCTGTATGCATATAGACCGTAATTTGTGTGCTCATTTATTCATTAATAGACGTTTGGACTCTGTAGCTATTATTTGAGTCTTCTCTCTTTGTTTGTACTCTATCTGATTTAAGATTTATCAATTTTTGTAGATTTTTTCCAAATAGTAAACTTCATTTTCTCTGTTGTTTTTCTATTTTCTTTTTATCTTTGTGCTAATCTTTATTACAGCTTTTATTCTGCTGTTTTGGGGTTTAGTTAATTCTTTTTCTCTAATTTCATAAGGAGCAAAGTCAAGTTATTGATTTGAGAACTCTATTTTTAATATAAATATGTACATCTATAAATTTCTCTAAAAGCACTTCTTTTTCTTCATTTCATAAATTTTGGTTTGTTGTGTTTTAATTTTCATTCTTCTGTAAGTATTTTCTATTCTTTGACCTAGTAATTGTTCAAGATTGTGTTGTTCAATTTCCACATATTAGTAAATGGTCTAATTTTCCTTCTGTTATTGATTTCTAGTGATCACATTGTGCTTGCAGTAGGAAAAAACATTGAAATATTTCAGTACCTCAACATTTGTTGAGACATGCTTCACTTTACATATGGTCGCTGCTGAGTGAAGTGCTAACTCCTGGGACTCCCCCATTCTATCTTGGCATGCTGCCTGGTGTATCCCACAAGTGTCTTAGCTCTGTTTATTTTTCTGTATTTTGATCCATTTGTCAGACTGCATAACCTCAATTGACCTACCTTCAAATTTGCTGACTTTTTCTTCTGCCTGTTCAAATCTGCTGTTGAAAATCTCTAATAATTTTTATTTCAGTTGTCATACTCTCTTGCTTTATAATTTCTCTTCAATTTCTCTTTGTAATATCTACCTTTTTTTATATTTTCTATTTGTTTATTCATTGTTCCATTGGTTTTCTTTAGCTATTTGCACATGGTTTCCTGTAGCTCTTTGAGTGTATTTAAGACCATTGATTTTAAGTCTCTGTCTAATGTTTGTGTTTCCTCAGAGACCATTTCTGTTCATTTCTCCTGTAAATAGGACATAGTTTCTTGTTTCTTTTCATTTCATAGTTTTTGTTACAAAGTGAGCATACCCAATATTATAATGTGGAAACTGAAAATGATATTATTTTTCTTCCTCGAATTTTATTTTTATCGGTCCCATGAGTTGTGGTAATTTGTGTGGTGAGTTTTCTAAACTATTTCATAAAGTATTCTTTGTCATGTGTAGTCTCTGAATTCACTCTTGCTTTAGCTTGTGGTCAGCTAGCGTTTTTATAAAGATTTCCTTGAGCAGCTAAAGCCAAAAAATGAAAGGGAAATAGAAAAACTCACCTAATCTTAGCATATGTGCTCTGTATTGGGACATTACTTCCATGCTTAGCTGGGTCGCTTATAACTCTGCCTAAGTGTTCACTTTCTGCTGCTCTGAACCTAGAGATTAAATAGCTTGAGGTGAAAGTTTAAGATTTTTAATGTCTATTTGGAACATGTGCCCTCCTATGAACTTGAACATGGCTCTCTAAATTCCCTGATGTACGCATGTGCTTTTTAATTTCCTAATTTTCCAAAGAAACCCTTTTATCAGATTTTCCTCCCAGGCTTTTGCATGTCTAACATTTGTCTCAACTGTTATGTTCTGCAGGGGACAATGGATTATTCGTTTGTTTTACAATGCTTCCAATGACTCTCTTTTGCATAGCTGTATTTCTGTACTGAGAGAATTTAGAGTTAGGTGAAACAAAGGCAAACACTTTTGTCAGTTCTTCACGTAGCCCCAGATAGGACGAAGCAGGCAACCACAGTTCTTTGAGAATAATGTCTGCCTAGGTCTCTCCATAGCCAGTGGTCAGTCAGATTCGTATACTCAGAATGCAGGCTGTTGTCTTCAAGACTGGCACTGAACCAGGGAGGTGGGTGGGGCATGGGAAAGGAAAAAGTGTCACAAAGGTTTCCTATCATTTCTACATTGCCTTTTTGTGTATGTGTGATTCAGCATTCGTTTGGTTGCCATAAACTCTGAATATTTACTATTATTCTGATAAAGGTGACTCTGATAGCTTCTGCCTGATTTGGGGGGATTTCTGTGGAGGGACAAAATCTTGGAATTACCCAATCTGCCATTTCTGCTGATGCCATGCCTCGCTGAGTATTTTTCTGATTTTTATTGGAACACAGCTACACTCTTTTTTAAAAAAAACATATAGTCTATAGCTGTTTTTGAGCTACAGTGGCAGAGTTGAGTATTTGCAATGTTGTATAAATTGCAAAGCCTAAAATATTTACTATCTGGCCCTTTATTTAAAAAGTTAGGTCACCTTTGCTCTAGGCTAAGGAAGTCCAGAGGTATATAATTGCTATCACAGAAGTGAGGGTTGTCACTAGGAAAAAGGCTAGAAGTTTCAGGAGCTAATAATAAAAAGAAAGAAAGGGGAAGGGACTAGCTAAAGCACATGTATGAATGGCCCAGGGCCATGGACAACAGTGTGGGAATTGACTGTGGGAATGGAGGGTGGGTTGGGTAGGGGAGGGCAAAGGGGGAAAAATTAGGACAACTGTATTAGAATAACAATGTAAAAATCTTAAGAAAAATAAAGTAAAATAAATCTTACCATAAAAAAATCAGCCAGAGAAATAGTGACTTTGTTTAATGTGTATGATGTTCTCCCCTTAGTAAATGGGATTGCAGTGGACCCCTTTAGCTTGGTGCTTTCATTCTGTGTAACACAGAGCCCAACAGCTCTCCGGGTTGGCCTTAAGTTGACAGCTGGGGAAAGTCTGTGTTTCAAGCAGAACAGTCCCACTTTTATCTGTCTTATATATCAGATTGTGCATAAAATTGCATTTGTAAAGTTATTTTGCTTTAAAAAGATTAAGAAAATCACTTATTTGATTATTTTTATCATTAATTCCATAAAATTTATATCTAATTACAGATCGCAAAAAATGAATTTGTAATTGTCTTATCCTTATTTTACATTATTAGTCTTCTGAAGTCCCCACAAATCATTTTGAAAGTAGATAGCCATCTGTATATTGTCACCCTGTAGAAAGGAGTGTTTTGACCAAAGATTTAAATTGGTGCTTATTCATGGAATGATTTGTGAGTCTTCATACAGTGAATAAAGTAGAGGCTGTTCTTAATAATTATTAATTCAGTATTGCTATTCTGTAATTAGATACACGACAAATCTCATAAATTTTTCCAAAACTTTTTTTTCAGTTTCTACTTTGTTACAATCAAGGAGGATAAAAAACAGAAAGAGAAAGAGAGGGAGAGAGCTTTCTAATGGACAGAAGTGTGACTCCTTTAAGTCAAGAAACAAGCTAGGGGAGTAAAGAAGGTTATTTTAGGAGAAAAATATTTTAATTTCCAATTTAATTGTCTTGCTATTATTTCAGCCTAAGTCCTTTTAAAAATTTGGGACTTTTTTATTTGCAAATGTTAGAAAAAATAGGCAGTGATCATATCTGAAGAAAAATACACACATATACCCATTCTCTAGAAGTTTATGGATCTCAATCAAAGAATTGTGGGTTTTATCCATTTAAAATTATTCACTATCAAAATGACTACTAGCTTTTTTTTATTATTTTGGGGAAAACCCTTAATTTTGAAAGAATTTTGTTCTTTTTCCAGACTTTGATATTCATCATATATTCAAAGCTTAAAAATCTGGATGTCTCAAAATACCACTTTGTGAACACAGTGCTGTACTGATTTTTAGAAAGTCAAGTCCTAGGTTTTCTCAAATTGTAGCCACATTATTTGCTTATCCTTCAATAACAAATTTGCTATCCGCTGAATATGACATGGCCATAAGTTAGGAAAAATACAAATTCAGCTCTCTAAAGCATGTAGATAAATATAAACTAAGCAATAGAGTGATGAAGTGAGCTCAAGTAAAAATCATTTAGAGGGACAATGTGGTCCTCAAATCTTTTATCTTTGACACATAAATGGCCCATGCCTCTACCACTTATTTCTGCTTTATCATTCCTGCTACATATCCTAGACTGTCTGAGACATTTGCAGGGTTCTAAATCCATGAACTATAAATAATTCTGACCTTCTCTAGAGTCTCATTTGCAACAGCTCTCTGCGTCTTCCCTATATGTTATTACACACTAACTGAGGGATCAGCATATTTCTCTTGCACATTTTTTGTAAATATTTACTAGAGACATTAAATAGTTTAGACTTTGTGGGCCATGGGAGGTCTATGTGGCTGTTCCAACCTGCCACTGTAGCACTAAATTAGCCATAGGCAATACATAAACAAATCAGCATGACTGTGTTTTATGTATGGGTAATGAAATTTGAATTTCATATAATTTTCAAGTGTCACATAGTATTATTATTTTTAATTTTTCAACCATTTAAACATATGAACACTGTTCTTATTTATTTTTATTTTTAAGTATATTTTATTGATTATGCTATTACTTTTGTCCCAATTTTTTTCTCCCCATTATCTCCCTCCTTCCTGCACCCCCTAACCCTCTAGCAATCCCCCTCCTTAGTTCATGACCGTGGGTCGTACATATAAGGTCTTTGGCTTCCCCATTTCCTATACTATTCTTAACCTCCTCCTGTCTATTTTTGTGCCTACCTATTATGGTTCTTATTCTCTGCACCTTTCCCCCATTCTCCCCCTCTCCCTCCCCACTGATAACCTCCCATGTGATCCTCCCATGTGATCTCCATTTTTGTGATTCTGTTCCTCTTCTATTTGTTTAGTTTTGGTTTTTGTATTTTAGATTCAGTTGTTGATATATTCAGAGTGACTTTGTTGTCATTTCACTCTGCATAGTTTTTGATCTTCTATTTCTTAGATAAGTCCCTTTAACATTTCATATAATAAGGGCTTGGTGATGATGAACTCCTTTAACCTGGCCTTAACTGGGAAGCACTTTATCTGCCCCTCCATTCTAAATGATAACTTTGCTGGATATAGTAATCTTGGATATAGGTCCTTGCCTTTCATGACTTCTATTGCTTCTTTCCAGCCCCTTTGTGTCTGTAAGGCCACAAAATGAGCGAAGAAATGAAGGCTACACAAAGTGAAATAAAGGAAGATATACAGGGAACCAACAGTGAAGGGAAGGAAACGAGGACTCAAATCAAAGATTTGAAATCAAAAGAAGAAATAAACATCCAACTGGAATAGAATGAAGAAATAATAATTCAAGAAAATGAGGAGAGGCCTAGGAACCTCTGGGATAACTTCAAATGCTCCAACATCTGAATCATAGGCCAAAAAGAGGAAGAGCAAGAAATTGAAAACTTATTTAAACAAATAATGAAGAAAATCTTTCCCAATCTGCTAAAGAAATATACTACCAGGAAGTCCAGGAAGCCCAGAAAGTCCCAAAGAAATTGGACTCAAGGAAGAATATACCAAGACACATCATAATTAAGTTGCCCAAGATTAAAGCGAAGGAAATAATCTTAAAAGCAGCAAGAAAAAACGAGACAGTTACCTACAAAGATTCCCCATAAGGATATCAGCTGATTTCTCAAAAGAAACATTATTCTTATTTAACCTATGGGCCATACAAAAACAAGTGGCAGGCTGGATTTGTCTCATGGTCCATAGTGTGGACCACTGTTTTATTTTGCTTTCCATGTGTATTAAAGTTTATCTCTCACTGGATGGTGATCTCTTTAATATGGAACAGATGTGCACGTTGGCACTCGAGTTACTCTCTTTGAAGAACAACACAAGGCGAGTCAGCAAGGTTTGCCCACTGCCCCAGAGATCCACATTTTTTAATATTTATTTTTCCCCTGAGAGTTGATTGAAAATAATCAGAAACATAAATATTATGTTTACATATTTCTAAGAATCTATCTATTCTTTGTAAGGAATTGAAATGAAGACATTGACAGGCCCTCTTTCTTGATCGCTGCTGCAAGAAAATAAGAATGGCTATCACCTGGAAAAAGTGTGCTGACATTAGACTAAAAAAAAAAACCATCATTATACTGATTTCAAAAGAGGGATGACTTTAACAATATGTATAATGCACAGAGTCTGTTGGCTTGCACATCTTACATTTATACATCTATTCAACCAGTATTTGTTTAGCACTTACTAGAAGGCAAGTTTTATGTTATGATCAGTGTCTGCCTTTAAGGTGCTTACTCTTCAGTAAAGAACTGGACAAAAAAACCCTTTCCCCCCAAAATAATAATGAGGGAAATGTATAAATGTTGTGAAGAAATTGAGTAATGAATTGAAAAATATAATAAGAAGGTTGAATGTCCTTTAGATGGCGTGGTTAGGTAGAGCTGCTCTGAGGAAACGGCTACCAAGGGAAAATCTTGCTCTAGTTCCCAATTAGAGCAAATCTTTTCGGTAATGATAATTACAATTGTCATGGTTTGCAATGTGGCAATCTGTGTTAACCACATGGATTATTCCTTTTAATTCTCATAAAAACTCTATGACAGAAGCTATTAAAAACCAAGGGGAATGAATAATTTCCCAATGTCACAAAATAATAAACGGTCTTCAGACTATTATTTGAATCCAGATGACTTGCTGCAAAGTGGCTGTGCTTAAGTTAACCCACCTCAGCCCGTTATTTCAATAGGACATGGATTAGTCATAGACCATTGTCTCTCGGGTGAGTTCTGTAACATCTTGTTCTACATGGTTGTCATTCCTGGCCTGTTTTTATTCTAAACTGCATATCCCTGTAATAAATGTGTTATCTATTCTCTTGGATTAATAGTCTAGTCTTAGACTCAAAGACTACATATACTACAACCAATGGTGAGTTACTTTTAAAGTTTAAATTTTGGAGGGCAATCATAAATGCCTTATTTCCAATATTTAAGAGAAGTCACTCTAATATACAGTCATATGTTTTCCAATCTTTTGTTCAAATCCTGCTACTCTTGACAAGTAGAACTCTACATTATTGTTCTCATTTATTTTCTATGTGTGATGTTTTATTCATTGCACAGAAGATTCTAAATATATTTGCCAATACTGCACAGTAGTCATTGTCCTCAAATTTACTACAGATGAATCTTAATGCTACTTCAAATATTGCAATGTTTTTATGATTTGTTTGTATGTTTCATTGATTCTCCTTGCAGTCACAAAACCTGGGATGCTAGTTAACTCTCCCTAGGTTACCACTTAAAGTTGTAGTTTTATCTATTTTGTTGCTCCCTGGTTTGAATACACATTGATTTTAAGCGAGTTCACAGCTTCTCACAATTCTTCTAGTTTAGCATACTTGATGCTTAGTATAATAATATTGATTTCCTAACCAAATAGTTTAACTTCACCATGTAACTATATTGAGCATTAGGCTTGGAAACATATGTTTCTATTATTTCCTTCAGAGAGTTGGCAATGGAAAATCAGTACAAACACTAGGTCCCCAATTGTAATGTATTTATATGGTGCACCTGATACTCAGTTGAAGCAAATATCAGCATTGCACTTCCTGCAATATCTCACGTTGGGCTAAAGGCTGAATAGCAGGGAAGTTAAGTGTAATTCTGGAGCACACTAGGTGACAGGCAACCCCTCTTCAACTCTGCAAACTTCACTCTGGGTGCCTTGACAGCCAGAGTGCATACAACATGTGAGGATTTACTGTAACCTGTTTACTGGTAGGGCGTTTCTCATGAGGCTTGCATGGAAGAATTTCAGAGCAAGAAACGTTTGGAGTTAATCCTGGGGTCTGTGTACTGTGTTCTCACCCCTTTCACTGCCAGTGTCCACTCTGGCTGCCAGGACTAGTGAGCCTGCCTACACCCTAGTGCAGAGGTCTTAGTTCCCAAAGGACCCAGAGATGACAGTTCCTTGTTATTAACTCATGTCATGTATTACAGCTTGTTATCCTAAACTCAACAAAGGACACTTTAGGGATGGAATTCTCAAACCTGTTAGTTTGGGTATCTCTCTACAGACTTCAACACTGAGGATCTCAACGAGCTCTTGTTCTGTGGTTTATGTCTGTTGATATGTACTGTATTAGTACTTAAAGCTGAAAAACATTTTTAATTACTTAAAAATAACACTGGTATTGTCACATAGTAACCAAACATACTTTTGAAACACATGGCTCTTATTTTACAGAACAAAAGCACCACTCTGTGCTGCCCTGTTTGCTGGGGCGTTATCCACCCCCTCTCAGATAATCCCACATGCCAGACATCACGAGTCTGCCAGGGGACTCGGCCCTTTCTAGTAAGTCAGATTGTGCTGAGAAAGTTTTCTAAGTCTTTCTCCTCCTCAGGCAAAGCACCCACGTTGCTTTCAACACTGGAAGATGCTTGAATCTGAAAGGAATAAAAACCAAGCACGATGCCTCGACACCTCTAGGATCTACAGCCTCGCAGGCAGGGCTGAACCCTCCGCGGGATGAAAGGCTCTGCAGCACCCCTTGGTAGCTCCCTGGCCTGACTCCTTTGCCAGTTGTTCACTTGTCAGAAGATGTTGCTGCTGGGCTTTTCTCTGGAATACTAAGATTTTGCTATGGACAGTCTGATTTTTTTCCCCCAGTAGGTTTTGTCGGTTTTATTCCACATTGTTTCTCAGTAGATCAGACCTAATGCATAGTGAGCACTCTTGGAGCTGACAGAGGTGGACTGCAATGATTCATTGTGAAGAAAAACAACTTGCCTTTGGATTAATTCACCCACATGCGAAATGAGGAAGAACACCTTCCTAATTGAGGAGGGTGAGAAATATATTAGGAGTAAAATAGTTTTGCTCAAAAAATGCCAATTGTGTTGGTTAAATGAGTCAAGAGAGAACTCTGCATTAAAATATTCATAGTTTAACTTAGATCAGACTCAGTCTACTACAACGGTAATGACAGTGGCACAGAATGGTCACAGAACTCATTTTAAAATAAAAAAAAGGTTTGCTAAGCAATACTAAATTAAATATTGAATCCCATTTCTTCATTTGACTTTCATTGAATCATTTGAAATAGCTTTTTAAGCAAATGCCCCTCTTATCAACCTATGAACAAATGAATCTCTGAACAAATTTTTGTAAATGTTAATATTGAACCCTTATGTATAAGTTATAGGTTGTAATAAAAGCACTCTGTTTGTATAATTTTTGTAAAAACCATTGTTCCAATAACTTAAAGTCCAAAGGTAAAACATTGAATTTTTCATAACTAAATAGAACACAAAAGATTGAAAATCTATTTAACTCTCTTCATAGTATTTTTCAGAATTTCCAGTCACTGCAAATATTCTGCAGGTAATGGTGGAAGGAGGACAATTACTGCAAAGACAGAAGCAAGGAATTGACAGATACTCTGGTGAGGCAAGGACTGAGATCACCTCAGTTCTCAAGTGGACTGACCCAAGAAAGGTAAGGCAAAGAACCTTGCATCCCACTCACCCTATGGGCAACTGCAAAGTCCTACAGACCAGATGGGCCTGGAGAACACTATGCTAAGTGAAATAAGCCAGTCAGAGAATGACAAATACCGTACGATTTCACTCATATGTGAAACCCAATGAACAAACTGAACTAACAAGCCACATAGAGACAGACTCATAGATAGAGAGCAGGCTAACAGATCTAAAGGGCAAGTGTGGGAAATGGAAGGATCCAGCAAAAAAGAAAAAGAACTCAAGGACATGGACAATAGCATGGTAACTGCAGGGGTGGAGGGATTGGGTGGAGGTAGAAGAGGGTATAATGGGGATAAATGGTAATGGTAAAATACATTAGAAAATAAACTATTTTAAAAAACCTAAACAGTTAAGCCTAACCTAGAGAGTCAGATTGGGGAAATACAATTGAAACAAAATCTTCCCCAACCCAGAAAACCTCACCACAAAGGTAGTAGGGGAAAACAACAGTTTTCTTATTAAATAAGCACTGAACCACATTGTAATGCGTCTCCCAGACAATCCACTAAGAGATTGCAAAGGCAGAAAGAAATCTGCCCTCTTATGTAGCCAAGCAGGTCGAACCCATTGCACAGATGTCCTTAAAATAGACGATAACTAGACCTCAAGTAAGTGGACTTAACAGACCCTTTTGTCACTCAGGTATCATCCAAAATTCACCTGGTAAATTAGTGTGAGTATCTGTGTTAGCTATTTCGCTTTATTCAAAGGAAAAATTGGCTTTTCATAACTTTATGACAGGAAGTGATTTTGCAACTTGGAGCAAGGCAGCCACCAAAGTTAGGCCCCCACCCTCCACAGAAGCTGAGAGATAGGGGACTGTCCCCCTCGATGTTTACATTTCAAAGTGAGGGCCCGCCCCCAGGTTCTTGACAAAGACAATCCTGGGTGACCCAGCATCAGACCTATCTGCTTTTCCAAAGAATTTATAGACATTTCAAAGAGGGAAATAGTGCTTATTATTGCAAGTTTTCTAAAGTAAATGCTCTAAGAAAAAGGGAGAGAAATTTCTTCTCTTATTTTCAACAGGAATAATTAAGTCTCTTAATTTTAATTTGAATTTCTCCTTAACAGTTGTTATCATTACTTTGAGAACAGTATATTGCAATAGATTAAATAAAATAAATGCACTGCCAGCCCATTAACAATAAAATGTTCTATATATCATCTCTTTTAGTAGTAGATTTACATGTGAATCACACACTAACTATAAGCCATGTGTGTTATTGGCATAAATTGGCCACCATGGAAAGGGCTAACAAAAATACCCACAACAGATTAGTTTGATAATAACAAAGAAGAAAACAAAAATAATTAATTAATATCAAGGACAGCACAAACTCAAAACAACTCAGATGGTGAGCAGGAAAAAAATTTCCTACAGAAAAATGTGAAAATCTCCACTATCTGTATGAACCTTGCAAAATTATCTGGCATTTATAGAAGCCAGATTTCTTAGTAGAGTGCAGAATTAGCATTTTCATGAATCTTTAATAATATGACAAATTTAATTTATGAGTATCAAATTGTGTTATGTCTTAATAACTCACTAAGTAGCTGATTTATAAGTAGCTCTCAATTGCCATTAAAAGTAAGAGTCTATGAAATTGCATATATTTAATCTGTGAAGAAGCTACCATATTATTTTTAATACATAAATTTGAGGCACAAAACTAAGCCAAGGACTTCAAAACTAAGCCAAGGCTTCAAAGGCAATACATAGCATATTCACATGAGATCTGGCTAATCTTTGATATAGTTGAGTGGGAGTCCTAAATACCCAGAAGTAACAATAAAAGGATGCTCAAAGAATTTATTCATTTAGAATCTCTCAATTCATGGTCTTAAGTCAGTTCCTATAGTTACCCTGTCATCTTCTTCTTCAGTCTATCACCAAAAACTCTGTTTGAAACAAAAAGTTTGCAATTAATATCTACCCAGATATTAATAGCTGTCAAGCCATTATTGGTCATTAATTCAAATGCTCGATTACTTTATTATATTCACAGAAAGAGAAAGTGGCAAGAATATAAACTTTGTCATGAAGTAGATTGGAATTTAAATACTGCTATGACAATTTCATTACCCAAAGATGAGCAATTTAGGTCTTCTGAATCTGTTTCCTTATATAAAAACTGGGTTATAATCCACCTCAAATGTCTTAAAAAACTTAATTTTCATGATTAGACAGGATATGTGACTGGTTCAGAAAATACTGTCTTTTTTCCTAGCCCTTATTTTTCCCTTAAGTGTGAGGAACGGGAACATTAAAAAAGGACATTTTGATAAGACGTTAGTATAATGCATGAATAATGGAATTCAATCACCATTGAGATGGGAAATCTTTATGAATTAGGAGCAATTATGTGGGCATTAAGTGCTTTTGGAGAGTTAAATAAAGGAATTATTAAATTAAGAGGAAAGCACCAAACATACACCAGGGAGAGTTTAGTCTACTGAAGAGTACAAGCGAGGAATATTTTAGAAAGAAAATCACAGATGGGTGGAAGTCCCTGTGAATTTTGTCCTTACACTGAATTAAAATAGACATGCAGAAAGTTTAGAGAATCCAGGTAACCAGCTTTCAGATTATGAAACATATTATTACCAACACGGGGACAGCCCTCCTGATACCCTCTCCATGCCCCGCTATCAAGTATGTGTTAAGGCTTTATGGCCGCCCTGTGTGCAGTGAAGGTCCGGTTTGTCCAGTTGTGCCCTTCAGATATTCTGTATCTTGACTGATATTTTGTCTGCTTGTTCTATCACTTATAGAATAAGATGTTCTAGTATTTCCCTCTGTGGTGGTAGGTTCCTATGTTTTTCCTTTTTATTATGTTAATAGTTGATTTATACATTCTGAACCTATATCTTGGATGTATAAAATTCAAGATTATTGTATCTTAATGTCAGATTGATGACTTTGTTATTATAGAATATTCTTCTTTATCTCTAGTAATGCTGTTCCTTTAAAGTCTCCCTTGTCCTATGATATTAGTTTGGTGATACCACCTTTCATTTTTATTGTGTTTACATAGTAATTTTTTCTATTTTTTTTAACTTTCAATTTTAAAATTTTATCTGCCTGTCTCTCTACCTATCTATGAGTGTCCCTTGAAATGTAATGTTGCTCAATCCAGCATAGCAGTCTTAGTTTTCTATTTGAAGCATTTATTTAGTTTATTTATAGTTAGCATAATCATTATAGAATTGGGTTTATAATTTTTTTGCATTAGTTTCGAGGAATTTTTTAAGTTTTATTTTGTTTTCTGAAAGTCAAAGAGAGAGACTTCAGAGAAACCTAAAGCCAAATTTGCTGACCCTTTGACCTTGGGTTTCTGACCCCCAGAGCTGTGAGAAAACACACTTCTGCTTTTACCACCCAGTTTGTGGTCATTCGTCATGGTGGCCCTAGGAAACTCACACACACAGATGGCATTTCATTGCCTCTGGATTTCCACTACCTCCCCTTTTTATTCTTTTGAGAAGTTAGTCATCACTTTTATTGCTGCCCCTTTGAAGGTATGACATCTTTTATTTTTTGTGTTTTTTTAAAAACACTTTATTAATGACACTATTACAGATGTCCCTCATTTCCACCCCACTTGGCCGTCCTCCACGCCTCCCCTTACCCTCTGGCCTTCACCACGTTGTAGTCTGTGTCCATGGTCTATGCATATATGTTCTTTGGTTAACCTCTTCTGTTTTTAAAGTTTTAAAAAATATATCTGTCTTTAATTCTCAGCATTTGAGCATTATATACCTGTGTAGCTTTCTTGGGCTTTGCTGAACTCACAAGATTGTTGGCTTAACTAGCCTTTTTTATTAGCTTTGGAAAACTCTCAATTAATATATCTGCAAATATGGTTTAGGTCCATTCACTCATTCACTCACTCTCTTTCCGCTCCTGGAGTCCAAATTGTATGCTTCTTAGTTCATTTGAGAGTATTCAACATGTCTTTAATTCTCTGTTGTTTTAATAATTCTATTTTCTCTCTTTGCTTTATTGTGGGTATTTTTTTCTGCAACCTGTCTTTGAGTTAAGTAAGCCTGTGTTTCCTTTGTTCAATCTGCACTGACTTCTTAGTAACAGGTGTCATGGGCATTCCTGTTTCTAATTGCCATTTGTTTCCTTGTTTATATATTCCAATTCTTTGGTGAAATTCTCTGTATGTCCATCTATTTTGTTTAACTTTCCCTCTAATAGTCTTTAACATAATGATAGTTATTCTCGATTTCTTGCCCACCAATATCTGAATCATTTATGGATCTGTATCTACTTGCCTTCTCTCTCAATCGTTAGTTATATAATCTTGCTCTCCTATGTTTAGTGATTTTTTTATTGTATACTAGATAATGTAGTAAAAGCAAACTCTACTGGCTTCCCCTTTTCCTCTACTATTCAAATAATTACTTTGAGTCAGGGACAGGACGATGTTTCAATAAGGCTCAGTCTCTGGTCTGCTTGAAGGATAGACCCACCCTAGGTACTCGTTGAGAGTCTAGCCATCTCTATCTTTGCAGGCCCGAAATAAGTGGGGAGTTCTTTCTTACAGAAGCCCCCACCAAGCTCTTCAGACTTTCTCCACATGTAGCTTCAGAACTGGGCAATATGTTGACAAAGTGTCCAGCAGTTTCCTTGAGAAAGGTCTACATTAACTAAGGAGCACAACTTTGCAGGATCTCTCACTATGCCTCCTCAACGCGCTTCTGTATTTCTGGTCCCCTGCTCCAAATAGCTTCAGTATCTTGGAGAGGCGCGAAGGAAGAGGGCTACAGCGTGCGTGGCGCAGGTATTTTTTCTTTTTCTTTCTTTCCAAGCACGGGAGACCGAGGGATATTTCACTTTGATTTTTAGAAGCTTTCAGTGTGCCACAGGAATCTAGAGTGCAGTAAATATCCTCTAGGGAAAACAGGCTACATATATTCAAGTCTCCTCATTTTATTAGGCACATCAGCCTATAGTAACTACTAAAAGTGCTGTCAATGTCTCTTTCCTCCAAGCAGAGGATCTTTAAGCAAGACCACTCCTAAGTCTGTATTTAATATTGGCAAATGCCCCAAGAAAATTGTCAGCTAATCATCTCTTCCAGAAATTTCATTCACCTGTCACTCATTGCTTCCATATGAGTTCCTAGATGCCTATGACAACATAATCTTTTTAATCAACCAGTCTTTTCTAATTATATCAGAGAGATCATTGACTTATTGTAACCTCATACACTGTAATCAGAAGTACCAAAAATCTCTTGGAGTTTTTGAAAGGGATTTATCTAGAACTGGATCCTAAATTCATGAAAACATGTTGGATTTATTTGAGAGTTAAACAAAGTAATTCTTTCTTAGTTGCTGGGGGTTTGTTAATTTTTTTCTTGTTTATTTGCTGTTCTTTTATTTTGCATTGGTCTTTATTTTGATCTGCAAACTCAGCTATACTCACATACTTCATTGTATTTAATATGAATAAATTTAAAGCAACTTAATTTGACTCATAAACTTCTATCTAAACTGAAAGAAACTTCTGTTTTGGGAATTCCATTCCTTCTTCTGAAAATCATATTAAATGTTCTGGGAAGTACAGGTTCCGGTACAATCCAAGTACATTTTTTTCCCTTCCTTGGTTTTTAGAGATCTAAATATTTTACACATTGCTTTTGCTATTATCTTGTGCATTCTCTAAGTCTGACTTGTTCTTACCATTCTGTGTGCTGTTGACTTTACCAAATATCCTAACATTGCCTTAAACTTAATATTAGTCATATTACATAAATTATGTGTCATATTTATTTCCAACCTGTTAACTTCCCAAAACAATAATAATTAAAAACAAAAACAACAACACTTGCTCTGATCCTGAATTAGCTTCCTCAAAGCACAGGGCGGCTATCCTGGCTTCATCTTTGACTCACCTTCTCTCTCTGCCTGTGTTCATCATAGGCCCACAGGTGCCCCTCTACTGCCTAACAGCTCTCTGATCGTTGTGCCGCAATGCAAAGTGAGTTCCTTGTTCGGGTGAAAGTGTTTTGTTACCCATCGACTTGTCTTGGAACCTGAGTCTCTCTGCCCCTTTCAAATGTATTATCTGCTACCAAATTATATTTCTGAAAATCAATTTTGAGCATGAAAAAATAATTTCTCTCTGTTGGTCTTTTCTACATTGCATCAAGTCCGAACTGTGTCCTCATATTTTTTTTCTCTTTCATTTATTTTGTTATTAAATTTATTGGGGTCAATTGGATGATCAAGTTACAGAGGTTTTAAGTGTACAATTCTATGATACATGATCTGTATACTGTGCTGTATGCCTCCCACCCAATGTCAGATCTTCCTTCACCGTATATTTGACCCCCTTTACCCTTTGCTAACCCCCTAGATCCCATATTTCCTTTTCAAACATTTATCTCAGTGTTCTTCTTCCTTCATCCTATGCTCCAGCCAATTTGAAATTTCAGTGTTTTCACTCTGTGTCCCATGCTCTCTGGCTACAGTTATATACTCATATGATCTTACTACTTGAAAAGTTACTCCCACTAGCATCTTATCTACCTCTCCATCAGTCTCAGATCCTTATTCTACCCAGTTTTCAAGAAGCCCCTTGAATTCTTTTCTGTGTAGTCTTCCTGTGTAGACTTTCCCCTCTGAGTCCCCTCAGATCTGAATTGCCATAGTAATGCACCTGTGCTTTTTGGCGAGGACTTAAAATGGCTTCTTGGTGTTCATTTGCTGTCTTATTTTCTATACTAGACTTTGAACATATATTATGATACTAAAATAACAAAATCACAAAAATATTCCATCTGTATTAAAACATTTTGCTAAGTATAAAAAGAATATATAGTAATAGTGAAAGTTTCAGAAAAGTCATTGGATTGGTTTACTACAGCTGTCACAACACAATACCACAGACTGGGCGGCTTAATCCATAGAAGTGTGTTTTCTCACAGTTCTGGAGGCCATATGTCTAAGTAAAGATGATGAAATGTTTGGTTTTCCTGAGACCTCTCTCTCCTTGGCTCACAGAGGCTCTCTCATCTTGCCGCTGTGTCTTCACATTGCTCTTCCTCTGAGTACCCACCCCTCATGTCGTTTCCCCATCTAATGAGGAAGGGCACCAGTCCTACTGGATTAGGGCCCCGTTCTATGACCTCATTTAAAATGAGTTACTTCTTTATAGGATCTGTCTCTAAATACAGTCACTTTCTGATGTATACCAGGGATTAGGATTTCAACATATAAAGTTTAGGAGACACAATTCTGTCCTTAACAGCCTTGAAGAAAAAAAAAACATTTCATAAGCAACCTGACAAGGAGATACCTATCCTTCATATAAACATTGTGTATTAAAGTTTATATTTGAACTCTGTGCACCAATTTTATTTCTTGCTTTAGCTAGATTTCATATGGAAGACACTACAAGGTTGAATGAGAACTTTTATAAAACCCCTTGAAAACACTTGGGGGAAGAAAAAAGAAACCATCAGAACATATTTTACCAATTTATTTTCATGCAAACAATAAGAAACCTTGATTTGTATAATTTTAACTCCCCTACACTAACTGATGAGAAAAAGTTGTATATTGTATTAATTTAAATTTACTCAGTTTAAATGCTAAAGATTTCATTGATTTATTTAAAAACATTTACAGATTGCCTACTATATCCTTGTTACTGTGCAAAAACTCAAGATTCAATAGGGAACAAAACAGATGGTAGTCCCTGCTCTCCAGAAACTTATAACACAGGAAAGCAAAAAATGGCTTTGTAATTACAAAACATATTAAGTGATGCACAGTGTTAGGAAAATGTATAAGCTAGTGACTAACCTAATCAGGGAGTGAGTGCAATTTTCCCTGAGGAAGTAATATTTATTCTTGTTAATTGGTTATTTAAATTTATTATTTTGTGAACTGGCTTTTCATTTTCTTTGCCTATTTTTCATTTGGGGTGTTTGTCTTTTTATAATTAACCACACTTAAAAAATTTAAAGGTGAGATAAATCCAGCTTAATACCACAATCCAAAAGTAAAAGCTAAAGTTTTTTATGTATTGAACTTCTTTCAGTTCAGTGAACATATTTGTATTTTATAAATATTTATTTAATAATGTAATACAATTTTGTACCTTGTTCTTTATTTGTAATAATAATCTGCAATTAACCCTGGCTGGTGTGGCCCAGTAGACTGAGTGCCAGCCTGTGAATCAAAGGGTCGCTAGCTGGATTCCCAGTCAGGGCACACAGCTGGGTTGCAGACCAGGACCCCAGTTGGGAATGTGGGAGTCAGCCACACATCCATGTTTCTCTCCCTCTCTTTCTCCTTGCCTTCCCCTCTCTCTAAAAATAAATAAATAAAATCTTTAAAAAATTCTATGCTTACTTAATTTGATTAATTACTGCTCCCTTGTTTCTATTTTCTTTTTAACAAGAGTGTAAGTACAGGAGTGCATGGCTTTTCTCTGTTTTGTTCTATATATTACTAAGGCTTAGCACAATTTGGTTATTAATAAAATATACATGGATAACAAAGCATGAAAATTCTTAGTGAATGCAATTCTGAAACTTAACTTTTTTTAAAAATGGAGTAATATTTCATACTGGATATATTGTTAATTACTTTAAATTTTCTATTTAGTTGACAGTGCTTTTAAATATTACATAATTAACTAACATATTAATTAACACCAAGGTTCAGATGGACTTTTTTAAATTTTCTTCTGCTTTGTCTCTCAATGTAGAAAAATTGATTTATTAGCAAGAACGTGGTCATCTCCAAGCCAAGGAAGAGGATTTACCAAATTTGGTAGACCATCCAGCATAGAAGCTGAGCTTGCAGGCCTCAGAGATACACTGCTTCTAATTCCAGGCTCCAGTACTTACCTGTGTGACCCTGTGTCTCTATCCTCATTTATGAAGTGGGGGCTATAATGATACACACTTTGTAAGTTTATTGGGATAATTAAGTAAGTTATTTAATATTGTGCTTAAAACAGTACCTGATACACAATAAGCAATATATAATCATTAATTGTCTTTCTTGTGGTTGTTAAATTATATGTAATATAACATAATAGTTGTGACTTTTAAAACAAAATTTTGATAGCTTTTACAAATTTTTTTAATTATAAGATGATTTATAAGTAGCTATAATTTTTATAAAATAAAATTATTATAGCTAGCAAGTACTAGGTATCCCAAAAAAAGGACAGAGTTTGGGTTAAGCACCTTGTGTTAAAATAATTTAGCAGAATGCAAATTAACAACCTGGAAAACAAACAAAAACATCCAGATGAAAAGCAAATGTTTAGCTACATGAAAAAATACCATGTCATGGTAGCCAAGGTTTCATGTGATGAGTTAGACTCATGCAATAGGTTAATATTACAAAAATATATTGGGGTCAGAGACTTAGAGTAGGACCTTAGGTAACACAGTGGGACTACATGCAATGTCAAGTAGACAGGTTTGAAGACAGTGGCTTCTTTTGCAGCTTCTCCACGGTATCCTTCTGAGTATACTATACTTAGGCACTGACACTTTTATTCATTAAGAACATAGTGCTGTTGTGAGGTACCACATACTCCCAGTGTGACTTGGGTAAGATCATTTATCCCTTTGTGTGAGAGGAAACACAGATGTTAAAAAGTATTGGCTCTAGAATTAAAGTGTCTCCGGTTAGATCCAGCTCACTTGCTGACACAATGTGAAATGAGATAAAGATACTTAAGAGAGACTGTATTACTGGTCACTGATTTCCACTTCTGCCCTTGGGTAGAAAGAGGTCCTGCTTCTCTTCCCTGCTGAGACTGGGTGTGTCAGTTTTGTTTGGCTACGGAAACTTGAGTCACGTGGGTCACTTCAGAGCACAATTCTACCGGCCCCCTTATGCCTCCCAGCATTCTCTCATCCCCTCTTCCTGTGTCAGCCTAGATCCTGGAATGAAGATGATGCAAAGCAGAGGGAGAGAACCTAGCCCAAGTGAGGAATTCGTCTCTGTTGCCTTTGTCTGCCTGTCCTAATTGATTCAAAACTTAATCTCCATAGCCTCACTTTATTCCCCATAATGTACCATTAGTCTTTTTGAATACCAAGCAACTGAAACTGATAATTTCTGTTTTATTAATTATCATTAACTCCTTGAAATTTCTGATTCACATGACATTTAAAAAACTGCTCTCCAACTTTCTGGACTCCAAAAATCTAGGCCATTATTCCCCAAATCTGCCTGGGTATGTCTGATTCATAAAAGAATTTCTCAGGAGGCCCAACGAAAAGGAGCAGAAAGAGATGGCTTTAATTCCCACTTCTGTCCAACATCTACTGTATTTTTCGGACTGTAAGATGCACCTTTCCCCCCCAAATTTGAGAGGAATAATGGTTGTTAATGCTGCTGTTGAGTTCTGTTTACATTTACATTGGTGAAATATTGTTATTTATGTTATTAAATATTTTAGCACATTTTTTGCTTCAAATTTTTTTTGCCTATTTTCCTCCTCTAAAATTTACGTGCATCTTATGTTCCGAAAAATACAGACCTTGCATAGGACTTTTTTTTTTAGCCTTTCTAGATTTCTATTTCCTGGTCTATAAACTAGAGTTAGTATCAATAATCTCATGTATCATCACAAGCTCTTTAAAAAAGGTGTGTGCAGAAATGCAGAGTCCAGTTCCTGGCAGACACCAGTCACCTAAGAAATACAGTTCTTCACTTCCCATCTCACAATACTGACGCCTTCTTTTGTAAGTGTGTACTTTCATGCAACTTTTGAAGAGAGAATGTTTTACACAGAATGTGTGCTTCCACAAAAAGTTTAGACTTTCAGAAACCACAAGGATCCAGATTTCTTTTTTTTTGTTTGTTTTGTTTTGTTTTTATTTATTTATTTTTTATTTTTTTTAATTTTTTTATTTTAGTTTATTCAGTACAGTTTCTATCCTTTATTCCCATTCCAGCCCACCCACCCATTCCTCCCCTCCTCCCTCCCCTTACCAACTCCCCTAATTTTGTCCATGTGTCCTCTATATTTGTTCCTGTAAACCCTTCCCTTCTCCCCTGAAATTCCCTCCCCTCTCCCCTCTGGTCACTGACTACCTGTCCTCTATTTCAGTGTCTTTTGTTATATTTTACTTGTTTCTTTGTTTTGTTGTTTAGGTTCCTGTTAAAGGTGAGATCATATGGTATTTGTCTTTCA
>CM052545.1:88414883-88449344 GCA_028533065.1 Trachops cirrhosus | reverse complement strand
TGAGCGGATCCAGATTCCTGGATAAGAATAAGCTTAGACTCAGTTGACCTGAGGCAACATAGGACATTCATGTTAAACTAGAAACAAAACCACTGTGTCCACAAGAAAGGGCAGATTCCACTACTTTTGTGCCAATATATTGCCTGGTAGTTTAAATTTAATTTTAAATATCCATATTGATTTTTGTCACTAGCATTTCAAGATATACTAAAGTTTTTGTGTATTAATATGCAAAAACTTTGTTTTTTATTAAACACATTTTTACAATCTAATATTTGGTTACTACTTAGCATAATCATCTTCTTTAAATGCATGCATTCAGAATGGATGTAACACTGCAATAGGAACCCCACTGTTAGTCTCAATAACACCTTATAGACATAATGGGTTTTGCAAATTTGCCAGTAGTGGTTGGAATCACCACAGTCATTAAACACCATACTCTTGACTTGCTATTAGCTTTTGCAATGATTAGTTTCTGCTGTCATCTTGCTTTTTCTTTTTTTAATGTATTTTATTGATTATGCTATTACCGTTGTCCTATTTGCCCCCCTTTATTCCCCTCCACTCTGCACACCCCCTCCTCCCCACTCCATCCCCCCACCACTTAGTCCATGGGTCATACATATAAGTTCTTTGGCTTTTACATTTCCTATACTATTCTTAACTTCCCCCTGTCTATTTACTACCTACCATTTACGGTACTTATTCCCTGTACCTTTTCCCCCATTCCCCTGCTTCCCTTCCCCACTAATAACCTTCCATGTGATCTCCATTTCTGTGATTCTGCTTCTGTTCTAGTTGTTTGCTTAGTTTTTTGTTTGTTTGTTTGTTTTAGGTTCAGTTGTTGAGAGTTGTTTTTGTCATTTTATTGTTCATAGTTTGATTTTCTTCTTTTTCTTAGATAAGTCCCTTTAACATTTCATATAATAAGGGCTTGGTGATGATGAACTCCTTTAATTTGACCTTATCTGGGAAGCACTTTATCTGCCCTTCTATTCTAAGTGATAGTTTTGCTGAATAGAGTAATCTTGTATATAGGTCCTTACCATTCATGACTTTAAATACTTCTTTCCAGCCCATTATTTCCTGTGAAGTTTCTTTTGAGAAATGAGCTGATAGTCTTATGGGAACTCCTTAGTAGGTAACTGTCTCCTTTTCTCTTGCTGCTTTTAAGATGCTCTCCTTCTCTTTAATCTTGGGTAATGCAATTATGATGTGCCTTGGTGTGTGCTTCCTTGGGTCCAACTTCTTTGGGATTCTATGAGCTTCCTGGACTTCCTGGAAGTCTATTTCCTTTGCCAGATTAGGAACATTCTTCTTCATTATGTTTTCAAATAAGTTTTTAATTTCTTGCTCTTCCTCTTCTCCTTCTGGCACTCCTATGATTCGAATTTTGGTTTTGGGGATCACTCTGTGTGGTTTCAGAGATTGTAGCCCCACAAGAGCAAGCTCTGAAAGGGGCTAGTAAGTCTCCCTGGAAAACCAGGTTATAACACAGGTGGCAGGCATGACTGGATTCTAACACCGAGGGTCCCGTGGGAATCAGGCCTGAAATGTACATTTTTGTCCTCTGAAGCTGGCTCTGCTCAGTGACAAACCCTGTTAGTATAACCCAGATGCTTGAGTGAAACTCTCTACTTCATGATATATGCCTTTATAGCCATCTGGCACCTGCATGTCTCACAGACCTCAGCCTGAAAAGATTTATGTTTCTTTAATTGTTATCTATAGATAGTGTTAGTTTTTTATGACTATAGCCTGTTGAACATTGGTTGATAAGCTATGCACATGTGCTGTATCCCCTGCACTTCCCAGCCCTAATAAAAGCTGTGTCAGAGAAGGGCTTGGGGCATTCTCCACTAGAGGAAATCACCACTCCTTTTCCCGCTGGAGCAACAAGATTCTTTATTTCCATCTACGGTGGCCTCCGGGAGACCTTGCTGACCGAAGTCCTCCTCATGTTGGAACATTTAAAGTTGTCCTGGAGGTCCCTAAGCCTCTTCTTATGTTTCTGAATTCTTATTTCTTCATTCTGTTCTGGTTGAATGCTTATTTCTTCCTTCTCATCTACACTGTTGATTTGAGTCTTGGTTTCCTTCCCATCACTGTTGGTTCCCTGTACATTTTCCTTTATTTCTCTTTTCATAGCCTTCACTTTTTCCTCTATTTTGTGACCATACTCAACCAATTCTGTGAGCATCCTGATTACCAGTGTTTTGAACTGTGCATCTGATAGGTAGCCTATCCCTTCATTGCTTAGTTGCATTTTTTCTCGAGCTTTGATCTGTAATTTCATTTGGGCCATTTTTTTTTTTTTTTTGGTCTCAGAGCACCTGTTATGAGTAAGGGGTGGAGCCTTAGGTATTCACCAGGGTGGGGCAACCCACGTGGCTGTGTTGTGGCACTGTATGTGGGGGAGGGATCAGAGAGGGAACAATGCTGCTTGTTCAGCTCTCAACCAGCTTTCAGTCACTTCCGACACCACCCAGAGCAAATTGGGCCCTTCTGGTGCTGATTCCTGGGTAGGCAGGCTTGTGTACATCCTAGGACCCTGTGGAGGGTCTCTCTAACCAACTATCCTATGAGTCTGGGAGTTTCTCCTGCTGCCTCAGCCCCCACAAGTTTTTCAGCCAGAGGTTCTGAGGCTTTATTTCCTGCACTGGATCCCGGGAAAACAAAGCAAGGTCATCTTGCTTTGTTTTTTTTACAGAAGTTTCTGAAGGTGTGTGTGGTAAAAGGCATTCAACAAAAACACTGTTTAATGACTCTGTACCATAAAAGCCCAACCTGAAACTATTGTAGGCTCTGCAGTCATGGTTTCTGCCCAGTGTTGTTAATATTCAGATTTGGAGGTATCTAGTCTTACATTGTAGTTTGCTTTGCAGTGGGAATCTATTCTTCCTAAAAAGAATATTAGGTATGCTTTCACGCATTCCATACAGTGTGAGTTCACTGTTCACACTGATTAATTTGTTGGTTATTAACTGAAGCCTGCTATGACAAAACAAATAGTCTAAGTGCCAGAGATATCTGGTACAGAAACAGTTCAAAGCCAGTTTGTCAGCTTTGCTCGGGGATGTCAAGGATAGCCATAGAGAATGTAGTCCTTGGACTGAGTCTTAAAGAGTGAGGCATTTTTCACTACATGAAGGGGAATAATTTTCTAGGGAGAGGGAAATGTGTGTAAAAATAGATAGATAAAACATGAGTATGGTGCATTTGGGGAACTGTGAATAGATTAGGATGATAAGAGCATGAGTTGCATATTTGTAAGGAAATAGCTAGGACCAAAGACTGATAGTAGCCCAGAGACAGATTAAAGATTGCTTTATATAAATTGATAAGAAATTTAGATTTTATGGTTTATGCAATATGGAGCTATTCAAGGCTTTAGAAAGGGCAGAAAAGGATGTTTTGTACTTTTAAAAAGATTACTCTGTAACAGTGTGAAGGATATAGTAAAGGGAGGAGGAGGGACAGATATAAAATTCTTAATAATCCAGAAAGATGATGGCTGGACTACGCTTGGAATAGAGAAGGAGATAGAGAAGGCGAACACACATACAGAGTTAGGGTGGAGTAATTAAGGTTTGGTGTAATGGGAAAGATAGAGAGGCAGTAGTTTGACTCCCATACTGAATGGCTTAATGGATAAAAAAGATATTAACTAGGATAACATTGTGGAAGAAGCACACTTTGCAAAATTTTGTTTTGTTTCATTTGCCTCTGTTTTTATTCTTCTACCTTCTGCAGTAGATAATTTGCAAAGATAGACACTAATGGTGCTTTGCATCCCTGAACATACATACTCCTTCTCCTATCAAGAAATAGATTTTTTATTTATCCCTTGACCTGAGCTCACCTTGTGATTTGTTTTGAGCTATAGAATGTGGCAGAAGTAATAATATGCTTATGAGGTCCAATAGCTTCTGCATTTGCTTTCTTGGAGGCCTACCTGAGCCATCATGTAATGATGGAGAGAAAAGGCATAGACTACTCAATGGTGTGAGGAGAGGGGGAGAGAGAGACAGAGAGACAGAGACAGAGAGAGACTCTAGAGACACTAACTCCTAGACATTCCAACTACTCTAACGGAGACAGAAAACAGGTGAATCGTACCTTCTTGAAAACCTCAAGTCAAATGTCCCCAGTCAATACCTCATGGAGCACAGACAAGACACAGGACATCCAGACTGAGTGTTGCCCATGAGCAAATTAATTGACTTGTTTTAAGTTATTTAACTTTGGAATAGACATTTATGTATACAGTAATTAATAACCAATAGTGTTCTCTTTCTTCTTTCCTTCCTTCCCTCCCTCTTTCCTTCCTTCCTTCCTTCCTTCCTTCTATTTTTTTCTGAGCCAGGATGATAGAAGAAAATATTGTGATAACTGGGTTATTTAGAACAGAGTTTCCAAAAGGAGATAAACAGTTCCTAGTCCTTCTCTTTAAACAAATCTGTGTGCTGCCAGTTCCCACCCATAATCTCTAAGCAGATACCGCAAACCAGCATCCACAGTAGAAACTCAAAAGTAGCAAGTCTCCAATGTTCAGGAGAAAACCCCATGTAACATGTGGATTTTCATGAGATATGTGCACAAATCACAATTAGCTATAAATAACATCTTTTTGTATTAAATAAATAATTATTCCCAGCATCTATCTCTAGAAAGAAAACTACAACCTATAAGACTGATGGAAAGCGTTAAGGACAAAAAGAATTTTTTTGTCTTATATTTGTATATGCTATTTTCATAGTTTAATTATTATTCATTACAACTGAAAAAGTTCATAATGTGAAGCTGACTTTTTTCCCATTAGCAGGTAACTGGCAAATGACCTTTAGTATCTTTAAAACTATATATAAATTTTTTAGATATTGAGATTAATAATCATATTTTTAAAACCAGAATGGACCTGGAGATTATTATGGTAAGTGAAATAAGCCAATCAGTGAAAGGCAAATAACCATATGATCTCACTTATATGTGGACTCTAATTAACAAAATAAACTGAGGAACCAAATAGAAACAGGCATGGATACTTGGAACAGACTGACAGCTGTCAGAGGGGAGGGACCAGGGGGTACTGGATGAAGGAAGGTGAAGGGATCAGCCCAAGGTCATATATGCGTAACCCAGAGACACAGACAGCACTGTGGTGATGGCCTGAGGGAAGGGGGTGGGTAAGGGCTGGGTGCAAGTGGGCAAAGGGGAGGAAATGGGGACATTTGCAATAGTGTCAACAATAAAAATAAAGTTGAGAGACATATTTAACTAACATATATCTTTGGGTTAATTTATTATTTAAATATTTGATTTATAGTATCCTACCCTCTCTACTGTGCCTCTCTACTAATCAACTAGCTTTAGCATGGTGGTTATCTTCTGTAAATGTCAACCCAATTTACAAAATGTTATGTCATTTGCTTTAAGAAAAACAAATTTGAAGATTAGACTTTTTCATTATGGAGAAAGAAATCAAGAGGTCAGCACACATGGACAAAGCCAAAGTAGGGTGGGACCAAGAGTGGGAGGTGGGGCTGGCTGGGATATGGGGGAGTGGGGGGGAATAGAGACAACTGTACTTGAACAACAATTAAAGAAAAACTAAAAAAAAGACATCAAGAGGTTATCAGAATCTATCTGGGGAACTTTTAAGACATCATTCCCACACTTACCAGTGGCAGATGTGATGTGGGCACTTATTTGCAAAACATCTCCAACTATGCCTCACAGCCCACAACCACTTTAAGACACATTGTAATAGAAGGGGAGGGTAAAAGAAGGGTGCTCGGTTCTCCCTTTTCAAATTAATTACATTATTTTGTGTTCCATTATGTTATAATTGGAATAAATATCAAGCATCTTTGCCCCCTCAAATCTCCCTCATCTGACTAAAAAAACCTGTTCAAATTCACTTTCTACCTCAAATGCCTGTATCAGCTTTGCTTAACACAGTTTCCTATACCTTAAATTTCTTCTTCCACCAGTTCCAACTCATTTATTCTCCCTCATTTTCAAGGACTCAATCATATCCTGCCTTTTTTTTTTGGCACAGACACCATAGCAAATATTAACCTTTCCACTTTATTAATTTCTTTCCTCACATTAAAATAATTTGCAAAATAAAATACCCAGTCCATTAAGGTTCTAAACCCTTGTCTACTCTTCTGCCTAGTAAAACTAGGTATAGTGTTTCTACAAAGCAGGAATTCAGTAGATTCCTAGGCTTGGAAGTGTGAGCAAAAAATATTTATTGCCAAGATACTTGGGTGTTCTGACCCTTGGCATGTGTGACCTTGGGCATGAATCTGAACTTTTAGGCTCATGTGCAGAATAAAGACTGTGGTCTCTAAGATCCCTTTAGCTTTAATGTGTTATGTTTGATGATCTCTGACACTTGTTCACTGGCATTCATCTGTGTGCTTTGCATGTCAGGCTGTATTGACACATTATTACAAGAAACATGTATTAAGTCCCTCTTATGTGACAGGCATATTTCATGGTATTAGAAAAATAGTAAGAATGAAACAAAGAAGACCTCTATTCTCAAGAATTCTAAATTCTAGTGGGGAGGTCAGTGGAGGCAGAAACAGATGATAAACAACCAAATAAATAATCACAATAATCACCTAGAAGCATGTTATACTGTATTGGTAAATTCCTGGGTATCATTTGGTTCAAGTTTTGGGCAATAAAATGTTAATGGTAGCCATGCAAAGACTGAGGAAAGGGTATTCCAGATAAGACAAAGATTTCAAGGACCTGTTAGAGTAATAAAAGGAACACAGGGAAAGCTGGAGCATCCTCAGGGAGAGAGGAGGGTACTAGAAATGGTCAAGTTGAAGCAGAAACCAGATCAACACACAGAGCTTTAAATTAATACAAAAGGACTTTGCCTTTATTTCAAATGGGATAAGGAGGAGAGTGACATTACTTAAAGAGTTCACTTTTAATAATAATCACTTCTGTGCCAATAATATTTCCCCCCTAAGTAACAATACCAGGAAAATACTTAATACCTATGAGTATCATCCTATCGTACCAGAGTAATTTCAGTTCATACTTCTGACATCTGGAGTATATTATTAATATTGTTTTCAGGCTTTATAAATTGAAGGAAGAGAGAAGATGCTTAATTATATTCTCTTACAGATTTGAATCAAAACATGAATGGATTTAAAATTTTAAATAACATTTTTCAACATGAAGGCAATTTGCAATTTTTCACAGATATACACTGTAAAAGAATATTTTATTTTTTGCAGATAAATCAAAGAGTTAATTACCTTTCTTAGTCCTCTTAAAATTGTGCTTTATCCCACCTTAAAAAAAAGGCTGCTACTTACCTTCAGACACCAAGGATTATTATATAGCACTTCTTTCTTTGAATTTATATAATTAATAACTACCTATCATTTTATTTTAATGGCTAAAAATAAATTAGATATTGTTTCTTATGCCTCTTGGAAAATATAAGCCACATTTGCATATATTATATATCCAGAGTAAGAGAGAAACTATTCTTAGGAGGCCTATGAAGTATTCACCACATACATTGTTTTAGCTTCCACGATAGGGATTGATTCTTAAAAATTGTTGAGATAATTATTACATCTTTACCTTGTTGTGAAAAAATTCTGGTTGTCTTTTCTTCACCTGTATGCATAGGTAGGAAGCTTGCCTATATGTGGGAAAAAAACTTAAAAATCATTAAAAAGTATGAGGTTAGGATCAAGGGTGGGAGGCGGGGATGGCTGGGGTTGGGGGGAATAGTGGGGGGGAAATGGAGACAACTGTACTTGAACAACAATAAAAAATATATAACACTGATTTTTTAAAAAGCATGAACATATATCTGCTGTCTGTATGACAATTTTAAGAGTCACTATAAAATATCCTGGAATGTTTGAGTTTTAGCAAATTGATCAACAAGATTAATTGAGTAACAATTAAATAAAGATATACATTAGGTGTTGAAGATAATGAGTAAAGAATTATTTAAGTGTCTAAGTCATAGTCTCGCCCTGTAACTGCTTTGTAGTATCACTGGAAAGAGACGGAAAGACTACCTAAAAATATAGGAGGCAGGTCACTAGATGGAATGCGAATCAAGAGCCTAATTTTAATCTCAAGTCACTGAACTCTCATGTCCTCTGTTTGTTCAGCTATAAAAACAAACCAGTCAAATTAATTAAAACTTAAGATCTCCTCTCACTCTAATAGTCTAAGGGTTTGACAGGAAACTTAGACAATTCAAATGGACTCACATTAAACCCAGCTTTGGCAGATTGACATATCTAGAAACACACAAATTGATTTCATGAACGTGACTGAATTATTTATCAGACATCCCATGTTGTCATATTCAAACTTTAACTACAGATATGGAAATATGATCATCAAAACAGTTAGTATTTTTAAAGAAAAAGGATAAAAAGGAGGAGGAGGAGGAGGAAAGGGAGAAGATCCTACAGAAAGAAAGAGGAAGCCTCAAGGGCTACATGTCAGAATATAATGTTCCAGCTAAAAGTACTTATTTCTCAGCATCTTTTGCATGAAGAGAGAGCCACATAACTCACCTCAGATCATTGAGAAATAAGTGGAACTGGATGGCTGGAATTTGTGGAACAGCTTTTAAAGGGAACAGGCTCAACAGATATACTGCTTTGACCTTAAGTTCTTTCTTCTCCCTGATTAGAAGAGACACTCAATGCTTACAATTATCATTGAAAATAAAAGCTACAAACTGAGGAGAAGGGAAAGGAAATCTAGAATACACCATAGGCTGTGATTGTTTTATGGAGCCTCTGTACTAGCCTGAGAGAAACTATCAAGTTTCTTATGTGAGAAAATGCACCCCTATTTGGTTAAACCACTATAGAATGGATTTTCTGTTGCTTTAGTTGAGTGCAGTTCTACCAATTGCATACCAGAAATGAAGATGGGACACAAGACTAGAGCTGTTATATTACATATGAAACAGTATGCTTAAGGACGTAAAAAAGTCATGGTGACAATGTCCTATCAAATATAGAATATTTAAAAAGAAATTAGAAAAGTGAACCAAGTGGAAAGGTCCCTTTAATATGTTCCCATGTCCTTCTATCACAATAGTAATCACAATAGACTTAGGTAGTTGTTTTTCCAAACTGAACATTAAGGTCCAAGAAGCCAACAATCGTATCTCTTTTTGGTTATTTTCATCTCTTTCCCCAGCATCGTATAGGGAGCCTGGCACATATAATGCATCCGTTTAACTGTATTTAACAAAAATAAATGATTCTATAGTCTCAAAGAGAGATTCAGGCATTGGACATTGTGCATTTACACATGTCCCCAACCATATTCCACTTAAAGGGAAGTAATCCTGAACGAACACTTCTCATGTGCCAGAATTTGTGCTAAAAAACTATAAATGAACTCTTCTATCATCATAACTTTATGAAGGCAACATTATTGTCCCCATGTAAGTGACTAATTTACCCAAGGTCATAAATCTACTTAATGCCAAGGCCTGGAATTAAAAGTCTGTTTTATGTCTGTTTTAAAAGGCCTTTGGTTTTTACTCAATGGTATTTGATAGTGGAAATTATTAAAATTCACTCAGCAATAGAAGAAACAGTAGGCATAACAACACTAAAGCTCTATTTACCTCTTGAGTTTGATGTTAGTACAACTTCCTAATTGCTGGCTTATTAACAAGTCAGACCTAACCCATCTGGGATGAGTCGGAGTGCTAGGGACTGAATGTCTGTGCACCCCCACCCTGCCTCAATTCATATTTGGAATCCCTAATTCCCCGATGTGGTGGTATTTGGAGGTGGGGCCTTTGGGAGATAATGTCATGAATGGGGCCAATGCCCTTATAAGAAGACACACAAGAAAGATGTTATCTCTCTGCCACGAGAGCACACAACAGGAAGGCAGCCGTGTGCGAACCAGGAAGAGGGCTTTCTCTAGAACCCAGTCATGCAGGCAGGCACTCTGGGCCTCCAGACTCCAGGACTATGAGAAATAAACGTATGCTGTGTAAGCCACCCAGACTCTCGCATTCTATTATAGCCGCCCAAACGAAAACACAGAAACTTCTGTGAGTTTATTGTGATCACAAATTGATGGACTTCCTAATCCAACCCTTCTTAGAAAAGAAAGTGAGATCAAGATCAGGTTGATGCAGAGGCTGGGACGCACTGAGACTGGTGATAGTGGGACTAGATGAGGATGAAGAGTCAGGACATGGAAAACAGAAGAAAGGCAGAAAAAAAATTCACTGGAGCATGTTTGTGTGTGGTTGGGGAGACGGATGCTTTTTAGTTAAAAGAAAAAATTTTAGGTCACCACCACCAACTAATTAATACAATTCTACAGAATAACTGGGAATGAAACTTGCCTGATAAAAAATGATATTAATTGAATCACTCTGACTGGTGTGGCTCAGTAGTTGAGTGCTAGCCTGAGAATCAAAGGGTTGTAGGTTCAATTCCCAGACTAGGGCACATGCCAGGTTTGCGGGCCAGGTCCCCAGTAGGGGGCATGCAAGAGGCAACCACACATTGATGTTTCTCTCCCTCTCTTTCTCTCTCCCTTCCCCTCTCTAAAAAGTAAAATAAATAAAATCTTTAAAAAATTATATTAAGTGAATCAAATAAAAAATTTGCATGCATACCTACCAAATGTGTGATAAAAGACGTTCTCAAATGTTTCCAATTCCATCCTTGGACTTGAAACATCCTTGATGTTTCCTGTATAAACCCTTTCTCAAATCATTGGCTATCCTATAGATTCTGGCAAATCTACATAGCATATCTGTCCCTAGGGGGTATATTTTGAGAGCACAAAGAGGTATTTTATTATCATTATCATGAGATGGATATTACAGGTATATGTCCCACTTTAGTTAAGTGTTCATCAGTGATCATGTGGAAAATATAATTCTGCATTTCTGGCTCATTTTGTCTGAAGTAAAATGAAAATTTAAGTTTAAGTATATTGTAAAGTTTTCTTTCAGAACATCATTTTATTTTCATTTAATATAATCACAATGCACATGAACAAAACTGGAGAAAAGTAAAATGGTCCTCCAAATCATGAGGATGGGAGTATAGACGGCATTCAAGAAAAACCCAGAGCCTGGGTCAAGGGGAGCAGAAGTTTAAGTGAAATAAGAAATTCAATAATCAGGGGCATTTTTTAGAATTAATGTATAGATTCTAAAGGAAGATATTTTAATATGCATAATGTTCTATTTAACTATGTCTTGTAGTCACCATATTTTCCTTTTTTAAATTTGATGTGATTTTTAAAAACTAAATTTATTAGGGTGACATTGGTTAATACAATTAATTACATAGGTTTCAAGTGTACAGTTCTGTGATACATCATCTGTATATTGCATTGTGTGGTCACCACCCAAAGTCAAATCTTCTTCCATCACCACGTGTTTGACCCCCTTTATCCTTTCTACCCCCCACCTTTTTCCCCATTGATAACCGCCTTACTATTGTCTGTGTCTATGAGTTTCTGTTTGTTTGTTGTCTTGTTTGTTCATTTGTTTACAGTTTTATATCTCCCATTAGTGAAATTGTATGGTTCTTTACTGTTTTCATCTGACTTATTTCACTTGCCATGATATTTTCAGGATCCATCCATGTTATTGCACTACTCAGCCATAAGAAAAGATGAAGTATTGCCATTTGTACTCACCATGCTTACTAGAACTTCCCATCAAAATCACCTGAAAAGCTTTTTGTCCAAATACACAGACCAAAGACCTCATTACTGAGGATTCAAATTTATTAGGATATTTTCCTTATTACTTGTTTTAAAACTCAAATAAAATAAAAATCCTCACACACACACCATGACTTAAGATGATCTCCAAGGGGATCTGTGCCAGGAATTGGAGTTTATAGTTTGAATTGGATTTTGTTAGCCACAGTGTATTTAAGATGCAGAGTCTGGGTTTTGGTGGAGAGTGTTCTTTAAGATGGAATTCTTTAAGCCTTTCACAATGACATAGTTTTTCCATATAGGCTACTACAAGGATAGAAATGTTAAGTGTTCCACCAAACAATGGCATTCATAGTCAGGGATCCTTTGCTTTGAAACAATAATTCCAATTAGCATGAGCTTATGCAAATATTGGTTTATATAAATGGCTTCTTAAATTGCATTAAGGAAGTACTAATGTCCTCAGTTACCCATACCTAAAGTTGTATCAAGTAGCAACTCAAAGGAGAGAGAAAAAAAAAAGAAATCATTGTGTCATTAGCTTTAACATATTCCTCAGATATTAAGATAATTTGGTATAGAAAATCTAAGTCCCCTTTATTCTGATATTTGACTTAGACTTTTAAAAAGTTGTAGGCAAAATACAACTAAACTGTGTTTCTTAGAGTCACTGAAAAATTAAAAGAGAAAGCTCTGCTCCACTACTTAAGTATAAAATGGCTTTAAGGTAATAGACACAACTAAGAAAGCAAACGATCTAGGAAAAGTATTTCAGAAAATGTGGCAGAAGTTTAATATAATTATTACATAAGAGACACACAAAATTTTACAAAACAAATGCTTAAGAAAAAAAATTATTCAGTGATGAGAATATATAATAAATTTTTTAAAGATTTCCATAAACTATTAACCTTGTTTTAATGAAATAAATATGCATTTAAATGAGGTATAACTCATTTTTGTTAAATTCAATTCTAGTGCTGATGAGATGTATGAAGTTGGCATTGTCATATAAAGGTTAGCAAGTGACAGTAAAAACTCATGACATTTTTGAAATATAAACTGGTCATGCATTTTAAAAGCCATTAAAGAGGTTATATATTTTGCCCTATAGATCATTAGAATTGTGCCAAAGTAGTAAGTTATTGTAAAAGTTAATTATGAATATTCTGTGATACAATTTAAAACTTGCTTATGTCAATGTAAGAAACATCCCAACCAGTAGAAAAATTTTATGAATTCATTTAAGTCCAACTGATAACATATGCAGGGAGCAGGATCTCAAATGTTCCCAAGAAAAACAATTTTGCAGCTTCTTTTATGCGTTTGAAATTAAGGCGGGAACAGATGTGGAGGTGGGCAGAAAGCAAGGTGGGAATCGGATTACAGGATGATTAACATGATTATGTGCCCTCCAGAGAGCTATAACCCCCTTGGAGGCATATTACTCTAGTATTTCAAAGGTGTGATAACCTATATTCACAAGAATACTGCACAAGACAGGCTTAAAGTAAAGACAAAACTGTTACTAGAGGGTTATATGCCTGGGGCATGACTACCAATCATGACCTGCTCAGTTTGGAATTTATGATCAGATCATCTTGTTAGTTTACTTTCCTTAGAACCTCTTTTTTTTTTTTTTCATCCACACATATAATGTAATGTCCAGGAAAGAAGCCCAAAGTAAACATATGAGCATTCTAGTTTTGACTATGCCAAAAAAGTTATTGACATAGATAACATCTAGATGAGAACTGATGCAGAAATCCAAACCATGGCTATGCTAGGGTGGTGGCATCATGTCAGATCCTCTGCCCCCATTCCCGGCATCCTCTTTAGGTTTGTACCGTATTTATAAATTTGATAAGATTGACAAACATGGGAAAAGAGTAGAGGTTCCAGGTGGTGTATTCATTACATTCACTCACTATATGGGAGTTAGAGAGAAAGAGAATGAGCACATTTCTTCAAACTTTATACAGCTGTCAAACTGGTCAGAAATCATTTGCTAAAATGTAGTGTGAGTCTTTTGTTGGTTTCTTTTTTATTGTTCTATCACCTGCGGATTTGGCATAACAAAATTATGATGATTCACTGTTATGCTGCAGAGAGGTTTCTAATGGATACAGAAAAATCTTAATAATGTTTGGAGCTTGGGGGTCTGTGAGAAACCTTGGGAAATTGCTTCTGAGACCACAGTGAAATGTGAACCTCATTTAGAGAGCCTGACGGGGGAGGATGCTATGGATAAAAGCAATTGAAATACAGTATTTAGAGTGACAGGTCATCAAAGAAGTTTAAAAATGCATTTAGCTCATCCAGGTGTGCAGTATTTTGCTCAATTTTAAGGGACTGTTAGTAAGCAATGCACATATTATATTATGCTTTTTGGTGTTTTCATTATTTGTCTAGGGGACCTGGTAGAAATATTCTCTTGAAAGAGAAAGTGTTTAAAACACTTATAAAAATAAACCAAGTTAAATCTCACTCTGCCAGGTGAAATTCAGTATTAATATCCAACAGGAGACGAAGCTCAGAGAGACTGAAGCTCAGTAATATCTGTCATTGGATGGATAGAACACCAGCTCTACACAAAGCCAAAGCATATCAGTTCACAATGAAGCTCCATCTATAGACAGAGATGTTTTTAGTTGAATTCGGAAGATTGATCTCTCTTGGGAAAGTTTATACAATAACTGTTAAAGTATGCAAATACAAAAGGAGAAATAATTCAACTTAATATTCTATTAGATACTTCTCAATTGTGTATTTCACACATGCCCAGTCTTTCAGCCCAAGATGAAAATGGATGATTTTATGAAGTGGATGGGTATCTCATAATTTACAAACAAACGTGAGATTGGGCTGCCAGTACCAGAGGATTTTGTCTTCTCACTTGTTGGAAAGGTCAACAGTGAAAATCTTTCTGAAGCTACTTTTACAAGTACATATGGGAACAGACAGGTTAAATGGCTTGTTCAAGTTTACATGTCTAATTACATTAGAAAGAAGACTAGAAGTTACCTCTCTTCCTTCCTTTTCTTCTTCTTTCTTCTTTCTTTTCTAATTGAGGTAAATAACATATAACATTAAATTTACCATTTAACTATTTTTAAGTGTGCAGTTCAGCCATGTTAAGTATTTCACATTGTTTGTAATATGTCTCCATAACTTTTTTTATCTTGCAAAAGTTAAGCTCTGTACTCATTAAACACTAATTCCCCCTTTCTCTACATAGCTCTTAGCAACTATCTTTCCACTTCCTGTTTCTATTAGTTTGACTACTTTATTTGGACTATTTTAGATACTTCATGTGAGTGAAATCATACGTTTTTGTCCCTACAGTTTCCCAGTGTGGCTTCCCATTAACTGATTCAGTTTGGGGCCATATAGATCCTTAAACAATAAAAAATAAACAGCCACTGTAGAGAAACAAAAAAACACAAAAACAAAAAAAGCAATAGTTTTATATTCAGTTTAGAAAATAATTTAAACATATAATTTGAAATGTGGACTTATTCAACAAAATAATATTTTGGGGGCATACATTAGCCCAAATGATAGATTAAGTCTTGGTGTTTGAGGGAGATTGAAATAAATATATCTCACTTTGCTTTGTGCCAGGAAAAAAAAACTTTTAAAATACTTTATTGATTTTAAAGTAAGTTTAATATATTTTAACTGAGCATAGAGACTTGAGGGAGAATGCAACTAATGATGGATTTTTTAATAATGTTTTCATAAAACATTAAAATAGGTCTTAGTTCCACTCATCTTTCACGATGACAATACTCCTTGCTAGATTAATCTTAAAATAAACTCTGTTATTTGAATACTGTGTGAAGGTTTTAAATATGCATTTTAATGCATTTTAGTAAAATATATAAATGATGGCATCTCTGTAAACAGTACTATGTGCATAAAGATACTGCTGAACTCACTGGCCATTACAGAACTGAGCTTACCAAGCTGTCTTTCAAGCTTGGAAAGAGTCCTCCACCTTTTTGTCAAGCTAAACATTTTTAAATCTCTTCTGCTTTGGCAAAACTAGACTATCACCCACACAGTGAGAATTTGTAATTAGAGTTTATTTAGAAAACATATTAAGTGCTATTAGAGAGCTCTCGTGCAAAAGACTAATGAATACACTGTATTTAACCATCATCAGACAGATCAAATACAAGAGAGTAATGTTCTAAAGTAAGCAATTTCCAATAATGAGAGTGTTCCCATAATTATTGCTGTCATTATAAGCAGTAGACTTATCCCATGCCATTCATATTAAACTGAATTTTTAACTCCATACCAGTGATATAGTCAGATTGTAACTGTAAAAGTGGACTTCTAACAGATGACCTGTGCAGAAAGTTGAGTGCATTATAATGACAGAAGAGTGAATTTGAAAGGAAAAAAGTATTATCTGATTATGTGAAAGACTTTCCACAAAGAGTGAAAAGCTAAATATTTGGGAGATCTACCTCTGGTCTTTGCAAGATCATTGTAAGCTTCTTCATGTAAGTGACCTGTAAGTCTAGAACTGTCAGGACAGACAATAAGGAAAGGGTGTGGCTAAATTCAGGTTATCCATGAGATCAGGTTGTATATGAAGATAATATGAACTAGTGGGCTGTGGATCAGAGGAGAGGAACTGGGATGGACAGAAATGAAGTAGGGCTCCCTTAGGAACATCATTTCCTTTCCTAAGAAATCAAAATCAAATTTTTCTATATAATCCTTATATTTTATTTTATTTTTACTTTATTTTTCAACCACAGTTTACATTCAACATCTGTCACACCAGTTTCATATGTACAGCCAAGTGGCTGGAAAACCACATATTCTATAGAATGGTCCCCCACTACCCCAGACAACCACCTACCACCATACTTGGTTATCTCATTATTATTGACTATGTATTGCTTATGCTACAAATCCCCATCTTTGTGGCTATTCTGCAACTACCAATTTGTGCTGCTTAATCCCTTTACCTTTAACCCAGCCCCCTCACACCCCTTTTCCTCTGACAGCTGCCAGTCTGTTCTTCGTATCTGACTCTGTTTCTGTTTTGTTTGTTTACTTTGTTCATTAGAGTCGATATATGAGTTAAATCGTAGGTATTTTTCTTTCTCTGACTGGCTTACTTCACTTAACAGAATACCCTCTAGGTTCATCCATGCTGTTGTAAAATGCAAGATTTCCTTCTTCTTCTTCTTTTTTTTTCTATACAGCCCATATCTATTTTTAAATTTGAGTTCTTACCCCAAAGACTCAGCACGAGGGAGATTCCAGGCCTACGCGGTGCCCCCTGTAGGGCCGGCCACTGCTGAAGCGAAGCAACAGGACTGGGGCAGACATGGTCGTGCCCATCCCTGCTGTTCCCCATCTCGGTGGGGGGTGGGGCATCCTTCTTCTTCATGGCAGAGTAGTGTTCCATTATATGTCGCACTTGCAGGAATTTATCCAAAGAAATCCAAAACACTAATTTGAAAGAATATAGGCGCCCATATGTACATTGCAGCATTACTTAACAATAGCCAAGACTTGGAAGCAACCCAGACGTCCATCAGTAGTTGATTGAATAAAAAAACTGGTGATGGTAAGATTCTTTGTAAGCATAGGCGTAAGCAGTATGCAGATTTATCTAATGCATTGGACTAAGGAAAGCTTTATTCAAAGATAGCCCAGTCCTCTCAAAAATTCATGAAACAAAAGATTTTTTTATGAGGCGTTTATCTTCTGACCCTCGTAGATCTCTAAATGTTACAAAACATCACTTATCATCATATTATTACCAGAATGGAAAGTCTGACGTGGGGCCTTGAGCAGAACTGTGAGCCCTGGCACTCTAAAATATTGGTAATGACGGACATCACTTTTCCTCTTTTTGGAAAATTCACTAAGATGCAACTGAGTTATTCTTCCTGGGCATGACCAGGATTGAGGCCTATACACTCATGACAGCATCACTTTTATTTTGCCATCATAGGATTTTCGTGCTCAGGGGAGTATTAGAAATGGGGTGGTCTAGGATTCTCATTTTAGAGATTATTACTCCAAAATACAGGTGTGACAATATTCCCGGACCTAAAAACCAAGATTATCTCAATTCACTGACCCTTTCTTATTAGTTTATCTTTCTCCAAGAAATGAGAGTAGTATAAGGTCTTAAAAAGCTCAGAGTATTGAACTCGAGTCTCTAAATGTTACAGCTCTTAGATCTTGATGAGAGAAAGGCAATACACATTTGGGTAATGGCTGAAAAACTTAAATATAATGGAAAATAGGTCAGTGAAAAGCTTCTCTAAAGTAAAAATTATAAAAGTGCAAAGAACTCTTTTGAAAATATAATTATGCTAGTTTGAAGCAAACCATTTGCTAAAATGCTTATTTAAATGATTTTGGTATTGCAAAGAAATTGCTCAGAGAGGTTCAAAAATTTGAATTTAACACATCTTAATTGTTGCACACTGTATAACGGCATACTTGTAAAAAGAAGTGGAATCATAGGATGAAGGTGTTTTAACAAGCTAAGGGACACCGTAAAAACTTCCCCAATTCTGCGCCATTTTATGCATAAAGAGGTTAAAACCCTCAGACATAAAATCAGTTGTTCTAGGTCACACCAAGCCAAAGTCCCCTGGTGACATTTTAAAACAAATTTATTATGGTATTTCTTTTTAAAAATTAAAAATGAAGAGGAGGAACATGAAGGAAGGGAAACAGTATATGTAAGAGCAAGGAAAGTACTGGGAATTTAATAAAATGGGAGGATCTGAAAAATACCGAGATCAGAAAAATCATGTGGAGAAAGTTAAGGCCAAAAACGTCATAGCAGTTCTTAACCGAGGCTGTTCTGAAGTTTTCCAGAAAAGCAGAATCAGTACAAATGGCAATAGATTACTGGACTACAGACTCTCATTTTGGGCAGAAACACGTTTGTCTCCACCCTGATGGAAGTGTCAGAAATGCCAGATACTACTAATAGGAGTCAGGCTCAGGACGTCTGAATTTGAATGCCAGCTCTCTCTGGAGTGAAAATGCATAGAATACGTGAAAGTACAATCAGAAGACTCAGGAAACCAGAACCTCCAAATTCTACCCATAACTAATTACCAAACTAGAAACATAATACATTAAAGAGTTCATTTTTTATTTATTTTACCCCACTAGAAAAGACAAGAAAATAGCTACACATGCTAATGTATGTTGGGCAGAACTATTTATGTAGAAATACATCCCCTCTAGCAATAAGAAGCTAAAAATATTTCCATATACACAGAATAGCCAAGTAAGTATAATTGTTTTCTTGATCTTTTGCATAATTTAAAGTCCTTTATTCAAATCAAAATCTTTAATTTTTGCATTGAATTTGAAAGATATTTTTTATGAAAATCCTGAGATTTACCTGGTTTAAGTTTTAGTTACACATTCTCTGATAAATCTGCAGGCTTTCAATTTTAAACGGGGAATAAACCCATGTCATTCAGTATGACTTTTAAGTTCATAACTCTGGTGTAACCAATACTATCTACATGGATTCAGAAAACCCCTTTGTGATACTGCTGCCTCTGGAATGGGTTGTTATTAAAAGTCACCAACAGAAATATGAGATATAATATGTTGATTCAAACTCCATCATTTCAGCAACTATAATTGGCCAAGATTGGGCTAAATTAAACACACACACACACACACACACACACACACACACACACACACTCTTCTCCTCATCTTAGAAGTAAGTATTATCTTAAGCAAATTGATACGATAAACCAATTCATATAGGAAATGCCTACTTCCTTGTCTATTGCCATTGGAAATTTTAGCACATATATTATTTATAGGCAAAGAACTATTCTATATGAAAATCTAATATATAAGGTAAAAACTCAACTTAAAACTTTTAAGTGGTTTAAGAAACTATGCAACTTGAAAAACATAAGTCAACTTTCTTAATCTTGTAGAATTCATTCCTTCAGCTATATGAATACTTTAGGATTTCTAATGATTCCAAATTGTTTCTTAATTTTCTTAGGCTGAAAAATAATTTAGAAGTATTTTACAGTTTTTAATTCAACTATTGAGTGTGGAATACCTAAGGTATTTATGGTTTGGGTTTTTTTTTTTTCTCAAGATATCCTGGATGTGGAAAAACCAAATGCTGTTCGTGAAGTCATAAGAGAAACAGTTTGTGGCCATATATTCTTTACAAAATAATAAATCTCTGTGGTTTTTTGTATGATTGAGACATTCTTACCTGTTAATTTTTATCAATGAGGAAATTCTAAGCAGCTACATTTTATGTCATGATTCAAAATGCAAATACCAAATGAAAGTCATCCTGATATCAAATTATTCTCTTAAAGTCTCAACATGAGTTCAGTGATGGCATTAACAATTGAAAAGTACTCTAAAAATAGAGAAAACACTAATTTTGAGAATTTAATAAGCCTAAAGTTTCTTAAAAAAGCATTTTGCTCAATTCAGGTATTTTCAGTATGTTGATTTTATTTCCGGTGCAAAAATATTTAGCCGTAGTCACAACTGAAGTGCTGCCCACTTTCCGGAGGCAGTAAAACAAACTTAGCCTCGGTCAAATATTTTAACATCCAAGATATTTCCTCAAAGGTAGAATTTGATAAAAGCATGAGAGTACCAACATATCCGGCTACTACCAGATGTTATAATTTATATGGTCCACGTTGATTTTGTTCTCTGTGGGAGCTAATGCACATGCTTTCAGATTTGGCAAGAGGATTTTTTAAAGAAAATATAAAATACATGTAATATATATATATCTCCATGAAATTTTATACCAGTAAATCATGAGCACTGAAGAAAAGTCCATCTACATTGTACATGGTATTTAATTAAACTCCGCCATTGCCCTTCAACACACAGCACCCAACCAGGAAGTCTAATTTTCTTCTGTTTCAATAATTTCGCTGCAAAAGAGAACAAAAAGTTACAGCTATTTGTGTTGATTCAAGAATAAAAGTCAATTTTCCCTAGTCAAAGACAATATAAAAATAAGTAATTGAAATAAGTTCTTTTTTAAAATTATTTTATTGTTGTTCAATTATAGTTGTCTGCACTTACCCCCTACCCCCGGTCCCCAGCCATCCCCACCTCCCTCCCTTACTTCCGCCCCTCCTTGATTTTGTCCATGTGTCCCTTACAGTCATTCCTGAAAACCCTTCCCCCCATTATTGCTTTCTGCCTCCCCTCTGCTTACTGTCAGGTTGTTCTTAATATCAATATCTCTGGTCATATTTTGCTTGCTTGTTTGTTTTATTGATTAGGTTCCAGTTAAAGATGAGATCATATGGTATTTTTTAAAAAATCTTTCAGAATCAGTAAATGACGTTTAAAAAAAAAGAGAGATCTTCCGCTCCTAGCTGAAATACCAACCAAACCATCTTTAAACAAATTATATCTCTAAAACTTAAGCAAAAATCTTGTGACTAATTTAAATTTTAAAAGAGTATAATCTAAACCACAGGTGGCCAACACAAGGCCCGAGGGCCGAATCCGGCCCTCCACCTTGTTTTATCCAGCCCGGCACCTTGTTTCTATCCAGTGGTAGTGCCGAGCTCTCGCTTAACTGTTAAGGAGTAGTGCCATTTACACAGTCCTAAGTTACATTCAGCCCTTTGAAGGCAACAACCAGGCTGATGTGGCTGCCGGTGAAAATGAGTTTGACACCCCTGGTCTAAACAGTCAGATATTGATTATGTACATTAATAAAGAGGAATGGATTCTCTAAAAGTGAATAATCTTTTATAAGCTCCCACTTTTGAATGCATGGCAGATTAAATATTCTTAAAGCCTCTTTCACTTGAAATGTGGAATTAAACTCTATATAAAGAAGTTTTGTGCCCTGGCTGGTGTAGCTTAGTGGATTAAGTGCGGGCCTGTGAGCCAAGAGATCACGGTTCGATTCCCAGTCAGGGCACATGCCTGGGTTGCAGGCCAGTTCCCAGCAGGGAATGCACAGGAAGCAACCATACATTGATATTTCTCTCCCTCTCTCCTTCCCTTCCCCTCTGAAGATAAATAAATAAAAATCTTTAAAAAAAAAAAAAGAAGTTTTGTTATGTATTATGACTTATAGGAAGTAAAGAAATTATCAAAACTCCATCCAAAAAGGATTGGGAAATATCTGAGCAGGGAACAGTAATGACATACAAAAGTTAGGTGATTCTGAGGCAAAATACTTATATAATACACACTGTTATCCAAAGACTGAGTCAGTGGCCAAACAGGAGAGATGTTCTTAACATTCCCCCACCTCCACTAAACCAGTGGACATTGGAAGGGCATGCAAATGGCCGCACTTTAATGGCAGCACCATGGATCCCGGAAGAGACAAAGGGATAAGAGCATTATGTAGGCTACAGGGAATTTCGTGTGCTCAATGAGCCAAAGTTGCATGAATAATTAAAAATTACATCTAAAAAAAGCAAGAAACAAGCCATCATGAATGGGATTCAGCAAAAAAATAAACTAACTAGGATATGAACTGATTTAGCATACAACTGGTTTCAGATTAAAATATAAATTAAATGGATTCAGAGTTATTAAAAACATGAAAGAAAAAAATACCAAAATTGATGAAGTAACAAGATTCTACAATAAATGACCAAAAAATCTTTGAGAAATAATCAAATACAGCTTTTGTAAGAAAATATGATTATTAGCATGAAAAATGGATGGGATGACAATAGACAATTAAGAAAAAGAGAATTAGCAAACTAGATCACAAAGAAGAATTAATGTCCAAAATGCATCAGATAGTTAAGATGTAAAATATAAAAGTAAACATAAAAATACAGAATAAAAGATCTAATTTTATTCTGCATAAATTCTAATAAAAATTAGAATTATTATCATGAAATCTCAGAAGGACATAATAAGGAAGCAGTATTTAAAGAGATGTTGAATTTTTTAATTTGTTTTAAACTAATGAATTACACTTAACAGAGGTCAATATACATAAGCAAAATGAACAGAAAAAAATGATTCCAAAAATATTTCATTTAAACTGCACAGAACCAAAGACAAACACAAGATTTGACTTTGGATCCAGAGAGCAAGAAGGATAAGTAACAGAAAATCAGATCACCAACAGAGCCAGGACAATGAGACTGAGGACTGACTTCTTCATAGCAAAAAGGAGCAAATGGACCATGGAATCCAATCTTTAAAGGTGTGAGGGGAAAGTCAGTATCAAGCTGGAATTCTCTAGGTAACAAAGCTATTTAGAAATAATGGTTGTTACTTTAGAAAAATGAAATAATCGTTTGTAATATGCAATGATGCATAACAGAGAAATTCATAACATTCATTGCTTATATTTAAAAAGAATACAGACTGAAAATAAGTTAAATGTGTGCAGTAAGATTTTAGAAAAAATAAACAAAAAAACAACAGAAATCAAAAGTAAAAGTAAAAACAAATTAAAGATATGAGTAAAACAAAAAATAAAGCTATAATAGAGAGAATCAATGGAGTTCAAAATTGGTTATTTGAGAGACTAACAAAGTAAGTGGAAGTGGCAAACTATTAAGAATAAAAGAGATGCATAAATAAATAAATAACATGAGAGAGGGCACATTAAAGAAATATGCTAATAACTTGAAAGATGATAAGTTACCACCATGAACAACTTTTACACTTGAGTTTTAAAAATTAAATAAAGTATATAAATTCCTACAAAAATTGTATGTACTAAATCTGTCTCAAGAAGGAAGATAGCTAAATTTCTCTTACCTGCTTTCACCACTCACTCCAGACTCCCTCTTCCAGCAAGTGATATTGCCATCAATATACTTGGTTCAACCAGAAACCTGAGGTTCATTCTCAATTTCTTTCTTTACCTCATTCTCCAAGTCATTAATAAATCTTATCTTTTTACTTCCATGATAAGGCTGCATCTATACATTTTTTTCCATCTCTACTGATTCTGAGATCTAAGTTTATAATTCATTATGTTGTAAGCTTGAGACAAAGTTTTTAGAACAGTGTTATTTTATGTTATCTATAAAAATAGTATTGTACAGATATTCATTAATGAAAAATATTAATTGGGAAATGATTGTCTTTGGGATTAGAATTACAGGTTACTTGTATTTTCTTTTTTTGTTTTTATGTGCTATAAACAATATAATAATTATAATCAGAAAAGCAGATTATTAAAACAAATTCAACATTTTTTTTGGACACTAGCTATCCCAGGGATTTGATCATTCTTTTTGATAATTTAACCCATCTCACCTCTATCCCCCATCTCAGTTGGTTTAATGACTAGACATATATGGCAACACGAGAAGAAAGTATTTACATTCTCACATGTCAATAAGTATTAACAAAGATCTAATCCTAAATTTCACAACTTGGGTTTAGTAGTATAGACAGAAAAGTGTTGCCTTTGAAATCAAGATTGCAACTTAGGTGTCATTGGCTACATGCATGTGGTTAAAGCACTAGGAAAATCATGAAACTGAATAATTCACAAGATCACATGGGTTTTGAATATTGCTCTGGGTTTCAATTATATTCACAAAGATTGCATTCTCCATCTGATAGTGGTCCTATGATGTTAATTTTATATTTATGTATGTTTAGCTTTGAAAGACCAATGTTGATTCTTTTCATTGCCTATAATGGTTTTTAAATGGAAAACATTAGTTTGAATTATGACTAATCTAGCATATATTTTGGAATGCATTACTTTAAATGACTGCTAATAATTCTTCGAAAGTTCATTTCAGATGCTGAAATCAAGTTATGTTAAAATTGAATGATATTGCAGGCACTTGGTAAGTATATTAAATACCCAGAAGCTTGAATACTAAATATGTAACTGATAGAATAATTCACCTGAAGAGGTGAGCTAGTGTGGAGGCGTGGAACACACACAGACACTGGCAAAAGACAGACACAAAGCTGAATCCTACCACGTGTCTGCGTGACCTTAAGCAGATTATTTAACATTTCTGAGCATATCTGTAACATTTGAAAAAATAATTCTGGCTTCTGAAGAATTGTTGTAAAGCCAGAGAAAATTTATGTAAAAAGTCTGGCTTATAGTAACTTAGGCCTTCCTGCCTACTGTTAATGTATTAACTTAAATGATGCCATAAATGCAGTTCTGATGCTGTAGATCACTTGCCACACTGCTAGAGGAGCACACTGCTTGGTTAGTCGATCCTCATTGGCTGTGCCGTCCTCTGCCTCTCCGCGTTGCTTCACGGCACTTTAGATGAAGATTGGGTTAGATATTTGAGAGTGTGGAAGGAGAGAATTACACGTATAAACCCAGCCCTGTGTAATCAGGAGGAAGCCCATATGTACTCAAGAGACTTTCTCTACAAGTCCTTCACCAATCTGCCGGGTTATATAACCCTGTCTCTGCTTATGAAGATAATGCCCAGTCATGCCCTCTAGAACAACCTTACTTGGCATTCCTCTCATACCCTCAGCTTCTCCCTAAAACAGAGGAATCTGTCTTTTTCTATTTCCCAAGGCTATACCTATTCCTTCGTGAGCATTACAATCCCTTATTGTTCACAACCCTTAATGCCTTCATTCTCTTACTTACAGATGCCTGCCTAACTATTCCTCTCAGGACTTGTAATCTAGTAAACCATGTGTCTAGTCAAAATGATACTGCCAATCTTTCTACGCATTATAAAAGTCTAAACATTGTTGTGATTTTAGAGCCAACAAATACCACCTCTCCCGCAAGCTTCTCTAGCCCTTATTATCAGGATAATAAGACAAAGTGGGTTATCTCGAGTGATCTAATCCTGCAGCAGTAATGTGTTGTACTTACTCTAATGTGCTGGTGGAGAGGGTATTATATGCAAGCCTTTTAGCAAAGCATGTAAATATCTCACTAAAATATACACTCAATTAACAAAGAGTAAATGGAGAAATAAGAAAAGTGAATACAATTTTAGCCAACTTATGCCCAGTTGATTTAAATGATACATTGCAGATAGTTCAGAGAACATTATCAAATCTTCGTATAACAACTTCAGCCACTGCCCGAATCATTAAGTTGTACAAGCATATCCATACATAAAACCTGCTTTGGAGACACTTGAAGCAGAATTAGAAATAATTATTGATCAGGGAAATATTTAGCAGTTTTTTCAAGGTACTTCATAGCGTTTGAGATTATAAAATATTCCATTTCATTATGAAAAATATTTAAGTCAATCAATAATATATACAGTTTCTCATTTGCTGTTAAAACTTTAAGCATAATGGGAAAAATTTTAAAGCTGTAGCTGGAAGAGGCATTTAAATATCATCTTGGTTATTTCCCTACTACAGAATTGACCTAATTTAATTTACATAGATCTTTGTTGATTCTAGTTCTACAAGATGAAAATTTAAAAAAATCGTTTCTGGCATATTTAAAGTCCCAGAATGCCATTTTTCCCTCCCCTCTATAATATCAGTTTCTTGAAATGCAAGAATGTTTTCTTTCAGTCTATCATAGACACTTCAAATTCAATTACAATCAATATTAGTAAATAACATTTCAATGTGAAAATCTATTTTCCAAGTCGCAGCCTATGACTAGCTAATAATAACAATATAAATTATGTTAATATTGTACCCCATGCACAGCATGGACAATTTCTTCAGGTTCTTTGGTTATTCCCCCAAAGTACTATCCACAGATAACCAACCATTAGTTATGTTTTTATGTACTGTTTCAGAGCTGTTTTTATTCTGGATTTGGTCTCCTTCTATTTTACAGAATATGTATTGCTGTATTTATTACTTACATTGCTTTATAGCAGTGCTTCTAAAGATTCAGTATGCGTGCCCACTTAGCTCTGGGCGTGCCCACTTTCACTCTCGGATTCTGACTCTGCAGAAGTGGACTGCAGTCCAGGAAGAGGAATTTGAAAAATAAACCCTCGGATGGTTCTGAGGTGAGCAGGCTGCACAATTGAAACACACAGTTTGATCGTTTTCTGTGCGGCGCGTGTGAAAGGCCAACTTCAAGTTGTGCTAATTTGGTAAGAAATTCACCTCTTTTAGGATTCGAAAGAATTTCAATGACAGAAATTATGTTTGATGCAATTTTCTGGTGAAATTATCTTTATTTGGTGACTTTTGAGGGGAGCAAATAATTTCCTAAAATTTTAAGTCCTTTTATAATTGTGACTGTAACCAAATTTTCTACCTTCCCTTTAGTAAATTTTCATAGGTAATGTTTTCCTTAGAAAACTGGCCATTGTATTGTCAAATTTATTTGTCTGTGAGGTGGAGGATGTTTATCCTATTGGGATAATTTCACTTTTTATTGTTATAAGTCTTTTTTCTCCTTCCTTTTTTGTTTATTCCTTTCTCTTCCAGTTTCTTCAGTTTAATACTTAGCTTTTGATATTTTTTATAGTTTGATATCTCCTAACCATGGATATGGTATTTTGATATCTATCAATAATTTCTTTTTACTCCTTAGGTATCATTTTGATAAATTAATTTCTAGTTTTTATCTAAATATTATTCCAGATATTAATACAATATTTATTTTATTCTCTAAATGTTTATTTTTGGAATATTGAAAGGATTTTGATTTTTATGTACCTCTTTTTATGTAAGCACTTTTTGTCTCATACCTAACAACTTTGCTGAATTCTCATTTATTCTGATGGTCTAACTGTTGATGGTCTTGGATTTTCCAGGTAGATAACATTCTGCATATATAAAAATCTTTCATCTTGCTTTTTTAATGTTTATTTTTCTCCTCGTACATTATTTTTAACTATGGCTGCAAGATGCTCTGGTACAATGCTGAACAGCAGTGATGGAAGACAGCACTTTTATCATGTGGTGACTTCAAGGCCAGCTTCAAAAGTCTCACAATAAATATGGCATTTGTTATAAAAATAAAATGGGCTATTTTTAAATATGTTTATAAATGAGAATTGTCTGTTCTATGAAATTCAAATCCATTTGATTTAAACTGCCTTTGAAATCAGTGAGAGCTGGGACCTCTCAGGTCATGAAACTTTTGATTACCGATTCAATGTATTCTAGTCTTTATTTGAACTTTTTTGATTAGTTTTAGTTTTTTGATTGAATATACCCCCTTTAAAGATTATAGATCTAGGCTTTCCTTTTTCTTTGCTTTAGTAGGATGGGTACTTAATGAGTACACATGTTTCTTTTGGTTCTATTGTTAGTCTTCCCTTATTTCTGTTGAATTAATGTTTTTCTTTTTGATGATACGTTAGAAACAATATATTCAGATTCTCTCATTTAAAAGCTATCCTTTGCATTTTAGTACTCATATTTATCAATATTGTTTCTTAGAAATGTCTAAAGAATTCATAATCTCTGTCTCTCATTCAACCACATGAAGGATTTGACCAGACTTTGACAACTCATTCACTACTTCCCAATCTTTACCTTTCAAGATGTTTCAATTTTTTAAAGTGGAAAAATAAACTAAACATATTGTAATGTTTACTAATCAATCTGATTTCCTAAGATAATTTGTCAATTTTTAGGGCCTTTTATTCTTTCTCAGAACCTATGCCTTCTTTTAATTTATAATTTTCCTCCCTGAGTATAAATTTTTGTAATTCATTTGGTGAGATTTGTTGAATGATATTTTCTCAGTGTTTATGTAAAGATATCAGGAAAGCATTTGTATTAACTTATGAATTATATTGCCTAATGATTGTGCAAAAGGATGTCAGCTATGCCAAAACAACATAACCAATTTAAGTTCACACCAAGAGTCAATAATCCTGGCCCAACCTATCAAATGCCTTCCCAATTTTACATTCCATTATGACAGGTAATCTGAAGAGTTTGATAATGGAAAAACTAGACAGATAATTTGTTAACTAAGATTGGTGAATTCTGTCAAAAGCTGTCAGGACTCCTATATTGATCAAGCTGAAGGTCAGAGACAAAACTGGCCAGAAGCCAGGAGGAGTTCCATTTCTCAGTGGCCTGAGGGAATGGGAAAGCTATCCTTCCAGTTATCAAAACAGAGATCCATGCCAAAACCCATTTATCAAAGCAACAGCATTGGCCTGGGTTGCCGTATCACAGAAGTGACATGTTTTGACCTGCAGCTGCAAAAGGTGGACACCACAAGGATGACCATGTAGGAACCCAACTGTGGGGGCTAAATAATCTAGGCAAATTAACCAGGTCCCAGCAGAAGTGTTGCAGCTAAAAACAAAGCATGGCTTTGCAATTTTTTCCAAGGTTATTTCTAATTTAAATGCTCATTTATGGAGCACAAAGACATTTATTTGTGCTACAACAAATGTGTACCTGCAGGGAAAGCAGACAAGATTAAATCTGAGCTTTCTAGGCCGTTTATGTCCATTGAATGCATTGTACTTGAATTTGTAGCTCTCTGCTAATATCCAGACAAAATGTGAACAATTCGTTTTCAAAGAAAAAGCCACAATTCAAGGGAATTTTATTCCAAATTGAAGGTCTCTGTGTTCACAGGAAGAAAAAATCTAAAAGTGTTTGAGCATGTTCTACATGCCTAACATGTCATAAAATGCTTTATATATATGGTTTTATTTATATTTGAGAAGGTATAATTGCCACTAGTCTGAAAAAAAAAAAGACTGAAAACGATCACATAATTTTCCCAAGTCCATCTAACTCATGTCTGATCGACTCTGAAACTTTTGTTACTTGAATGCATCAGGATATCTTCCATACTCAAAACATGTTGGCATGTCTGGGCCTTAAGAAGTTGTCTTCCACTTGAAGAGCTTTCTATACCTTATACATAGAACAATTATATGAACTACAAGGAGCTTTAATATTATATTCTTACTTTAAATAAGATAATATACACAGTGTGGAAAAGTTATTACCCACTACATATAAAAAGTCATATGCCATTATGTATTATTTTTAAATCTAAAACTGAACTAATGATTCACATCAACATGTTTTTGATATAGTTCAATTTAAATCTGATATGCTGGTTATTAGATGTCAAGATGCTAATACTGATTTTTTTTAAATGTACCTTTCTATGCAGGGCAAACTAAGTAGCTCCATGGATTTCCATGTAGAATATTGACCAAAAATATATATGACTTCACATTTGGGGGTATTGATGACCTCCTCCCCATTAAATAGGGACAAGACCATATATTCTAAAGTATTTGACTGTGACATTGCTTCCAGATTCTATGTATAGTAAAATATGTGATTTAGTATGAAAAGACATTGCTTTGCATTAGTATTCATTTAAACTTCAAAGACACAAAAAGTTATCTTCAAAAAAAGCACAAGATTTATGCTTTAAAAATTCTTTTTAATCTTCCCTATAGTCCTGTTAATCAATAGCTGTAAACTTAACATAGCACAAGAAAAGTCAGCAGGTGAAAAGAAACATGAGAATTAATAACATGGATGGGCTCAGGAAGGAGTTGGGTCCATATCTCCAACTAGACACAAAATCAGTGCAGTTTGGACCCAGCGAATGAATACAGTTTATCTCAGTTTACTGAAACTTTTAAAGGCACTGCTTACAGCACTTTCTCTAGGAAATCATTTTACTTTATTTTCACTTTCCTTTCTTTTTCAAAAAAGAATGTAGCAAACTTTTAATGAAATTCTCATTTGCTAGTTGTAAAAAAGGTATTAGGATGCTGCAGAAGTTATTCCTTGAAGCATAAAAACATGATAGAATTATAGTTCACAAATTATTTTGGTCATTCAACAATAACATTACACATTGAGTGCTACAAATTAATTGGTACTTCACATGTGTGGATAAAGGGTAACAAAAATTTGTAAGATCGGATCAATGACTCCAAGTAAACAAACTCCATTATTTTCATCTTGCTATAAATAAATCACTATATTTAAATCATTCTAAGATCCCCTCAACTCTCACATAGATGTGTCTTGCAGAATGTTAAAATGTGCAAACCTGTGTACCTTAAAATTAATGAAATGTGATATAAATGAAATTTGGCATAATGTAAAGTGTCTAAAACCAAAAGTTACCTAGATTTTTTTTCTCTTTGTATCCTCTTATTTCACTCAAGATCAAACTGCAACATTTTCACAGAAAACAAAGTAGTCTTTCAAAATATAATTTTAATGACTTCATGATAATTTTTATATGACGCTGATGTAGTTTATTAATTAGGTCTCTGGTCATTGTTTGTATTGTTTTCTTTATACCTAATACTGCCTTCTTGAACATCAAGCTTGCCACTGAATATTTCCTTAGGATAAACTTATTTTTTTTGTTTATTTTAAGATCAATTATTATAATGCTATCATAATACATGCTACTCTGAGCTGACATAATGTATTTTACTCTGAAACATTTTTATTTGCATAAAAATATTTTTATAATATTTTTGCTCAGAAAGTGTATTTAGATAAGATGAGCCTTATCTAAATACCTGCCATATCGGAGAAATATTTTTTATCTACATTGTGTCACTTTTTTTTTCCTTCTGTAAATGTTACTCAATTTTCTTCTGACATTTCAGTGTCACTGAGATTTCTGAGGCCAGCCTCCTTTTTGTTCTTTTGTTTCAGCCAAGAAACATTTTTTCCAGCATTCTCAGGGTGGTAAGCGACAAGCAGTACCCAGGACGGCAGGACGATTACACGTACGGCCGTGTGCAGAGACTCCCCTCTCTTTAGGCAGTTACTCTCCCTTCAGCCCACATCTTTGGAGAAATGTTTTTAGTTGACTTTCAATCCTTAAATGTTATGTTAAATTTTAGGATAACAAGCAGATTGCACCAAGTCTTTCAAATTTGATAGTTTGTTAATGGCCACTGCTGGGGTGTGTTGAGGAATTAAGAGGTTGAATTCCATGAGAAAAGAGTTTCAAGGTCAGTCATTGTGGTGTGTCTCATGGCTGCTGTGAATTTTCAAGTCCAAGTGAAGGAAAGATCTCAATATTTTTTCTGGGTCTTGGTGATGTATTTCAATTTTCAGCCTCTTTTTCTTCAAGTCGGCTCTCTTATTACTTCTTTCACTATTGATTTTTTTATCATCCCTGTTCTTTGCTTTGAGAATACACATTTTATACACAATACATCTCTATGATATTCATACCTTCTATTTCACTTTTTCTTATTTTTATCTCTGTCACCTACATTTAATGATATTTCTATTTTCTCGTAACCACCCACTATGATGACGTTTATTTTGTTTATTTGTTAATGAAACACTTTGTGTATTGGTCAGGACTGGCAGGAAATATATGGCATTCTCAAATTATGTATTTAGAGAAAAGTTTTTAAAAGGGACTAACTATACAGGTTTGGTCTGGATATAAAGGAACCACAGGGCAGAGTAGATTACTCCGGCAATAATAATAGCAGTGTGCTATTCCCACACCCTGCCACACACCCCATGTCTGAAGCAAGCAGCAGTTATGAAGACCTGGTGACAAGGACAGCCATGTGCAGTGGGCCACCAATGGTTGAGAGCAGCCGCAAACCCATAGCGACCCCACACGGAGACAGCCAAAGAATGAGCAGTATGAAGGTCTTTTAGAATAAAACCAATCCTTTTTATTTACCAAGAGAACACACTAAAAAAAGAAAGAAAATAAACCAACAGTATAAAATAACTATATATATGGTCACATACCATGAGATAACATGATATGGCAGAATTGAGACCAAACATATTAACTATATTAATAATAATTCTTAATAGATTTAAATCACTTAGTAGTTAAAGATCAGTCTGATTGGTGTACATAAATCAAAACCCCGTTCTTTGCTGGGTACATGAGACCCATCTAAAAATAAAGTGATCCAGAATGGCTAACAGCAAATGAGTGGGACTATATACCAGGAAAATGCGATGAAAAGAAAGCAAGGGTAAAACTTCTGACATAGAGCATGACAGTCAGCCCCAACAATATTAAGTAGCACAGAGAAGGTAGGATTGCCAGGTTCATCAAATGAAAATACTGAAATCTCAATTCAAGTGAATATTTTAATGTATTCATATTCCATGCAACATTCGCTGCACTACTTAAAAAGTATTCCTTGTTTACATGGAATCCAAGTTAAAAAGGGATTCATGTATTTTTCTAATAATCCTACTCTTTCTGCAATAAATAATGTTTACCTGAGCAAACACAATCTATGGGATCATAAATAGTTTTTGTCTTTCACTGTCCCTTCAAATCTGCTACTTCCCCAAAGGGTGTTACTCCATACTAATAGAGTTCCTAACTCTTCTATGGTTGCGGCTTCAGAAGGAAGAACAGGTGAGGAGAGAATAAGTTCTGACTTGACTGATAGTGTTGTGGTTATTAGTATAAGGACCTTCTTGGAATATATTCAAAACTGACTAACCATTCAAGGCTTTTCAGAGATCCTCTTGGCATTTCTAGGAATACTCCCCTTGATAGGGGTAAATGCATTTCACTTCTGGCTGGAAATTGATCCTTCTTCTGCTTGTCAGAGTAAAGCACTACCTTCAGTTTATCTCTGGATTTTGCTTTGTCCCTCCAGGTGGTCTTTTTGGACAAGACCCAAGACAGCTTGTGTATGGCTAATATCTATCACAGGAAGTACTCATACATCATTTGGTCCCATTAATTTTGAGAGGTGAACCACTGCAGCTACCTCTCCTTTGCTCAGCCATTGGAATAGCAGGCGGTTCGTTTCTAGTCCTCTGGATTATCTTGGGGGCGTATGGCCCTGAGTTCGGTTCTGTGCATTGTGAATGACACACGCTGGGCTCTCTGAGTCCGTGCCGTAGACCCTCTCTCTAATTCGTTCTAACCCCTCTCTTGCACTGTGCCAATGAAAATGTATTTGAAATATGTATCATCTCTCAACAATGAACACAAAATATTTTAAAAAGAAAATCTATTTTAATAAGTTAGGGCTTACAGAATGATACAGCCTCAAACTACAAGCTTTGTAGTTTGTTGTAGTTGGTTGGATAATTTGACTCAATATTTCTAGTCTTTTGAATAAAAAGCTTCCAAAACATCAAAGCATTCACTGCAAAGTCTCAGCTTCATTCAAGCTTTTTTATTGGAGGTAAAAATGATAGAAGGTATTGTCATGTGCTATTTTATACATACAATTTTTATTATGAGAAGAATTTATGCTTATTATAGTAATATGGATATATGAAACACCAAGAAAACAAAAATACACATAATTACCATTACTAGGAAATAAACACAACTATAATTTTAGCTTATACTTTTCTACCAGTTCTCTAGGTATAATTGTGTATATGTTTTAAACAATGGTACACACACTGTACATGTATTGCAACCTATATTTTTCACTTAATTATATAATGTAAACATTTCTTAACCCATGAAATATCCTTTTTAATTAAATTAACATTTCAATATATAATATCCTTTAATTTATTTCCTCATTTTCCTATTTTAAGTCTATTACAAATAATCCTGTGGTCAATATCTTTGTATGTGAAGTTATCATGCAGTTCATCTAATTTCTTTTTTTATTATTTTTTATTTTTTTAATATATTTTATTGATTATGCTATCACATTGTCCTATTATCCCCCTTCATTTCCCTCCACCCTGAACACCCTCTCTCACCCACATTCCCCCCCTTTACTTCAGTCCATGTGTCATAAGTTCTTTAGCTTCTACATTTCCCATACTGTTCTTGCCCTCCCCCTGTTTATTTTCTATCTACCTTCATTGCTACTTATTCTTCGTATC
>CM052545.1:88316391-88414383 GCA_028533065.1 Trachops cirrhosus | reverse complement strand
TCCATTGGTTCCCTGTGCATCTTTCTTCATTAAACTTACTGTAGCCTGCATTTGTTCAGCTAATTTGTGACCAAAATCAGCCAATTCTGTGAGTATCCTGATCACCAGTGCTTTGAACTGTGCATCTGATAGGTTGGCTATCTCTTGGTCGCTTAAAAGGATGGGTTCTGGAGCTTTCAATTCTGTTTTGTTTTGTTTTGCTTTGCTTTTTGGTCTTGTCGAGCTCCTGTAGTGAGGGGCGGGGCCTTAGGAGCTCACCAGGGCGGGGCACCCCAGTAGCTGGGTTGTGACACTGTATGTGGGGGCGGGGTCCAAGAAGGAACAATGGCGCTTGCTCTGCTCTCTGTAGGACCCCAGACCCTTCCGCTGCTTTCCGCAAGCCAACCGGGCCCCTCTGGCACCAATTCTGGTGTGGGTGGGCCTGTGCACCCTGTGGAACCTTCCTCCTCAGTCAGTGACCCAAAACTCTATTTCCCAGTGCTGGGACCCTGAGTTGCATGCAGTGCCTTGCTTCACAATGTCCGCCTCGCTGGGTCTGCTGGTCGCCACCCCCTGGCTGGGGCCCACCAGCCACTGCTGCTTATGCGCCCAGGGTCTGCCTGCTGCGGGCTTGTGCCGCCCTGGGTGCTCAGCTCTCTGCTCCGCGTCCCTCGCCTGGCTACCCGACTCCGCCCCTCTTACCGGTCTGGACGAAAGTGTCTATTTTTAAATCCTTGGGTGTCCGACTTCCATACACTTCAATTTTCTGTCAGTTCTGGTTGTTATTTTGTTTCTATATTGTTGTTGTCCCTATCTTGATTGTGCGAGGAGGCACAGTGCGTCTACCTATGCCTCCATCTTGGTCGGAAGCCTCATCTAATTTCTTTACAATAAATTTTATAGGAGCTAATACCTGGGTCCAATGGATTTAAAGTTTTAAGACTTCTGATATATACGCCAAACGGTCTTCCATGAGGATTGTGCACAACTGCACTACCTACCAGCAATTTTTGAGAGTGTATCATTTGTTACACCACCATCAATATTTAGTTTGCCCACAAAATAATAATAAACATTGTTAGTTTCATTTTTGTTTTGATAACTAACTCTATACCAAGATTTTGAAAACTAGTCAATGGTGATGGTATAAAGAATCTACAATGCCCTGGCTGGCGTAGCTCAGTGAATTGATCGCAGGCTGCAAACCAAAGGGTGGCTGGTTCGATTCCCAGTCAGGGCACATGCCTGGTGATGCAGTTACCAGCCAGCAGTAACCACAATTGCTGCAGATGATCAAGGAAACAAAAGAAATACACACAGACCACCGAGTCCTGTGGTGGAATAGGAACAGAACCGCCACTCTCTTAAGAGGGGGAGCACTGCGCCTTCCCACTCAAGCAGGCTTTTATTAGGTTCTTTGGGTAGGAATACAGATACAGTTTTTTGATTATAGTCTGGCAGGGAAGATCAAACAAGTAGATAACTTTCAAAGAGCTAAAAGGGCTCATGCTGAGTTGGGGTCTTATCACCTAAAAAACGACAGGACCTAAAAGGCTAGTTTCATTTTCTGCCCATGCCTTCATATTCTAATTAAGAGCATCCTCCAGCAAAGTAAGCTTCATAGGACCTTGCATATTCTCTGCTTCTGGCCTAATTACCCCGGGAGGTCCGCTGGCTCCAGGCTCGGACTGCACCACCCCTTATTATTGCCACCGGTCTGAGTCGGGCAGAGGAGACAAAGGCAGTCGGGAGATTTGAATTTCCCACAGGCAGAATAAGGACTCGGGTTTTGTCAAAGCCGAGGGGTGGAGGTGGATCACCCCCTTTTCCACAGCCCCCTGAGTCTCTCCCTGAGGGCCTTCCCATGTGATTGCACCTGTCTTAGGTCCATCCTCCTCTGAGAAATGTTACCCGTCATCAGCTAACCAACCAAGCAATGGGGGCCAGACATGGAGCAGGCAGTGTGCATGCCAGGGATACAAGCTTGTCTCCTTAATGTCTCCTCGTTCAGAGGTCTCTCACTCAGCCTTAGCCATGGGGGGTTACAGCTTCCTGAAACCAGGCAGGGTGGCTCCCAACAGCCTGGGTTGTGAGTCAGGTCCCCAGTGCGGGCCACATGAGAAGCAACCACACATTGATATTTTTCTCTCTCTCTTTCTCCCTCCCTTCCCCTCCCTAAAATAAATAAAAAAATAAAATCTAAAAAAAATAGAATCTACAAAATAAAATTTGTGTTTGCTTATAAAATTTGGAAAATGCTTAGAAAGACAAGAGCTTTCTTTATACAAGGTTTCTCAGAGTCTTTAACATGCTTAATTTAACACACTAAAATATAGTGTGAATTGCCAAATATCAGATTTCAGGTTCTCAATTTGCTTCCTTCTGATGGAAATGTTTTCTATAATGGAGATTTGTCTGTTCGCATAATAAAAAGACCCCAAATTCAAGTTGAAAAACAGTATTTTTGAGGCTCAAAGTTGGCTGTTGTGTTCAAATTGTTTTTCCTTTAATGTTCCCTTTTTTGTTCACAATTGCCTGCATGCTTAAAGTAGCTGCAAGCTTAGATAAGTCTTTTGGGGGAGGAAAAAAAGAGAGAAAAAACTAAGTTTTGCTAATTTTATGTTAATTATTTATTGATAAATAAAATAGTTTTCCATACTTTGCTTTTTTTGACTGGTTGTATAATCATTCATTTTTGGTTTCAGTAAAAAATCAAATCAGGTTTAAAATATTTCTTAAGAATATTCCCAGGAACTTGACCATTAGGTAATTGTAACTCGAACTGTAAGGAAAACATTAAGGTGTATTTTCTGAAAAGAATTTTACCATCTTTCTAACCTGCAGTTTTTCCTCTCTGATGCAACAAAAGAAACTAGGCATTATTCTACGGGTGACATGCTATCATATAAAAGATTCTTAGAGAAAATTGACCAATCATTCCAGCACTCTCAGAATTTTCAATCTTGTTATAAAATAAAGATACACATTAGTAGTGTTTGTGTTTTGAATTCTTTTTCAAGATGCATATTATAGAAAACATGCAAAATTAAATGCTACATTTTAAAAGTTGTAAAGTTCTGTCTTTTGATAGAATGTTGAATTTACAGGTATTTGACCAAACTGTACATGAAACTCAAATACAATTTCTTAAAATTATTAGTGATATTTCCTCATACTCCATCAAGATACAGGACATGTGAGATGTAAACTATTTGGGTTGTATGAGGTCTGGCCAGAAGGTATCCAGCCATGTAATATAAAAAATAGAGACGCTTATTAAAGAAGATACCAGATACAAGAAACATTGTACAAAAGACAATGATGCTTCAGTCCCCTTCAAAGTGGGCACCTTGGGACCTCAAACAATTCTCCGAATCCCCATTAGCTGCTCTGTCATAGTTTTCTGAATCTCATTAATGGTTTAAAATACCTTCCATTTCAAAGGTGATTTTAGTCTTGGGAAAATCCAGAAGTTGCACGGTGCCAAATCTGGGCTGTAGAGGAGCTGAGTCACCTGGCTGATTTTATGTTCTGTCAAAAAACTTTGCATGAGACATGATGCATGAGAGGTGTGTTGTCATGATGAAGCTGCCAATCACCAGTTGCCCATACCTGAGGCCATTTTTATTGTATAGCATCTCTCAACTGATGAAGAACAAAGGTGTAGTATTCCTTATTAATTATTTGGCCTGGAGGGGTGTACTCATGATGGACAACACCTTCCCAATCAAAAAATGCAGTTAACATTGTCTTGATCTCGCTGCAACTTAGCCACACTTTCTTTAGGCATGGAGGACCAGGCGGCTTCTATTGGGACGGCAGAGCATTCGTTTCCAGATCACAGTCATAGACCCAAGATTCATCTTCGGTTTTGACCTTCTTGAGGAAATCTGGTTCATTGGTAGCAGTTTGAATCAAGTCATTAGCAACTGCAGTACAATGTTCCTTCTGCTCTGGTAGCAGAAGTCGTGGAAATATTTCCATGACACGTTTCATGCCAAGATCCTGCGTCAAAATCTCAGACTCAGTAGTTTTTGGAATCCCCAGATCAGCTTCTAGTTCTTTCATTGTCAGTTGCAGATTTTTGTTTATTTCAGTCCACATACATCCAACATTCTCAGATGTTCTGCTTGTTGCAGGCCTTCCAGGACATGGATCACTTTCAGCAGATTCTCAACCATCTTTGAAGCATTTGTGCCACACTTTTATTTGCACTGCACTCATTGCATCATCCTTGAAAGCCTTCTGAATTATTCAAATATTTTCCATGGAAGAATGTTCAAATTTAATGCAAAATTTCATGCAGATTTGTTGTGCTACTCGCTCAGTCATTTTCAATGTGACAGCCACACACCACCCCCACTGACTACTACAGTGAAGTCCTCATTGTTCACCCATGTTCATTACAGCACACTCTCCTTGGCTGCTAAATTATATCAATGTTATGCAAACCATTCTTGTTATATTAATGATGGCTGGACTTTTTCTGTACAGACCTTGTATACAAAAAAGCCAGAGGGTTTCTTTTTTTAATGCTGAAAGCAGAAAACATGTTATTGATACTGACATAGTGTGACCCTCTAATATCAAAAGTGAGAGGAGATGTTTTCTTGGAAGGTAAGTAAATAATAAATTGGGAAAAATCTGTGAATATTTTAACACATGTTTAATTAGTTAACTTTATGGAAAGAAACTCCTTGTTCTTTTTTTTTTTTTTTTTTTTTGCAGAAAGGACATGCAAGTTCCTACTTTCTCTGTAATTTAATAGAAACCAGATGGGTGTTTACAAATAATTTACAACTCTGTCGCTAGGGTCAGTGTTCATACAACTCAATATTGCTACCTGTTTTCAGTATGTATTATGTCTATTATGTATAACCCCTTTTTGCTACCCATTTTCAATATGTATTATGTCTATTCTGTTCTTCTATTCCTCCATTACTGGCACCTTTTATGTTATGGACACATTTTTCTAGTGTAATTTTTTAATTCCTTTGTTGTTGCTTTCATTATATTTTTTTGAATTATGTTCTTAGTGATTGCCCTGGAAGTTAAAATTAGCATACGCATTTATAATTTAGTTCTGATATATATCAACGTAATTTAAATAGTATGCAAAAGCTTTGCTCCTAAATGACCCCAATCTTTTTCTTCTCCCTGTGCTATAATTGTCCTACAAAGTATATTATGTTTATATAAGCTCATTCCCATAGTTTTATAATTATTGCTTTATACTATTGTCTTTTAGCAGAAGAGAGTAGGACAATACTGGACAGAACTCATATTCCCTCTCAGTGCTGCACAGACATAAATGGCCATCTATAAAAATGACACCCCACCCAAAATGTAAATCATAAGGATGTCTTGGCATAGCTCTCTTCTGTTACTGAACATACAGCAAAGCTTGTTTGTAATTGTTTGTTATTGCTTCCTTTTTAGTCAGCTTTTTCTTTCTTTAAATGTTTTTATTGTCATTCAAGTAGTTTTCTGCCTTTCCCCCCACCCCAGTCCACCCCCCAGCCCTCCCCACCTCCCTCCTATTTCCACTCCTGCCTCCCCAGTTATTGTTCACGTGTCCTTTATAATTGTTCCTGCAAACCCTTGACCCTTTTCCCCTGAAATTAACCTCCCCTCTCCTCTCTGGTCACTTTCAGCCTGTTCTCAATTTCAGTGTCTTTGGTTATATTTTGCTTGTTTGTTTGTTTTGTTGATTAGGTTCCCGTTAAAGGTGAGATCATATCCATATGATCTTTAAATTTTTAAAAGATTTTATTTATTTAATTTCTTAGAGAGAGGGGAAAGAAGGAAGAGAGGAACGTGTGAGAGAAACATCCATTGGCTGCCTGTAGCAGGCCCCTAACCGGGGACCTGGCATGAAACCCAGGCGTGTGCCCTGTTCGGGAATCAAAATAGCAACCTTTCGGTTCGCAAACCAGCACTCAATTCACTGAGCCACACCAGCCGGGGCTGCTTTCTTTTCTAATTGTGGAATTGATATCACCTGGCTCTGTCTTCTAGTATTTTATTTTTCTTCCTTTTTATTTAAATGTAAGAAAAATTTCTTGAAATCTTATAATTTACTCTTTGATTTTTTTTGCAGTGATCAACATGTTGTTTATTCTCACCACTTTATTTTTTATTTAGCAATAATCTTTGTTGTTTAAGAATGTTCATAGGTTGGGGTTTTCCAAATTTTACTGCTTGCGTGACTTGGCTTCCTTCCATATTTGTAATTTTTCTTGCTCTTATAATATGTGTCTTTCAAATGGGACCCTTTGTTCTATTATTTTTCTTATTTTTTAATTGCTGAAGTTTAAAATGTCCTGTCATTCCTGGTCTCATGTTTTATTTTTAAAAGCTAGTATATCTGAAACTAAGATGGATCAAATATTTTTGTAATTATCTACTCAAATTATCAAATTCTATACCAAGAAAATCAGCATTTTCTTCATTTGGGCAGTTTAGAAGATTCACTTGCTTGCAAGAAGTACCAGATAAACTATAATCCGACAAGTTTCCAAGGTTAAAAAGCTTCATTTTCAAGGGAAAGGATTCTTCTTCTCTATTTTTATGTTTGTCCTGTTTGTGTGGCTCTGATGAACTAGGCGGTAACTTCAGCTTTCCTAATCGTCATAACTTCTCTGAAGTGGAGATTTCTGGAGCTCTCTTTTACTTAAAATACTCTTTGAGACATTGGTAAGCTGGGCGTGATCACAGACAGCATCTGAGGCACTCTTTGAAGTCTCATTTAGGGTCATGCTTGTCTCCAGGAATTGCCTCACAATTTCCCAAACAACAGCCCATGTTACAGTCGAAAGTAGTCTGTGGACTGAGCTGAAGGGAAGTAGCCAGGCTGTGTCACTGTGTAGGATTCTAGTTACCTGCACAGAGGATGTAACTAACACAGAAAGAGTATTCAATAGGTAGAATGCCTGCATTGCTATGTTTTGCACGGCCATGAAGCTTAACGAGCACCTTAATCCCCCTCCAGCTGGCAGATTGTCCATTAAGGCAATGCCTCCCTCTTTTGCTTATTCTACCAGCTCAGGCAAGTCTTAATGAACCTGAGTGCTGCACCCACACTTCTGTGCTGCCATGCAGTGAACTTCCTGACATCTGTACATTTAAGACCTATTAGGTACACGTACAACATAATTTTAAGGAGCCCAGATTTTTAAGTCCTTGCTATGCATTAGATTCCAGCAGGGATTTTTTGTTTGTTTTTATTTTTAAAATACTGATGCCCAAGCCCTACCCCGAATTATTTATAATTGAATGTTTGTGGGATTGTTATTTGAAAAATTTCCCCCAAGCAATTCTGATGTGCAGCCAAGGTTAAGAATCACTTGTTATGGAGCTATATTTGTGTCATTTCTTTTCCCTTGACAAGCTGTATGACTGACTTGTATAACCTGGGTTATCTGTAGGAAGAAGGCCATCATGGTAAGGGTGATACAAAGTCACTATATCGAACGTGGTGTGCATCTGTGGGATGCTGGAGCTATAGCCTACAGGAAGCCAGCAATATTCTCCTTGAGAACGATCTATTTGCCCACGATAAGTTAATACTACTTTATTTTGTTCAATGGGTATAATGTATTGTTATTAACCTTAAAGTGATCTTTACCTTCTAAGAAGGAAGATGCTCTCAGATTATTAAAATATGTTCATTTCTTAGTGGCTCACTTAAAAGGCAGCATTTATGGGACTTAATGCAGTGAGGCTAGAGTCATTTTTTAAGAAAGATGAAGACATTATCCTTGTGGAATCTGGCCCTTACTTCATAAAACTAGGGGAAAACAAACATGAAATATTATGATAATTGCTATGATGAAGGGAAGCCCAGTATAGCACACAGTTAACTCAGATTTCAAGTTTGCCTACAAGTGGTTGGGGAGCAGAGAAGTTATGTGTGGGCATCAACAAAGTCTTAGTATAAAGAGCCCTTAGTACAGAGAACCCCAAATAAAATACAGGAGCTGTGGAATCCAGATAAAACTCAGGAACTTTTCAGTTACATAATCCTGGCCAAGCTCTTCCCTCACACTTGAAACCAATATGATACTAATTGGCATGTGTAACTTTTCAAGGATATAGTGAGAAACACTATCAGGAAATACTGTATGTGAAAGCAGTTTGGTAATAAGGAAGCTCTTTATAGATGCCATATACTATTAATGGTACTTATAACATCATGCTTTCTTTGAAGTACATGGCACAAAATATATTCATAAAACTAAATGTAGAAAACATGCTGAAAAACTTGGCAATTAACCATAACAGGAAGGATGTTGTATTTCTACAAATGTTAATCACCTAATTAAGAGCAGTATATATCTTTATTTTGATTTTCACAGAGCAGTCAAATTTGCTTTTTTGGTTGTTGATAGGGTGATGCTTATTATCCTACCCCACATATTTCCTTAGAGGGAACAATGCTAATATTCTAGTCTCCAGGAGGAAAGAGGCCTGGAGGGGAATAAATGTTACAGATTCTCCTCTAATTTCACTCCTGCCGCTCTCATGGAAAAACTCTTGAACAATTGACCCAAGCAATTAACGAACTGAGAGGCTGAGACAAAGACGGTTCCTAAGTTCCTTCATTATTTTTATTTTTTTTCTTCCTCCTTCCCCTCGCATGCCACTAAGCCTCTGCAATGGTCTCAGGCTTGTAAGAGTACATAGGGTTTGCATTGCACTGTGCCCTGGGTTTCAGAATCATAATTTTGTCTAATCGTCACTGAATCCATCATTATAAAGCCTAAGCAACACACCAACTCACAGTTGTTGCTTCAGACAAAACTGCTGTGCTAACAAATAATATAAGTAATCCATGGTTGAAGCAATAGCTGTTTCTCTCCCCTGTTTCACATGCCGTGACTCTGCTTGCCTCTGCTGGGTGCAGCGAGATGTGCATTTTCATTCCGAGGCCAGGCCAAGCCACTGCCATCGCTGACATGTCATTTTCATGCCAGTGGTCAAGAATGCAAACTAGGGATTGAGCAAAAGGGAAAAAGGATTCATGGACGTAGACAACAGTGTGATGATCAGTGGGGGTAGGGGGAATTAAGCGACTAAACGGTAATGGAAAAAATATGATAAAGGTTAAATTTTAAAAAGTGTGAAAAAGTTTATCCTAACCACACAATCACCCTTAACCTTCCACTTGGTCGTGGAAAGCACCATAATTCCTCAAATCTCCTGTGGCAAATCCCAAAGCCGATGAAGCTGGGCTGCTTCTCCTCCTGCAGGAGGCAGGTGCAAGTCATGGGACCGTGAGCAGAGAGGCATAATTCTAGCCCAGGGAGGGGAAAAGTAATTTATTTTAATACTGGCCAGGTAGCCTTAGCTCCAGAAAAAATCTAAAATCTAATTAGGCTTCTGAGAGAGGGCCATCTGAATAAGAGTATGCAGAACAAGAACTGGGAATAGAAGAATTTTGAACTTAATTTTTACAGATTCTAATTTATGAAAAATAATGCATTTTAATTTTTCCCTGGGAATTTAATAATAGGAGAGGTTCCATGTTATTTGAAACCAAATGATCTATTGCAATGCGTGCCAGTGCCTTAGGTGTGACACTGCTCCTCTGTCCCAGGAACATAAATCAAATTTCATATTTGCGATTGGGGGAGCACTTAGCTGAAGATGGCAGTGGGTTTGCCTGAGCCCAGCAGGGTCTCCTGTCTCATCTACTTCTCCTCTCTCTCATATGGTAAATAGACCACGCTTTTCACCAGGAAGCAAGGGAAGCCTGCTGTTTACCTGCTATTCTTGTTTTGCCCTGTTAAACATTCCTTCCTAAGAGGAGCCAGTGATCTGTCTTGCTGTTTCTTATGATACCTTCTCTGACTTTCTCTTGCATTGACAAGCTGAGAGACAGGCTATGACCCTTAGGCAGCAGGCTAGAAAAAGCTCAGAATCTGATGTACAGACCCACAGGCCCAGATGCCGCTCCTCTAGGTCTAGAGCAGAGCTTTTTGATACCATAGAATATAATATGAGCCACCTGTATGATTTAAATGCCCTAATAGCCACATTAAACAACAAAACAATCAGGTGACATTAAATGTAATACTGTTTTATCCAACCCAGTCTATTCATGCTATTATTATTTCACCATGTAACCAATATAAAAATTATGACTGAAATACCCTATCTTCTCTCTTTGAAATCCAACATGCATTTTATACTTTGCGCATGTCTGAGTCCAAACAAGCCGCATTTGAGGTGTTCATGACACTGGTGCTTAGCGGATTCTTATTAAACAATGCAGGCCTAGAGATCTGATTTTCTTTCCATCAGAGTGTGGGAGACATTGGAATTTCTTGACTAGCTTTTTAATAAAACATTCCAGAGGTACATATTACCAAACAGCATACCAGCAGAACTGTATTCTATTATTTATAAAAGGAGGGCTTATACACTACCTTGAGCCTCACCTGCTTCTTCATATCTGTTTTCACTTAGTTTAGCACACTTATTGTTGAAATTATAAAGCCTGATTTATATTTCACCTGGTTAAAAAAAATATTCTAACTTACCAGGTCAGCAGACCTATGGTTTCCTGTAAGACCTATATGAATTTTGAGCTCAATCCTTATGAACTGTAATAGTTTATAAACAGATACATGAACTACTACTCATAGGCAAGGCTTGCAACATTTTAAAGAGCATAGAATACTTCACAAAAATTGACAGAAAAAATAATATATTTCAACTGAAGTAGATGTATGAGGTCTTTATAATTACATTCCTTATACTTTCATTAACAAATTATTATTTACTAATTTATATTCTAGATAGAGTGCAAAACTCATCTAAAGATGTTTATGCATATAGGGCAATAAAAAAGAGACATTTTAAATTCCAACAACAAAGTTTACATACTACCGACCTTTAACTTGATATATTCGATGTTGTCCAATAAAGATAATTACTTTTCTATTGTAATGTAATGTCATAGTGTGTGACCATTCATAGTAATAGAGGACTTTATCTGACTGCCAATAAAATAGCAAAAAAATCCAATTAATGAAGTTCCGAGGTGTCATAATGATAATTACCATACCAAAGGGATATTTCACTCAATTAAATCATTGTATAGAGACTTTAGCAGAAATTTCAAACATTCCATCAGCTATCAAGTGAAGATAAAGAAAGATAGGCCCTTTGAACATGCACACGTTTTTACCTTCTTCATGGGCTCCTCTAAGTCTTGAAAACACAAAAATCTCCTTATATGGTTCAATTATAAAAGGCCCCACTATAATGTTATGGAACCCAGCACACTCAGTCACATAAAATTCTCATCTCTATTATCAACGACGAATTACAGTGAATATATAATGCTTGTATTTTGCTTTTCCGTACCATCAATTAACTTAAGAAGTATTTGAATAAAATAGGTGTAAGACAGTATGAAATGATCATTAAAACTGAAGGCTCTGTAGCCACAATACCTGCATTTAGGTCTTAGCTACATAACTGGGTAGCTCTGTAATCCTGAACAATCTGTTAACTCGATGCGCCTATAATTCAAAAAATGGTATCCCATTTTTAATTTATAAAAAGGTACAGCTTTTTCTCTTTGAATTGAGATTCTTTATCAAATAAAAACGGGGTAAAAAAACAATTGAAAAAGTTAAAATATTTTCTAATCACATGAAGTGTTCCAAATTCCAAACAAAATCCATCACCAAGACTCCTTAGTAAACATACCTTCTTCACATCCTGACCTCTATCTTTTTTTATTGGAAGATTAATAACATGTATCTTAGCAACAACACCTGGACCCAAGGCACATGGGAAAGTCTTGGCAGCATCCAAGGTTAAAGTGCTCCAAGTATGAATTGAATGCCAAGAAACTATATACCACTTGCCTCTAAAATATATTAGTAGACTTGTATAGATGGAAGAGATAAATAAAAACAATTAAAAAGAAGAAAAAGGAAGGGGAAAAAGAAGAAATTGAAAAATGCTTACTAGATAGGAGAATGGTCTAATTTAAGCAAATATAAATTTAGGTATTCATCTAATACTAATAAATAGTTGGCCTAGTGTTGGGCTTGAGATCATAACTACAAGAAGAAATAACTACATAATTATTGATTACAGAAGAAAAACCAAAGGTGGTGTTTCATATGCATAAACAAAACTTACTAATGTCTGCACACATGTTAGAGACAATTCCTATGCAACATCATGGGCAAAAGGATAGGAAGCACAAGGGAGCAGATTTCCATATTGTGGCCAGATATCAACAGCCCCAAATACCTCACCAGCAAAGTTATTAGAATAAAGTTAAGCAAAGTAACTTTGATAGGCAAATATAACTTTGATAGGGAAATATAGACACACTGTTATTCATATTTTCATCTTTATACATGCAGAAATTGAAGAATAACTGTAAATGAAGATTCAAGTTTTCAGTGGATGTGAGAATATCAGAATCTCCAACTGTCCTAAAGAAAGAAAACGCATATTGTGGGACTCCTCAAGATCGGGGATGGGTTTGTGAAGTTCAGAAAAGATTAAAGAGGTGAGACTTTCTCAAGATCGTTACTGAGATGGAATATATGTGTACTAACTTGCCTGATGAATCCTAGGGCAGGTGGAAATTAGTAACCCAAATTTAAGTATTCTGACTCAAAATTTTAAACTCTAGTGGCTCGGAGCCTATTAAAAGATTTATGCAATCTGACTTCTGGCCAAGATGGAGGCATAGGTAGATACACCGTGCCTCCTCGCACAACCAAAAGAAGGACAACAACAAATATTAAATCAAAAAATAAACAGAACATCCAGAAAACTAAACTGTATGGAAGACCAACAACCAAGGACTAAAAGAAGAAATATTCATCCAGATCAGTAGGAGGGGTGGAGACAGGCAGCCAGGCAGAGAGGATTCGAAGCAAGGCAGCAGCTGGTGGACTGCGGAGGATGCTGCGGCTGGCGGAGCAGGCAATCCCACATTCACATGCAGATAAACTGGGAGGAACAACTGGGGAGCAAGACAGACCATGCAACCCAGGGTTCCTACACAGAGAAATAAAGCATCAAAACCTCTGACTAAAAAAATCTTTGGGGTTTAGGGCAGCAGGAAAAACTCCCAGCCTCACAGGAGAGTTCGTTGGAGAGATCCAAAGGGTGCTAGAACTTACACAAACCCACCCACCCAGGAATCAGCATCAAAAGGGCCCAATTTGCTTGTGGGTAGCAGGGGAAGTGACTGAAAGCTAGCAGACAGCAAGCAAGCAGCGGTGTTCCCTCTTGGACCCCTCCCCCACATACAGGTTCACAACACAGCCACATGGGTTGCCCCATCCTGGCAAATACCTAAGGCTCTGCTCCTTACTATGTCACAGGCATACCCTAAGAAATGTGGCCCAAATGAAAGAACAGGTCAAATCTCCAGAAAAAATACAACTAAGCAATGAAGAGATAGCTAACCTATCAGATGCAGAGTTCAAAACACTGGTAATCAGGATATTCACAGAATTGGTTGTGTATGATTGTAAAAATAGGAAAAAGTGAAGACTATGAAAAGTGAAATAAAGGAAAATGTACAGGGAACCAACAGTGATGGGAAGGAAACAAGGACTCAAATCAATGATTTGGAGTACAAGGAAGAAATAAATATTCAACCAGAACAGAATGAAGAAGTAAGAATTCAAAAAAAATGAAGACTTAGGAACCCTCAGGACAACTTTAAACATTCCAACATCCAAATCATAGCAGTGCCAGAAGGAGAAGAGGAAGAACAAGAAATTGAAAACTTATTTGAAAACATGATGAACATGAGAACATGAGAACTTCCTTAATCTGGCAAAGGAAATAGACTTCCAGAAGTCCAGGAAGCTCAGAGGGTCCCAAAGAAGTTAGACCTAAGGCAGCACACACCAAAGCACATCATAATTACATTATCCAAGATTAAAGAGAAGGAGAGAATCTTAAAAGCAGCAAGAGAAAAGGAGACACTTACCTACTAAGGAGTTCCCATAAGGCTGTCAGCTGACTTCTCAAAAGAAATCTCACAGGCAAGAAGGGGCTGGAAAGAGTTTCAAAGTCATGAAAGACAAGGACCTACAGCCAAGATTGCTCTATCCAGCAAAGTTATCATTTAGAATGGAAGGGCAGATAAAGTGCTTCCCAGATAAGGTCAAGTTAAAGGAGTTCATCATCACCAAGCCCTTATTATATGAAATGTTAAAGGGACTTACCTAAGAAAAAGAAGATAAAAAATATGAACAGTAAAATGACAACAAACTCACAAGTATCAACAACCAAACCTAAAAAAACAAAAATAAACTAAGCAAACAGCTAGAACAGGAACAGAATCACAGAAATGGAGATCACATGGAGGGGTACCAGTGGGAACGGGAGGGGCGGGGAATGGGGGAAAAGGTACAGGGAATAAAAAGCATAAATGGTAGGTACAAAATAGGGGGAGGTTAAGAATAGTATGGGAAATGGAGAAGCCAAAGAACTTATATGTATGAACCATGGACAGAACTAAGGTGGGGGAATAATAGTGGGAGGGGGGTACAGGGTGGAGAGAAGAAAAGGGAGAAAAAAATAGAACTGTAATAGCATAATCAATAAAGTGTATTTTTAAAAAAGATTTATGCAATCTATATATTTTGACTTACAGTTTTGATCATCTGTTCATATTCTGAGTCCAAAAAACAAAATGCCTTAAAATTCTAAAAATCAATATGTTTGAATAATTTTGAGATGTATCTTACTGAAACATTGGATATTGAAGGTTGAATTCCTGGCTCATACAGGTCATGAAGAAACGGTTTTGGTCTCTAAGCGGGCGTCCCAGATCTTAACCTCAGGCCGGGCCACTTTGTCATCAAGAGACTTTATTTTTACTTTCTAACAGGATTGCAGGGGTTAAAACAGTACAGTGTAAAACCAAAAATAATATCCCAAGAACATTTCAGAGGACACACACACACACACACACACACACACAGACTTAGGATGATTCTACAGAAGGAGGCACAAAGCAGTAGAATAATAAATATGCTTTTTTCCCCTAACAGAAAGTGATTGTAGAATTCATTCTGTTTATGTTCCTGTTTTGTAATAAAGACTAAAATGTAGAAAATAGTGAACTGAAACAAAAACCCTTCTCTCCTGATTTCAAGTCAGGGACTATTGTGTTTCTGCTTATGTATTTTGAAAGTAACTAAAATTAAACAAATAATAGAAGGCAAAAAACCCCACAAATATTTAATGAAAATTAGTAAGTAGAAAGAGGCCTTAGATGATCAGAAAAGACTTACACAGGAGGAGGAGCTTGTGCTGGGTGCTGAGGAGTGTAAATCTCAGATGACAATGGCTCTATAGAGGGAGACCAGCTTGGAGAGCAGGGTATTTCTACTCTGTGTCTTCGAGGGTCATACAGGGCAAATTTCTTTTCATGTCTCCTCTAACTGTACTGCAACCAATTTTAGTATCCCTCTCAGTCAAGTATCCCCACTAATTTCTTATATATTTTACGCAAGAATGAGTATTTCCAAAACACTTTCCCACATGTCTTCTGATTAGCACACTTACCCTGTAATATAAGACTGTTAACATTCTACCTATGAGAAATTCCAGGCTCATGCATTTCCCCTAATTTACCCACAGTCACATAGCTATTTAACCACAAAGATGGATTTGAATGCTGGTCTTCTGACTCCAAGCTTTGTGATTTTCTATCACATCACAGCCAGGATTTATCCAGCCAGACACTGAGACAGTTCTTGGCCAATGGAAAGTACTGGAAAAAGGTGCAGAGGAATTTTGGAAAGATTGCTACGCCTTTTTGTCAAGGAGATGATTGTAACTTTAATGTGAATTTAACTTCACGGAATTCCAGCTCAGCTGTCTCATAAATCTGCTTCCCTCATGGCTACTTAGATGTCCTCGGGCTTTTCTGTTGGCAGAAAGCACAGAGATTAATGTTGCCGGGATATGTCTAATGTCCCACATGCATTGTATGGCTCTTCTTTGCACCATCTAACTCCATCTAGTCAAGGGTAAGGGAAGGATATGATAGGATTTTTCTACATTAAAAATAAGTACAGATTACTGATAATGATATTATAAGCAGGTGTTAGGAAAGGCCGCAATACAATGTTTTTATGTTTCTGCAGAGACCAAATCACCTGCATGTCTATGCTTTACTTCTTTATCGAGGCCCAAGCTGAGTTTACCAATAATTTTGCAAATCTAAGACAAAATCAGTCACAACAACAACACTGGCCAAACAGTTAAAATACAGTCAAGGGGATTATGTTTTACAGTATACTATTGTGGAAAAGGAAAAATCTTTTCTTTTTTTTTTTACCCTTCTAGGTTCTTGGCTGAGACCCTCGCCACTTTCTAATAGAAGACAGATCAACAGGAGGAAAACAAACCAACAGAAATTCATTAACACGTATACCTCTTGCATACATGGAAGATAGCCAGGAAAACTGAGTAACTCCCCCGAACGGCCATCCTTTAAATACCATCTCCAGCTAAAAATCAAACAAAAACAAAACAAAACAAAACAAACAATGTTGGGGAGGAGGAGGATCTAATTATGAGACTCTATCAGGAAAAGCAGATTTTTGATGTCTATTCCATCAATAAGAGATTCTAGAAATGTAGTCACCTTCCTCCTCCTAGTACAAAGAGGGAAGACATCCTTACAAATGGAGGGTTCCTTCATGCTCGTGAAAGTCCCTTACAAATGGGTAATTTCTATTCTGTTCGCAGAGCTTGTCCTGTGCCTTCTGTTTCTTAAAAACAACCAGTTTCCAAGACCATCTTTATACCAAGGAGACACATTTGGGGCCCAAACTGATTACAACGGTGGGTGGATTTTGCATTAGACCAATATAACCACTCCTTTCATTCAAGTGCTGTAGCAGACATGCAGGCACTGTGCTCAGACTCCCCTTGAGAAAGGACTTCCTTCCCAGACCTGGGGGAACAGTAGCTTTAAAGTAGACAGCTGTCAGCTTTTCTGGGTTAACTTCAGGTTTGAAGCTAAAGTCCCATTGTTCTTAGGATGGCCTCTGGCCACCGCTAAGAGAGGTGATGTTAGTTAGCCCAGGGCATGGTGTTTTGAAGGCATCCCCTAGGTATTGACGAGCAAGATGGTGCTACAAGGGCGTCCACATCTCCTCCCCAGGCAGGACTCCTCCGCCCGGCAGTGTGCGCTCCAGGGCCCTCAGTGGGCTGGCAGAGACCTGGTAGACACGAACTGCTGCTGTCTGACAGGCCCCCTGCCTGGTTCTGAGACTTCCCACTTCCTTCCACAGCGTTACTCCCAGTTGCTTGAAACTACAGCGACTTTTAAAGTTCATATTAGAAATAATTGGAAATTCTTATCAGGAAAAAAGCTTAGATTCTTTTTAGGCTAAAATGTCACATCCTCTATGAAATCTCTGACATCTCCAGGCATATTTACTCAAGTTTCTTGATTCCACATGCTAGTCATTTTATGTTACAGTGTATATCACAGGGTAATTGTAGTTACTTGGTGTGGTTACCCTTTCTAAATCTGCCAGTATGAAATAATGTTTTTTTTTCACTATATCTCTGTTAGATGTATTTACTGTCTGTATATACAACACACATTTAGAGAGTGGCCTTATTTCTCAGGAAAACTTTGTCATTTTTGAACAGTAGATTGTAAGAGATTAGAGGATTAAGGATGGAGAAAATGTCTGAGAATTATAATCAGTCTCTCCCTGCTGGATGGTCCACCTTACTTTACCCTCATAAAGGGGCTAATAACTGAAACCTGTACTGACTTAGTGCTCAAACACTAGCACATACATTCACATAGGTACATCCTATTCAGTGATATCTAGTACTGCTGAGGAGTGTTTAAATTGGAAATCTTTTTTGAATTCTACATTTCAACAATAAAAAGTTACCCTACAAAAGGACCATTAAAAGGGGGAAATCTTATAACACCATGAATTTCTGAGAAATTATGCAACAGCAAAGCACCCACATTTTACATCAAATCCCTAGTAGAGTTGCAAATAATACAGGAATGGGTAATCAATACGTCAATTACCTTTTGTTCTGGTTTGGTTATTACAGATGCCTGAAAGCCTCTGCAGTAAGATTGATAGCTTCCTTGGTAAATACATTGAGCAATTGAAATATATAGCATATATGGAAATGACTTCTAAATAAATGAGGTAAATTTATTATATAATCCTAACTATCTAGATGATTAAAAAAACACAGTACACATTTTTTATGGGGGGGACACTCTACTCTTTAAGTCACACTTTAATTGAAATAGCCATTAAGATACCTCCTATAGGTCTGTGCCATGATAATTGAAAGTTATAAAATTCAAATATATTTTTGGAGAAGAAAAATAATGTCATTTACTGGCAGGCAATAATAATAAAGTAAAAAAATCCCTGAATTCAAACATTTATATGATTTGGAGGGAAAAAAGCATTATAAATATGATGCAAACAAAATTATTAATAATTTTTCTATCTGAGCTATTATACCATTATTTTGCCTTGACATTTTTACTAATATGGTACAATATTTATGGAAGAAGAAAGGCAAGAATGGTGAACCATATTTTACCGTCAAAAAGTGGGGAGGAAGCTGGTAGGTGGCCAAGAGTTCACCTATTCATGGCTCGTATCCAAGTTCAGATTCCAGTAGACAAAAGTGGGTCAAGTCAAGATCAAGTGAACGTAAAGATATCCTGAATTCTTAGACTAAAATTTTGTAACAAAGCTTTCAGAACCCGTTGTCAGGAGTGGCGCTAATAAAAGGAGATGCAGTTATCCAGGGTAGTCAAATTGAGACAGATGAAAACCCAGAGAAGAAGTCTAACTTTCCCTTCCCTTTTCTTCCTTTTCTCTCCTATAAATACTCCTCTATCTTGGCATGCAGACCAGAGTATGCACGTGGCTTGCCATGTCTGCCTGCACTGGCTTGCAACCCATTCTTCTCCTTAAACAAATCCTGTTTGGTGATGGGACACCTAGTTTATATTATTTTTCAGTTGATAGCACTAAGTATCACATATGCTTTGAAATCAGGAAGGAATGGCTGGTGAAGGAGTGTTATGATTGCCTTCCATGTGCAGAAGCTTACAGCAAAGCTGGGAGGCAGAGAGGCAGGATCAGCCCAGACTCCCCAAGGCAGATGCCTGCAGTAGAAGGAGAACCTTCTGGGACGTCTTTCAAATTGCAGCCCGTGGAATGCTTGAGTCACCTCGATGGTCAGGTAAGGCATGGAGATAAACTGAAAACAAACAAACAGATTTTAATACTGTAATTTTCCTGATTTTCCACTTTAGCAAAAAGTTCTACATCAGGCCTTAAAGAGGTAATTAAAGTCCAGCTGTTCAGGAAATTAACTTGAACAGCATTAGAAGGGAAGATATAATACTCTAGATAGAGTATGTCATGTTTATGACATGCTTAATATGATTTTGAGGAAAGAATTGAAAAATGGATTATAACAGAGCATACTGCTCTGTATCACCTTGGCACTGATAAAACTATTACATGAAATTATAAAGTACCTTTACCTGTATATTATTAATAGTGTGGCTCTTAACTTCAGGCATAATCCAGATTGGGACGATGTTTTCACTGAGTCATAAAGATACATGAAGTTAGAATGAAACACAGTCTTCTTCCTAAAGGAAAGATCTGAATAACTTTCATTTTTTTAGTTATTATACAAAACAAATAACAAAATTTACCATTAACAACTTTAAGTGTCCACTTCAATAGTACATATTTCACATTATTGAGAAACAGAACTCAAAGACCTTTTTCATCTTGCAAATCTTCCACTCTCTACTTTCTACCTATTAAACAACAATTCTCATTTCCCCTCTTCCCTCCAGGCTCTGGTAACCACCCTTCCTGTTTAGACACCACAAATAAGTAGAATCATACAGTATGTGCATTTTGGTGACTGGCTTACTTTACATAGCCCAACGGCTTCAAGGTTCATCCACACGTAACACGTGACAGGACTTCTTTCCTTTTTTAAAGACTGAGTAATATTCTATTCTATGTGCATAACACATTTTGTTTACTCATTTATCTACCGGAGGATATTTGGATTGTGTCTACATCCAGGTTAATGGAAGTGCTACAATGAACATGGAGGTGCAAATACTTCTTCAAGACCATACCTTCAGTCCACTTGGTTACATACCCAGAAGTGGGATTGCTGGATAATATGGTGGTTCTATTTTTAATGTCTGGAGGAACGTTCAGGCCTAGCCAGGTAACTCAGTTGGTTAGTGCCATCCCTATATGCCAAGGTTGTGGGTTCGATCCTCAGTCAGGACAAATATAAGAATTAACCATGAATAAGTAAAACAACAAACTGATGTTTCTGTCTCCCTTCCTCTCTTTCTAAAATCAATACATGTAAACAAATTTAAAAGAGGTAAAGTTTAAAATAATCTTCTATCATTAAAAACTGATTTTTAATGATAGAATGATCACATTACTTACTATTAAGGTATAAAAAGGATGTTTATATAAGTTCTGGAAGTGTTTAAATGCATGGGACAACAACATGGCCCCAAAACTGTACTAAATATTACCAGGTGTGACCACATGGTGTTCATTCCCCTTTTTCTAAGAACCCCCTCATCTCCTTTTAACAAATATACAGTATCTCTCTGTTTCTGTGCTTACCTTCTTTAGCAGGATGGCCAGTCCAGATACCTGTTTCTAATTCCAAAAGTGTGTGGTGCCAGATATAGCCTCTTCCCATGCAAGTATATCTATGGGACAGATACATGGCAATTGGAAACCTCTTTGTAGAAGGACCCTGACCGGGTGCTTCCTGCCACAGTTCCCTGGAAGCACTGCCTTCCTCTTCCAGAGCCCAGTGTCTTCCCTGTATATACCCTCTGATTAAATGTATCATGAGTTTGATACAATCGGTTAGCATGCCAGAAACTAGCTGAAACATTTACTAAACAGCTAGGAAATTATACCTTTGCTGGGCATGATAATAGTACTTGCTTTAGAGGTTGTTGAGGAAATTAAATGAGTTATTATTGGTAAAGTGCTGAGCACATAGTTAGCTATTTTACCACCATTGTTGTTACTGCCTTGCAGAGTGCATAAGCACAAGCTATATACAGAGTGCACAAGCACAAAGACACAGATCCCTGTCCCTGTGGCCGTCAGGTGTTCTTGTAAATTCAGCAGAATGAAAGGGTAAAAGCTTTAGGGGTTTCCCCTCACATATCCAACAACCACCTTTAAAATCACTTTCCCAACATTAAACATGATCTTGGTTTAGAAATAAATGGAATTATATGGTATTTGTCTTTAACAGGAACCTAAACAACAAAACAAAGAAACAAGTAAAATATAACAAAGGACACTGAAATGGAGGACGGGATGTCAGTGACCAGAGGGGAGAGGGGAGGGAATTTCAGGGGAGAAGGGAAGGGTTTACAGGAACAAATATAGAGGACACATGGAAAAAACTACGGGGCTTGGAAATGGAAGGGAGGTGGGGAGGGATGGGTGGGTGGGTGGGCTGGAATGGGAATAAAAGATAGAAACTGTACTGAATAATCTAAAATAAAAAAATTAAAAAAAAAGAAAGAAATGGAATTAATTTGCAGTACCTGCTTCTGAGCCCTATTTCCAAATGCTGGCTCTCGCTCACCAATTACCTTTAGTGATTTAGTGCTTATTTCAACATCCCCATAGAATTCATTCAAATAAAATACTCCAGGACATCAAAATGGTTCAGTTGTAATGTACTTCCACAATAGCAAGTTATCAGTCACAAGGTACTCTCCCAAACTGCAGAGAAATTAGAGAAAGACCATCTTATTTATTCTCCTCCATCTACCAACTAACTTAGGCAGGGATCAGAGAAAGCAGAGAATGTGGTAGATTGCTGAATACACAATAGAATTTATTAATCACCTGGGAAATCAATCAATCAATCAATCCATCTTTTTTGACAATTCCTTGTCCCTAGATAGCAAATTACCAAGTGAAAGCAAAAAATTGAACTCAATCTAAAAAAGCAACAAACTGTGATTTCACCCATTTTACACATTTTTGCCCTTTTATCTCATGGTCCCTTTCATGTGCTGTTTGATTCCAGTGGATGATTTGAATGTGTGGATGGCTAGTTTTTTTCCCACAGAAGTAATTAGGGTGTTTGAGAGAGTGAGGCAAGCTGAAGAGCCTATGCTGATTAAAGACTTCTTTTCCCAGTTATAGAGGGTGGACCTGAAATCTCCTCTCCTCCCTGTGGTGCACACGGCGCATATTGGGAAAGCTCCTTACAGGAACCAGAAAAGGCATTTGTTGTGCAGGGTGTTTTCCTTCCCGGGGCTCAAGGCCGCAGGCCTGCCTGGCACCTTTACAGCTTATCTCGGAGTGGGTCACCTGGGCACTCCCAGTGCTCAACTGCTACACAGGTAGCTGGGAAAAGACTGCACAAGATAGTGCTTTTTTACCCAGTAGCCTTAATACCATGCCTATAAATACAGGGAAACATGATTTTGGGTGACTCTTTTACCTTGCAAAATGTCTTCAGATTTTTCCTGATGAGATCTTTTTATTACACACAGAGATCATATTTCTTCACAATCTGTTTCATTGTTATGGCTCAGAATCAAACCCAGTTTTTCTACATGTTTCCTTGAAAACTGATAAGTTTGGGGAAGGGAGGAAGAAAAGGTGGCCATAGTAAAAAGAAAAAGGAAGGAGGGAAGGAGGGAAGGAGGGAAGGAAGGAAAGAAGGAAGGAGGGAGGGAAGGAGGGAAGGAGGGAAGGAAGGAAGGAAGGAAGGAAGAAGGGAAGGAAGGAAGGAAGGAAGGAGGGAAGGAAGGAAGGAGGGAAGGAAGGAGGGAAGAAGGGAAGGAAGGAAGGAAGGAGGGAAAGAGGGAAGAAGGAAAGGAAAAGGAAAACTCCCTTTAGTGACTACTGCTGTGTCATGCTTTCTTGGCTGCCTTTGGTTTCGTGTCTATATGTGTTTCACTGTAGAACACAGGTTACAATGGGCCTGGCTGTTTGCCCAGCTACCAACTGCAGCGGGCATAACCTTTCCATCAGCTGCAGTTGGAAGGTTTACGAACAGCCTGCATCTTTCTGCCTGAAGATTCAGGCAGTGCTCTTTTCTATAACATTCCAAACAATAGAGTTGTCACCTTTATTTGAGGTGCTTCTGACAAAGCAAACAAGGTAAAAATATGGAGACACAAGGCAAAACAGGGTAAATGTGGAACTGCACTTTGCGTAGTGGCTGACATAGTCCCATATATGTTAGTTAGTGATAATGCATATTAGAATATTCCATTTTTCTCTTAAACTAGATCTTAGTGATGTAAATTCTTATAGTTCAAATTTCCTCCTGTACAGTAATAAATCCCGAATCTCTCAGCTGAGTTGAGATATAAACAACTGATCAATGGTATCCATTGTTCTCTTTAGCGCACCTCCCACTGTCACGTCCAACCCATCATACTCAAAAGTGAGATCACCACACTCACACTTGTCCTCCGATATCTTTTGTCCTGGCTCATTAAAGTTGGAAACCCAGAAGTCCTCTTAGACTTTTTACTCACTTCTCATTGTGAGTGGTCACCAAATCATTTGATGACAGCTCTGAATCTCTCCAATTCCTCACTCCCTCTTCCTTACACTGTCCATGTCCTTTCCTCGCTCACATGAACATTTTTAAAAGGAATTACTGCAAGATCTGTAGTAATCTTTGATTAGTTATCCTTAAAAGTATAACATAGATATGCATATAATACGCATACATTAGGTAAGCTACATAATTTGTGGGGTCCTGCACAAAAATAAAATGAGAGTTCAAAAATTGGCAAGAAGTGCTGTGAAAAGAAAGACTAAATACATAAAAATTTTCTTTTTCCATAGCCTGCCTCTCTCTGTGTCTTTCTTTTTTCTCCCTTCTCCGTGATGATTTTTATTTGCTGCTCAATGTCACAGTCCCTCCAGCATGTGTGGGTAAAGAAACTCATGGGCACCCAGGGCCAGGAGTGTGATTCTGAGGCAGCAATTTCTCGGCCCACCAGAATCCGGGTTCCCCTCCCAACATCTGCCAGACCTATGTGCCACGTCCTTGCAAGGTGGGAAGGCAATCACCCTTTCTCATGGACCTGGCCTCCAACACGTGGGAGCCAGAGACCCTCCAGGGATCACAACCTACATGCTGGGATATCATTAGCACTCTGTTCAAGGCCGGATGACAGTCTCTTCCCTGCCCTGTCACTTCCAGAATGAGCAATAACTCATAATAGAATATTCATAGAGGATTACAAGTTTTCCTTCTAAATAAAACAAAAATATAGTGATTGATTATGTAAACTTTGGAATCACAGAGCTTTGCTTCTACTATTCACCAGCTTTGTCATCTCGGATCAATTTCCACAACTCTATGAACCTCTAGTTTTTGCAGATGAGTCTGCAAAATGAGGTATTATTACCAAAACTTTATAGGATTGTTCATAAGGGCTAAATAAAACTATCATTATATTGCTCAGCTAATACTAACTTTAATTGATATAAAATAGTCTACCTTATTCTGTTTATTGCTTTCTACCATGAATTTTAAATTATTTCTTATTAATATTTCCACTATTGATTTATTTAGTAGCATTTTCCTATTATGATTTACCCAGCTTTTTATTTTTTTAATTTTTTTTATCATTTTCTTTGTAGTATGTCTTGAGAAAGACATACTTTCTCAAGTAACAGTAGTTAGATTTTTTTAAACCATGGGGGAGTTTCATGGGGAAGTTTAATCTAAGTTTATTGGGATTAGTGATATGCTAACAAGGATCATACATTTTTACAATCACTTTTATTTTTCTTATTTCAGAGTTCTGCTGGATTAAAAAAACTTTTGATTATTTTTATTGCTCAGCAGTTTGGAAATTATACATTCTTTGGGATTCTTCTATGGTTTTCCCTCAAATTTTTAATAAGCATTTATTACCAGATTTTTTTTATGTACTCCCAGTCCTGAAACAAACCAAGCCCTTAGTCCATTTTCACTGACTCTCAACCCTTTTTCTTTCCATGTTTCTCAAATTTTCCCTATGTGTCTTGTCCTTCTTTTTTCTGGAATTTATCTTTTGTTCTTTTGTGATGCATGCTCCACTTGTTTTCCCCAGATAAATCTGATGTCCTTACCTGCCTGAAAAATGCATTTACCTTCCCCTCTAATTGAATGCTATTATATCTCTAGGTCTCACCCGTGTTTCTCTTCTGTCTTTGCAGCCACTGCTCTCCTCCCTCATTCTGTGCTGTAGGTAAGAAATCTAAGGCTGTTCAAGTCTCATTCCATTGTAGGTACACCATTGTCGTTTTAGGTTTAGCTCCTCTTTGGGGGAACTTTAAAGATTTTATTTTCTTCATTATCGTGATTCAGAAATTTCAGCAGAATGAGTCTACACGTTAGTGCCTGTTTTACTCTTGCATGGCCTCTGGCAGACCCTTTTAACCTGAAGACTTAAGTCTTCACCAAGAAATGAGGATGTCCAGCATCAGTAGAGCGTGTCAAGAATATTCAAGCATATTGTTCTATGAAGCAAATGAGAGCAGTTTTCTGTACAGCTGTTAATTGCCATGGGGTATTTTCCCTCGGGGGTAAGTTAAGACTTCTTTCATTCTACTCTCTTTCTCGTTGGGCATATCTTGCAGGTGAACTAGCCAGGGCACACCCATGACATGTGACTCCCTTTTATTAATGTGACACGATTTTATCAAGCACTCATTTTTTGTACAAACCCCTAGTTTGGCAAGAATTTTGTGTAAATAAACATGTGGACCTTGAATGGTAGGAGGAAGGAAAGGCCATTTTCAGACGCTGCCACCAAAACCTTATGGGGCATCATGTTTCTCTGCTGTCCTTCGGACACTAAGTTGTGGCCTCACCTGACTTTTCTCCTGGATTTTTATTTTTCCAGTTACTTATGGCCTCATCGATCTGCTTCTTATTATAGGAAAAGCTCTGTCTACTTCTATTTCTTATTTTGCGTCTGTGTGTATGCCTGCATGTGTGTGTGAGTGCATGTGTGCGTGTGAGGGGTGTGCTCATCGGTGTGTGTGTTTACTGCTCTTCGGGAGATTTCTGACGGCCTGAGTCCTTGGCTCTGGCTGCATAAATTGGTGAGCTGAAGCTGCCTGCTGCTATGGAGCTGCCCCAGCCTCCCTCTCGGGGTAATAAACGAGGCCGTCTGGCCAGAGGACACTGCGTTAATGGGCGTCATGGATAAGCCTGCTCTGTTTCAGAGCTCTGCTTTTCAAGCCAATCACTGTGTCTGGGACAGGGGAGATGTAGGAAACTGTGACGGAGGGAAAGACTTTACCTTCATTTAGATGAAAACATAAATTTAAAATAACCCTTAAAGTGACTAGATGTGCTGCCAATTAAAGAGAGTTAAGGCATGCTGGTGGGAAAAAATCTGACATTTTCGGCTATGTCGTCTTATAAAACATCAGTCTTATTTTACTTTCTGTAATAAACAAACAAAAAAATAAGCAAAACAGAACAAATCAAACCTCTCCTGTTATTTTTCAATCTATGGCAAATTATTTCTTTATTGAGGAACTGGAATGGAAATGCATGATTTATAATAAGGTTTAAGTACATTTTAAAGTTGAAGGGAAGCAGGGGAAAGCTATCTTGGGGCAGAGAAAGATGGGGAAGAGAGAGACAAGATAAATGATTCACTTATATTCAATGTGAGTCAAGAAACGTGGTGTTAGGAGGTATAATGAAGACCCACGTGACAGTGACTTACCATGTCAATAAGTTTAATTTACCTAACTTATTTTATTTACTGTAGTTTCTTCTAGGTAAAACTATAAAGACAAAAATATACCTCAAGAAAATGTATACTTATTGAGAACTGAGGGAGGAAGATACAGTGAAATAGCTTGGCAGCTAGGGCTGAGAACAACAGGGCTCTCTTCCCTGCCCTTACACGAAAGTACTGCACGATCTTAAGCAAGTGGTTTCACCTTTCTGGATGCCATATTCCTCATCTGAAGAAGAATGTGATGATCGTTATCCTACATCGGTGTTGAAAAGATTAATGCAACGATGTGTCTTAGTACCAACACATTGTTACTAATTGTTGAGTGATGAATAGATACCTGCTTCTTCTTTCATTCCATTCTTTCCTTTAGGTAACTTCCCATTAGTCCTGCCTGACATTGACTTCCTTCTGTAAGGTATGTTTCGTGTAGGATTTCGTATTTCAGTCAAGTGTTTATAGTCAGCACTTGAGATTCAGATTACCTGTCTTTGAAATTCCCTCAGTTTCCCCTTGAATGTCGAGATAATTGCACAGTAGGAGACAGATTTTGGAAGCCAGTGCAGCATCTGGTAATTCAGTCCCTATAATGTAGAGGGGAAAAACACTGAACCATTTTTATCCTGACAATTTCTGAGGCGCCACTGCTAAGACTGAAATAATTTGAGAAAGCAAGCAGATCGTTTGAAGCTAATGGCATTCGGTCATGTTCTCAATTTAGAGACTTTCTACTGAGTATCAATTACAGCTCACACTTCAGAGAGGGTAACAAATCAACCCGATTTCAGATCATTTGATATAAGAGGCAAAAAATGACTAGGAAACTTTATGCAATTATCACTTTCACTGCTTAAGCCAGTGAAGGAAAATGATAGAGGATCGGAGACCAAAATCTAACCTAATCAGTGACGTTCCTCCCGGCTAAAGAACTGGAGATTATTGTAAAAATTCTTAACTTTGTGCAATAAATTCTCATGGTTAAGCTTTTAGACAACAAAACTTAAACGTTAAGAAGAGCAGGAAGTGGCCTTGGTTGGTTAGAGCATCCTCCAGATACACAAAGGTTGCAGGTTTGATCCCCGGTCAGGGCACACGCAACAACCAATGAAGGCATAAATATGTGGAATAACAAATCGATGTTTCTTTCTCTCACTCTCTCTCTAAAAATAAAAATAAAAATAAATAAGTGAGGAGTGATTAGTTTCCAAAAGGATTTACACAAATTCCCTAAATTGCTCTCACTTTTAATTCCCTCCTGGTGCCTTGGGAGTGGAGTGTGATTATTTATGAACTGAAGAATCTTCTTCATACAAAGCATGTATGCCCAGGCCCGACGGAGGTCTAAACCAGGAAATTACAGGCACTGAGTGGTACTGGCATATTATTCAGGCAACGCAATGTCAAAAGACAGAGAGCCATGACTGTTTGATGGAAATGTTCTTCTCTCTTGCCCCTCAGTGACACATGTGATTTGTAGAGAAAGCCTTTGTGCTTTTCTGCTGATCTAAGTCTTTTCTGCAGATCTGAAGTGAGGACGAATATGCTTATTTATGAATAAATTTTCTGGGGCAAAATCACTTGGTGGCACTGTGGAAGAAACATGTATGGATTGCTTGTATAATTGTTTGACTATTCCATCTGCTGCTGATCTCTAAAGTTGGACCAGAACACTGTAAGCAAGTGACTTACATGTGGCTGAGACTCCATTGGCTTATCATGGGCCTTTTGGCTTTGGATTCAATGTGCCACTGCCCAACCCACTTCCAAATGTCCTTTAACATATCTCATGGGTTCTAATTGGCAGGCCCACAGGGCAAATTCATTCATTCATTCTTTCTTTCTTTCCTTTTTCCTCCTTCTATTCCTTCCTTCCTTCCTTTTTCCTTCCTCTCTTCCTTCCTGTTTTCCTTGTTATTTTATTTTTCACTACATTTACCTTGGTGATATATCTATTTTCAGCCAAGTAAAAAAATGATAATAGTAAAAAGTACCGATTATGTGTAATGTATTATGCTAAGCTCAGTGAGGGATATAGCATGGCTATAACAAAAATTTTATCCCCAAGGAACTTACCCTAGCTCATAATGCAAATATGTATGCAAATTTATGATGGCAATATATACCAAGGGTGCTTAGTCAGAGGAAAGTTCCCTCTCTGCTTACAGAGAGAAATTTAAATACATAGAAAAAAATGGTACTTGAATTGGGCCTTGAAGAATGGGCAAGTTTTTGCAGACAGAAATAAACTGAAAATAAGAATTGAAAATAGATGGGATAGTATAGATAAAGAGACAAGTAGACTAGGGAATCAGGGGATGGACCACAAAGTTTTTAAGAGGAAAGCCAGATTAATGAAGAATTATGGAAGTCAAAGAACACAGGTAATTATATAAGACACTGTAAGGATCAAAGAGAGTTACAACACAGAAAAGATTGGAGTGTGTAATTAGATAGTAGAGCATTGTGAACAATTTTGGGTTTGCATCCTTGCCCTGCCCCTTCTTAGTGTGCAGGGAGGGTAACATCTCAGCCCCTCACAGTTTATGACAACACTCAGTGGCATCCATCCCAGAATCCTTTGTCTCGTCCCTTAGCCTTCCCTCACTCCTTGGGGGTCAATCCCCTGTATTGGAATAATCCACTGTTTTAGACTGCTCTTCCTACTGAGAACCTGGAGCCAAATTGTAATGTAAAGGTTTCAGCTGATTCAAGTCCCCAGCCCATCAGGGCATACTTGACATCTCAGAGTTTTTATATTCCAGTTGAGAATGGGAAGACAAGGGAAAAATGCATCTTTATCTGAATGTTGATTCTTGAGTTAAGAATAGTAAAGAAACTCTTCCAGTCAGTGGATCTTGTGGACCTCCCCCGAAAATGCGCAGGGCCATAGGGATGGCAATTTTTTTTATCCCCGGGAGAGGTGGGGGTCACAGGGCATCTTCTCAAACTCTATCAAGTTCTCATTTAAAACAAAAGGATATGAATCTGCCATACAAAGTGGGAGAGTTGTATTGATTTTTTCCCTACGGTAGTGTGCCCTCTGTTTCTGAATCACTTTAGTGACTAAACTTGAGATATTAAATGTCTGGTTACTGAAGCCTCACTTGGACATAGCAATTCCTACAGGAGAAGGCGAAGTGAGAAGCAGCAGAACTGGGAATAGGAGATGAAATTTGCATGAGGAGGATGCATTAAGTTGCTTTCTGCTTACTTTGATCCTGTTAGATCAGGGATACTTGCTAGGACAATGAAGAATATGCAGCTTTTTAAAATGAATTTAAAATTAAATAGGTTTGATGAGTCAGTTGAAGCTAAGAAGATAGATGTCTATTGGTGTTTTACACACACACATACGTTAAGAAATTTTGAAAAGATATTTTTATAGGTAACAAAATATTCACAACAAAAGCCTTATTTTTCATTTTTTCCTTTGTATTTATGACCTGTTTCCCTTTTTATTTAAACCTTCATATAATTGTATTTCTTTATTTATTTGCTTCTGAATGTCTGCATATTGTTACCCAGGAATAACAAGATAATTACTAAGACCCTGCCTTCCAAACATATGGGCAGTGTAGTCAAATGGAAAATCCCATCAAGACATAGAATCCTCTTTTACTCTCCCATGAGTGTGTGATACCCTATTGTTCAATTTTACAACTCTGCCTGAGTTTTATTTACTTTTGCCAAGTTAAAATGGATTTAAATTTAATTCCATGTTGAAAATTGTTTTGAAAATTCAAAACACCTAGAAGTAACTGGAGATGCTCTAGGGGCCAGAGACTGGGGGGAAAACAAGCAGAGACAAGGCAAGTTCAAAATCAGAGGGAATATACAGCAGTAGACTCAGGACTGCCTTCTTACGCATATTAATTCCTTCCTGGGGTGGCCAAAACCAGGGCTTTTGTACATCAGATGGGTACTATTTTCAGACCACTTGTGAATAAGAAAAGAAGAGCCTGCAAAGTCAGTATAGGTCATATCAGAGATGCAAGCCACAGTATATACATCCTTTACTCAAAGAAAAATCACATAAGAACAAAATATCACAGTGCAGCTCCTTTTCTTTCAGTCTGTACTCCTTTTACATTTTTTTTAGATTTTATATCTTTAGAGTATCAAGTGAATGCACCAGCAGAAGTTGGAGGTCTTTAATAATTTAACAGATTACTCATATTACTATATTATTAAACAACATCAAATAAAGAAAACCCATTTTTTCAGTAATTTAAGCAAGTTCTACTAGGAGACTCATATTTCAGACATGTTGCTAGGTGTTGGGAACACACTGATGAATAAAACAGACAAGCTCTCCGTTCTTGTAAGTCTTGCAGCCTAGGGGCTGAGGTGTACACAGGTTTGGGGAGTGGGGAAGAGAGGAAGCAGAGTAAAAGTTTAATTGCCTACCTACTTCTGAACAAGAACAAAGTCTAGCAGCAGAAAGAAAAGAGGGAATTAGATGGATTCAGTAGGAGATTCTAGTGCTCAACCTTATTCAGTTTTCCTCTTTTCTTGGGCACAAGGCAAGATCGCTTTTCCCAAGCTCCTCGCAGCTAGGTGGAACAGTGTGTTTGGTTAGGATCAATGGGCTGTAGGAAGAAAAACCATAAGATAATCGGGGCATGATTGTGGTGCTCTCTCTCCTGCCTCTGCAACCTAAGAGAACTGTTGTTAAGACGGTAGGGTGATAGGTTTGAAGTAGTCTGAATTGTTAAGTTGCTATGTGGATGACAATTTTCTGGACAGTAGCCCTGACTGGTAGTGGATGGACTTTGTATGAAAAAGAAACACATTTTGTTATGTTAGACTTTGAGATGGTAGTGTACTTTCTAAAGCATGACTTAACATGCCCAGGCCACTACAGGGGAAGAGAGGACACATAAGACATGGATAGCTAGAGTCATGTATTTTTTGAAAGTAGGAAGGAGGGGCTAGAAAAGAGGGGCTGAGAAGGAAGATAAACAAGAGGCCAGAATTTTGCATTCTTGAAGTCAATAAATGGAAATACAGAGATTCCTTTTTGCTTTACAGAAGAGCATACATAACCCCATTTCAATCTGTTTGCAAATAAGAAACAAATTCAAAAGTTAGAGTATAACGATTCTTAAGGCTCGAAGAAAGGAAATATTCTGTGAGATCAAAAGAAGAATATAGATAAACTAAGTCTGGTAGAGAGGTGTTTTGTTTGATCTCACAGTGTTACCATTTTATCATATTAGCGATTTGATTTCCTGCATATGAAATGTGCAAGTACAAAATTTTGTGTTGTCTATGTGAACATGATAGGGAATTAATTTTACTCAGCTTCACCAGGAAAATTTCACTGTGCTACTTTAACTCTATTATAAAATGTGTTTTAGGTGAGGAGGCTTAGATCTCTACCTTACAGAGAAAAATAAATAATCATATTTTATTTTGTTCCAAAGCCTGGAAATAAATTTTAAAAACATGCAAAATGTATAATACATAAGTAGTTCAGTATTATACTTTACAAAAAATTGTGTTTTGCCTCAGGAGTGGGAAAAAATAGCTTTCTCATGTAATAGTCATTTAGTAGCTATTAGTACCTAGTTCTTTTACACTGAGAATCCATTCATTTATTAACTCATTCAATGATTTGCTTGATAAATATATATGGAGCGATGATGATATGTCAGATAACATTGGAACTTCTGAGAATTTATATGAGACCAAGACAGACATGGTCCACAATCTTATAAAGCATACATTCTAGTAGGGGGCAGACAAAATATAACTAATACATGTAAACATAGACATCAAGTAGTGAAAAACACTATAAAGAAAATGAAACAGGGAGATGGAATATGGGATGTCTAGGGTCTAGGGACTTCTTCAGGTGGGTGGTCATGAAGGTCTTTCCAAAGAGGCCCATTTAAAGCAGAGACCATAATGGAGAAGGAGGCCCCCTCACAAAGATCTAGGGAAGTGTGTTTTCAGGCCAAGAGAACCAAAACTCCAAAGGCCCCAAGCAGGAAAGAGCATGGCACTGTGCACAAACAGAAAGAAGACAAGATAGGCATGGGTCCAGCATGGTCAGGAGATGGGAGGATGGCAAGATACAACGTAGAAGGCTCCTTGTGATGGTTAATTTTCTGGGTTATTTGACTGGGCTAAAGGATGCCTGGATAGCTGGCAAAACATCGTGTCTGGGAGTGTCTGTGAGGGTGTTTCCTGGAGAGGGCATCATTTGAACCAGTAGACTGAGTAAGAAGATCTGCCCTCACTAACGTGCATGGCCACCATCCAATCCCTTGAAGGCCCGAACAGAACAAAAGAAGTGGAGGAAGAGAATATTCTCAGTCTCTCTTCTTGCGGTAGGACCTCCATCTCTCCTTCCTTTACACATCAGAACTCCTGGTTCTCAGGCCTTCAGGCCCTGCTCTGATTTATACCACCAGCTTTCCATGTCTCCAGCTTGCAGATGGCAGATCAGGGAACTTCGTCAGCACGTGGCCAACAAGAACAGATCGATGGACTGCTAGCTCCACTGCCTGTTGAGGATTTGCCATTCCCAGATTTCCAACTGGAGCTTATTACTTTGGCGCTATGTTGAGTTATCAATATATATATAACTTAAATGCTGTATAACGTAAACTTTTATAAAGTTGATAAAATAAAACAGGTTAGTTCCATAGTCAAACACTCAAAACGATATTATGAAATATTGTATCCTCATTTTTACAGACTGCATGTCTGTGCCCTCCTATAATTCATATAGTGAACCTCTAACCCCCAGTGAGATGTTATTAGGAGGTGGAGCCCTTGGGAGGTAATTAGGTTTAGATGAGTTCATGCGGGTGGAGCCCCATGACAGGTCTGGCATCCTTACAAGCATGAAAGGAGAATAGAGCTGCTCTCTCAGCCACTTGAGGATGCAGGGAGACACTGACTATCCGTAAGCCAGGAGGCAGGCACTCACAAGACATGGGATTTGCCAGCACCTTGATCTGGGACTTCCCAGACTCCAGAACTGTGAGAAATGAATGTTAGTTATTTAAACTACCCAGCCTATGATATTATTGTTATAGCTGTCTAAAATGACTAAGACATTCATCAGGTACATTTTTTCTTCTCTGGCCTTGCTTATTCTTATTTCGACAGATTGTGGGATAATTAAATGCCTACATCTGGACGATGAGATTGAGGAAGATTTCTTTGGAGGGATTTTGAGAGATGCACAAAGAGATTTGAGACAAGTCATGACTTGGAAAGGAGACGCAGGGATATTTGCTCCACTAACTGATTTTTTTTCTTAACTGTAAATTTCAACAGAATCAAGAAACAGTCTTAAAATACAGGCATTTCTCCTTCATTGTGATATTTAGTGGCTAACTCTCAATAGTGTCTCCTCCATAAACTGTTTCCATAACTGTGGTGACACGGGTACATGAGTGCATGTTCTTGCCACCTCTCTAATCTCAAGGGAACACATATCAGCCAAAGCCATTCTGTTTACAGGAATCTAGGAGCAGAAACCTCTTCATAGTTCCTGCAATCACCTGCTCTCAGGTCAGAAAATAAGATGGCATCACACTGTCTAAATTTCAGAGTGACTTCATCTGGCCTCTCCTGGGTCAGGTGTCCACTCCAGTCAATTATCATGACCAGTGAGGAGTATAACATGGTACAACAGTTGGATTCGCCCCTCCACCCCATTTTTATGGAAGATTGAAAATGATTTCGTGTGAGGAATCATTAGGATTGAAAGCCTGTCATTATCCAAAATGTCAATAAACTGGGGAAAGTGTGCTTGTGACCAGAAAGCCGAAATAACAACATACTGAAGTCAAAAGAGAAACATTTACGGATGGGATGATCACTGGTGTCAAAGGAAAGCCATTTGATTGTTTGTTTTCAAATGTGCATTTTCAATAGTTTGGAGGGAGCCTGAAATAATTATAGTATGTAAAGAAACCAGAGGGAAAGTATTTATAAACAGAGGCCAGAAGTTTACACTGTGCAGTTTATAAATTTAGAAATGAAAGCAGGTAGAAAAGGAACTGAGACTCACTTATAACATATTTCTTTTTCTTGGTGTCCAAAATATGAATACTCAGATGAATTTTTAATGTGCTTTAAAATTAATAATAAAATTCTTCAAGATATTTTGCATTATAGAAAACTATCTTAATACCATTTGTGCTGAAGAATTTGGTAAAGTGCTTATAGAATTCATGCTCACAGTTTTAAGAGACTACCAAAAAGTTCTCACCTATACAACGATACTCGAAAGAACCTGATGTTTAAGGAACTAAGATTTGGGGGTACCTTCAAGTGAGTTACCTTCTTTCTTATGCTCAAAGTTAAGTCAGAGTTAAAATGAGATTTAAGATTGCTGTTGGGAATTAACTGTGTCACAGACAAGTAAGTCTGCATTATAATGTGCTACTTCAAGTATATGAGTTACAGGTATTTGATTGTAAATATCAGGAATGGGCTCTCTGGCTTCTTCAAGTAAAAGCTTATGTATTAGAAGGATATTGGGGTGATTCACAAGTCAAAGGAATGCTGAACTAGCTTCTGGGAGCCCAGGAACCAGGGCAGCTTGGAGAAACCCAGTTGTGGAAGCTGAGAGACTCTTTCCAAGGTCCTGCTTTATGTTAAGTCTGTTCTAACACTCTTGCATTCTTAATCTCCAGTCAGTTCTTGAGAAAATCTAATTGCTAAAATCTAGAGGAAAATCTCTCTATCTCAGGATTGATGTTTCATGGCCAGAAAACACAATCATGGAGATTCAGAAAAATCGTGAGCTCTTTCCATCTACTATCTGAGCCTACATCCCCCTGTTGCTTTCATTTCTCTCAAGCTGCTTTGAGTACCATGTTTTACTCATCCATGCAATGACTGAGCCTCACTCTTCCTATATGTCTCAAAAATAACATATCAGTAACCACATTTAATAAGAACTTGTGATGGTCCTCTCTGTTATAAATGTTTTATATAAATTATTTCATATGAAATAGCTGTTGTCTCTATTTTACAGAAAAGTAAAGTGAGGTATGAGGTGTATAACTTTCTCAATCCATAGTGACAATGTAGAAGAGACAGGATTTTAACTAAGCTGTTTAATTGCTGAGTTGTGCACTTAAGTATCTTGCTGGATTCACTTTAATAAATGCTCATTAAACAATCTTTTGTTAAAAAAAACTAACTCTTATGACATCACTCATATGTAGAATCTAAAAACAAAACCAAAAACCAAAAACCTCTAATGACTCCCATCCCACTCAGAGTAGAAGCCAAAGTCTTAATAGACAGTGGGTGGCCACACGGTCTGACGGGACCCATATCCCCCCCAGCTCTTGAATTTCATTTCCTACTACATAACCCTTTGTCCATTGTATGAGTTTGCTAAGGCTGCTATGACAAAGCACCATGGATTGGATGGCTCACACAACAGAAATTTACTGTCTCAGAGTTCTGGAGGCTAGAAGTCTGAGATCAAGATGTTGGCAGAGTTGGTTTTCTTCTGAGACCTCGCTCCTTGAGAGGCAGATGGTTGCCTACTGCCAGTGCCTTTCCACAGTCTTCCCTGTTTTTTCCTGTGTCCTCATCTCCTCTCTTTAGAAAGACACTAGTCATAATGGATATGGGCTCACCCTAATAATAGAATTTTAACTTCATTATCTCTTTAAGACCATATCTCCAAATACAGTCACATTTGGAGGTACTGGGAATTAGGATTTCAATTTATCAGTTTTTAGGGGAAGACAATTCAGCCCCTAATACTCTCTCTGCGTAGACCTTCGTGCACGTCACTGAGCTTGCATCTGGTTGGAGTGTGCCTGTCTTGGGCCACAGCCGGATATTTCTCTCTGCCTGGTCAGCGCTCACTCCAGGCATCTCCATGACTCTATTCCACAGCTCGCTGGGGCTTTATGAACACACCATCTTCCTCGAAAGGATTTGTCTGCTCAACTTTTTCACAGCCCTTGAACTCCGCCCTTCTGTCTCACATCCCCATTCATTTCCCTTCATATCACTTACTGTTTTCATTATCATCTGTCCCTCTTCATTAGAATATAAACTCCAGGAAGACCTTTATAAACTGCTGAATCTCAAGAGTCTAGAACAGCTCTTGGCACATACTCAGCTTTCCGTAACTATTTGCTGAAAATTGAATTCATCAATGTCTGAATAGTCTGTTTCTGAATGTGGTGTAGATGTGCAAAAACCTGTTCATTTACAACCCCAATTTAAAAAATAAATTATTAATAATAAGTTTGATTTTGTGTAGAAATACAGTAGTATTAATAAGTAGAAAATGCTAAAAATAAACAGTATAGAATATCTATAAAAGAGAATGATAAATGGAAATTTCATTGCATTTTCTCTTTTTAAACCGACCTTGTCTATGGAATTCCATAAGAGTAAGCACAAACTCTATTATTTTCTGACCTTAAAAAAGACTCTTCTGTCCAGATGGACAAGTACTAGTAAAAAAAAAAAAAAATCTCTGCAAATGATCAAGCACGTTTGCCCAGGCACCAAAGCAGGTGTGGGAATACTGAATTAAGTCTCTGAAATCACCTCTGTACTTGAGTGAGAGAGAAGGGGCTGCTGGAACAGATATAGCCCAGAGTCGTGCCAAAGGCAAGCGCAGAGGCATTTCCCCTGTTGAGTTTTGCTTCTGCCTTGTGCTTCTTGGAAGCCAAGTGTGGTTGTTAATACATCAGAAAGACTGGGGGCTACAAAGAGGAGGAGGAAGAGCTGGAGCTCTACTCAGTAACTACTTTAAAGTGCCCCAGGGACTGAGGAAAGGGCCTGGAGTGAGCGAGTATGTTTACCCAACAATGCTTGTATCATCACATTTCCTGTTTCGCCTGGCTCTGATGAAGTGAGCTACATAAAAATGCAGTCGACTGTGGCATTCCCTTGCTCCACTGGCTTTAATTAAACTTGCTTTGTGCTTAGGAAATTAGCAAACTCTTTGCAGTCAGAAAACCTGGGTTATTCACATGGGTGGATTTTTCCCTTTAACTCACACAGCTCAAATGCTTTGTCATGTTAGTGACTCTGGAGGCTACAGCACAGTGCCGGAATCCATTAACAGAGTCTGCGCACCATGCCTGGGGAATGGGATTGTCACCCAGCTCTAGTGCACATGACTGATGGCATCAGAAAGGAAGGTCACTGGATTCTGGCCCTTATCAGAGATCTGTCACTCTGTAAAATGGCCCCACAGCAATGAGTAGAAACATGGATCCCCATGTTGGACCAAGAGAGGCAGTGGCCCAGAGGTCCCTGACCTTCCCTGCATTCAATACTCCATTTCATGTGCAAATGACTGGCTGGTGTTGGAGGTCTCAGCCCACAACATGCTGCCTTTCACTTGTTACAAAGAAATAACATTATCTGCTGCATTGTCAGGCATGAAAAATTAATCCTCTGGTGGTAGCAGTGTGCAATATTTCAGTTAAGAGACAAGGGGAATATGGGAATAAAAGAAAAAAAAACCCTTCTTGGCAGAGATTGGGACATTATTTCGCTTCCCTTCAGGGGAAATACAAAACTGGTAAAGAAAGAAAAGAAAGAAAAGCGAACAAGGTACATAACAAAATTCATTCTAGAGCAGAAATCTGAAACTCCAGAAGACTCAAGTCTGTTTAAGGCCAAAAGCAGTGGGGTGACACGTGCTCTTGTCTTAGTCACAGAAACTACAGATTGCCCTCCTGCGAGAGGTCAGAATTGCCCTGGTCACAGAAGACCCCAGCCTACAGAGCGAAATCCCAAACCTTTCGGAAAAGATAACTCTCCCTCAATTACTTCCCTCACCCACTTAACCACTTCATGGATTCCTTAAATAATTTCTTAATTCACTGATTATACTCTATCTTTGCTTTGGTCCTCCACCTCCTGGAATTTCCTAAGGTCTTCTTGACTTTGCATGTGCTACTTCTGATAAAAACAATTTTCCAAGCTGGGCAGTTGTCTTCCTTGGCTGACTTGGGGACTTCAAATGAGCCTCATTCTATATTCATTCATGGGCCATTGCTATTGCTGGTACTTAGACATGAGTCAAGCAGCCTCAAGGTGGGTGGTGACCTGATTGATTAATAAGTCATAACGTGTATCTTGGAGTTGCATGGAGCGACGCCTAGACGCCACCAGACTCGTGGTTCAAGTGCGTGTTTGCTGTATGCTTTGCCTCTGCAGTGGACTTCCTACTATGTGACATGTTCACATCCTTCCATCTGCACTCCAGTTCCTGAGCAGCTAATGGGGTTCCAATTTTTGGCACAGATTATATCAAAAATGCCACATTTTACCTCCCCTCACAGCTCTGGAAAGTGGCATGGGACTTTGAGGTGGGTAAAATGTGTCTCTTTCCAGGAAGGACATTTATTGCCTTAGACACGCAGCCATGAAGAGTGAATGCAAAATGATACACAAGACACATTTCAAGAAGCTCTCATCCCAGCAAACATTCCCATGTCTCACAGGGCATCTCTATATCCTTTATACCTTCCTTTGCCTAGTGAGCTTTTTTATCTAATTTAAGTCACAACCTAAACATTACTTCCTCAAAATGGCATTCTCTGGGCACTGAGTCAAGAATAGAATCCCATCCTGTTCCTTTCCACATCATCTTAACTTTTTCTCCGATTGCCACCTTTTCCTCAATTGCTGCTGTGGATTGTCAACACTTCACATGGGAAAAAACCTGCCTGTTTTTTTACTGCTGTCTTCCCGCATCTATCACAATGGTTTGCCTGTAATACACAAATGTTTGTTGAATGGATGAATGAACAGATTAAGATGCACCTACCAAAAAATGCAACTGTCTGTTTGGGGGTGAACACACAAAAAAGCAATAATGGAGTAGGCTTTCATAAGAAGAAAGCATTGTTTCTAAGGGTGGAAGACGAGGGATATGCAGGTAGTGGCTAGAGTAGCTTACCTTGAGTAACATCTTCAGACACACCGCTTGACCCCAAAGCCTACTTATGTATGTGTTAGCGAGGGGAGCTATAAAAATGACAACCAATGCTCCTGGAAGTGCTGTGCTGGTTATTATATTAGTTCTTATGATGATGCTTCCTTATTCTATTAGCTCTTAATTCCTCAAAGGTTTGGGGGAATGATTTGCTCCCAAGACTCGTCACAGTTATCAAAGATTGATAGAAGGTTGCAGGTGAGAATTAGTTGCAAAACAAAAGTATCCTTCTCTCTGGTTGTCTGAAATCAAATCTGAGAGTCCCTTGTCCAGGATAAGGAGCTAAATGTGTCATGGCTGATAGGAAAACACACTCCTAAACGTGGTTAACACTGATGCTGCAACTGAAGGAGTTTTGGAGTAGAAAGGACATTGAAAATTTGACCATGAAACCTTGAGAAGGTGAAAAAAAAAAAGAGGAAAGCTTGAATCCAAAGCTAGGTACGTGATAAAAAAGCAGGGAGCAACAATCCATCAGAGAAGCAGTCAGGAGGCAATCAGCTTTTAAAACAATTCCGTTGAGCTGCAGGGAAGTTTTCTGAGATCTGGGCCTCCAGGTGTCATTGTGGAAGTGACAGATACCCTGACCCTGGCTGCAGAGGCCGACCTAGTCTTTATTCACAGTGGTTCAAAACCTTCACATGAACTCCCTGGAGTTGGGCCATCCCAAGAACAGCTAGCCATGAACTAATGGGAATTAAAAATGCCTTCTAATATTTTCCTTCACATCTCAACACACTAAACATCTAATTCTCACTTCTTTTAGGTTGGTTTTGAGGTCATGGTCACCTCATGCATTTCTGTGTTCTTAGAACAGGATTTGAAATTGTATAGATCAGGACCAGATCTCCCTGGTGAAAAAAAATGGCAGAATATGATGGTAATAGCATCAGGTTACACTAGAACTTTGAACCACAACTCGATTAAGTAATTGACCCTTTTTTTGTTGTTATTCAGCCGTTTTGGGTTATGGTGAACTAAGCTGAGGAATCTCCGAAAGCAGTCATGTTTGGTCTCTAAGCAGACAAGGGCTAGTTGGTGGATCTTTTTTTCCGAAGTACCTCATGATTCTCCTTAAAAACACTGAAGATTTGAAGGGCACTTTTGTCAATCTCTTTCAGCCCAGTTGAGTGGATGACTTAGGAGAAAACATCCAGCAAGATTGTTTGGCGCATCTTGCTTTAGAGAAGTGATCGTAATCTACCTTCCTCCTGTCACTGTCCACAGAAGGAAACATCTCCATGTGGCCGGCTGGCAGTAAGGGAGGGGTGGTTTCTCAGTTTCCACTTGGGAATTTTCCTAAAAGTTCACACTGTGTGTGTGTGTGCATTTGAAAAAATAGTTCCAGTGTTTGCCTCTGAGGAGCTTAGGGTTTAGGGCTTTGTCTGGGAAGGCTTATTTTGCAATAATGTCAGATTTACAGAAAAGTTGCAAAGATAGCATAGTGGTTTTATGCATCCTCATCCAGTTTCTCTAACATTTTTCCAAATTTTTATGGTGGCAAAATATACTTAACATAAAATTTACTGTTTTAACCACTTTTAAGTATACGGTTCAGTGGTATTAAATACATTTATAATGCTGTGCAACCATCAGCATCATCCACGTCTGTAATCCTTTTCATCGTCCCAAACTGAAAGTCCATACCAGTTAAACAATAACTCCGCACTTCCCCTTACCCACAGCCCCTGGTCACCACCACAGTACTTCCTGTCTCAATGAATTGGCTACTCTTAAGTACCTCCTATTAAGTGGAATCATACGATATTTGTCCTTTTCTCACTGGCTTGTTTCACTTAGCATTATGTCCTAAAGTTTCATTCATATTATAATATGTGTAGGAACTTTCCTTCTTTTTAAGTCTGAAAAATATTCCACAATATGCATATACCACATTTTGCATACCATTCATTTTTTAGTGGGTTGCTTCCATGCTTTAGCTATGAACATGGAGGCACAAATAGATTCTTAGAGCCCCTGATTTCAGTTCTTTGGGGCATTTACCAAAAAGTGAAATTTCTAGGTCACGTGATAACTCTATTTTAATTTTTTGAGGAACTGCCATACTGTTTTCCACAGTGACTGCACAATTTTATATTCCCACTAGCAAGTCACGAAGATTCCAATTTCTCACCAGCACTTGTTATTTCCTGTTTTTCAATAGAATTTTTTAATTTTTTCATCTATTTAACATCTTTCATCACTGTGTATATTTGCCACACCTAAGAAATCAACATTAGTACATTACTATTACTAAACCCCATATTTAGATTTCACCAATTTTTTCCACTAATGCCCTTTTACTACATATGAGACTTCATTTTGCTTTATATTTTTTGCAATGATTCAACTGTTTAATCTTCTGCATCATTTTCCCCAATACATAAAAATATTAAAATATAAAAAAAGGTTTATGCAAGGCATTGTGCATAACATGCATTATCTCACACCTCACAATAACTGCTCATAAATAAGTGGCTATTACTTCTGCTTATATATGAACACCTAAGGAACCTACGAATTGGACCACTTGTATAAAGAAAAACAGTATGTAACGGAGATAGAATTTGAACCCCTTTCTTTTTGATTCCAAAGTTTCTCTCTCTTCATGCTGCCATGTGCTTTCTGTTAACAAGTTAAACTCAACCATCCTGATGTCAAGTAAGTTGGCTTTGCTATTTCTGAACGCAAGCTAACTCACTGGGCAGGTAAGTTAAGGTGAGAAGGCAGAGGACAGTGAAATAAAAGAAGGGTGATTCACCAAAAGAAAAATCAATGCATATTAATTTTTCACATTTTGCATAATCTTTAATGGCCCCTTTAAATCCCAGCATGCTCACGACATTAGGAATATAAAGCACACTCAGCTTCAGCACACTTTAATGCTCACACATGGGACTGCATTCCACTATGATTTGTTCCATTTTCATTAAATCTTCGGCTTTTAAAAAATTTTATTTCTTCCTCCTGTAGAGTCACCCATAAAATATGTTGAGGAATCATATCTACTCTTGAGTCCGTTTTTTTCAGGTGCTCGATATTTCAAACTGATGGCCCAGAGGTGGAAGAGAGAAGGAGAGGAAGAAGATGCATTGAGAGAGAGGCTGTAATGATTCTTAAAAGAATAAAGCAGAGAAAGATTTGAAGAGGAAATAGGCTCTTGGCTTAAAGTATCATCTTCTCTTAATATAGGTGAGGATTGGCATGTTTCATCAAAGTTGTATTTTCACGAGACTATATTTATTCATAGGTCTTACAGCTCGGAAAGTAAAGTCTCGGCTAGAAAGTTTAAAACTTATTGAAATTCAAACTTCTCTAGAAGTTTAGCTTTTTCTGGGTGGAGTGCGTACTTAAGATCTGGTTAAGTACTTCTTTGGCTTAGATTTAGTCACCATTTCTGGCTGAAGGGAGTGTTAGAACAGTCACTTATGAGATTAAGACAGTATAAAAACTTGGAATATAACTGAGCCTAATATATCAAGGAGGAAAGTGAAAACCCAGAAAAATTAAATGCCAGTGCTTAAAAGTAGTGTTAAGCCAGGAATAAGTCTTTAAGACTTACCTACGGCAGACTGTCACTCCTTGAGAAGAAAGCTACTCAAAGAAATATCTGAGAGTCCTCGAAGTGTAAGTGAACATATAAATAAACACAACTAAGATGAATACAATTCCGATTTTCATTATATCTTAAGCTTCTCGAAGGCAAGGAACATGCCTCTTTTTCGTGTATCACCAGCTTACCTTGAGACTGTAAAAAATGGTCTTCCCTGATAAATCCATTATTTGTGCTACAACATCTATGGCAGCAAAGAATAGGTTTATTAATTTGTATCATGACTTAGAGAAATGATCCAAGAGTTTAATTTCAAAATCCTTAGGTTCTGCTGGCTATCACTTTTTCACTCTATGATTTCTGGAAAGTAATTTACAGGACAGAGTTGGGAAGACATAAAAGAGAGTACTTTAAAAAATATAGGTCAGTATATAACGTTGTGTTATGAATAATCTAAAATATAGTTAAATAACTTAGCTGGTCCTTTACTGCTTGGTTATTTATATTATTTCTACCCCAAGTATGGATGCCATGAATTTATACCAAATTAAACCGAAGCATAGGGTGTGCCATTTATCAAACATTGTTCTGGTCCTAAAAGAGATACATGTTTCAGTATAAACGCATGGCACAGAATTTAGTTACTAGTAAGAATCTTGGTCTGTATTTAACACATCAGATTTAATCTGGTTTTCAGATTACAAGGGATAATAGTAATGCTTTAATTGCCATTCTTTCAAAGTAAGCTTTAGAATAAAGCGACTCACCCCTGCAAAATGGACCATCGTCTTAGTTTGAATGATCCCAGATGCACACTCCGAGCTACGGATTTTGAGTGCTCGTGATTCATCCATAAATGCTGCTAGAAGAAACTGGTAAAGGTGTGGGAGAAGAGGGGCAAACCAGGGGGAAAAACCAAGCAGGATGCAAATTTGCAGGAAGTTGCAGGTTTATCCTGATTCCCACAGGAAACTATGGAGTAGATATTTCATGTCAGGACTTCTGCCCCTGGAGGCAGGGGCACACCAGTCAGTCACTGGCTCCTGGCTGCGGTGCTGGGGGTGTGGGTGGGAGACCGTGACTCAGTGGGAGGCAACTCAACTCAGCAGAGACACCTTCTCGCTTTCGTCGTCTGCCTGCTGAATCAAGGGTCATTTGGTTACAAGTAACAGACAACACCACAAGCTCACTTAAGCAAAAAGAAATTTATTACACTAGTACCGGACTATGCCATAAAACACCAGACTGGCATAATAGCCAGCTCAGACCAGGGACGGAATATGCAAATTAGAAAGACAAAAGGAATCTACAGCATCTCTGCTTTCTAATGAAACCTGCTCTGTGCTGCTTAATACCATTTAGATCTCCGATGACCAGTTCATTTCCTCAGCCTTCATGAACTTTCACTGCCAAGGAAAATGCTGATTGACCGAAGCCTTCTGGGTCAGAGAATTGCTGTTCCCACCAGTAATAGCTGGGGAGGAAAGAGCTACTTTAACGAAACATGACTTGAAGGACTCACCTGTTCACCTGTGGCTTGGATGTGGCAGATCAAAGGGAGTCAATGAGGACTGGGCAGGTACCTCCCAAAGCATTTCTACTAGGCTATAACTACAGAACCAGCTCAAAATGGTCCTATCCTGTTTCATGAGATAAAGTTGCTTTTCAGACATAACAATCCAAAAGCACAGGTCATGCAGCTGAAGCATGCACACATGGAAAGAACTTTGACCTCCAGCTTCACCTAGAACCAAAGTCTCACCCCATACGCAATACAGAACAAAAAGACTTGGATGTGACTGGAACTTGAACACCAGAAGTCTTTCAAAAGCAGAGGATCCATTGTTTTGGAAGGGCCTGTGATATGGCCTGTTACCATAAATAGCCAAGCTCCAGGGTCCTCCAAGGCAAACTTGCTCCACCAGAGCTTCCACATACCTGTCTCCACTATAAACTTATAACCCCGCCCGAAATCCTGAATTAGGGAGTTCGGACTTTTGAACATTAGCTTCCCATTCTCTTGGGTGGTGTCATTTATAATAAATTAGCCCATCTCTCTCCACTGCAGTTCTCAGTGTTTAGCATTTAGCTCTGCTAGCACCAGACGGATGAACTCTTTCTGTTCTGTAATGCTACTATATAACACACAATTCCCTAACATGTAGAAGAGTATGTAGGAGGTGGTGATTAAATGTTTTGTTTTGAAATGAATTTACTTTAAGTTCTATTTACTAATATCTTAATTGTCTCCTCTTACACGTAATGTCAATAAAATGTGGAAATACATAAATGCATGGACTAGCACCCTTGAGAGTTGCCTTTATAGTAAGATTGTCCTTAAATAACTGATATACATAGTAGCACTGCAAATTGGTATAACCTCTTAGAAAGCAATTTAATAATAAACATGAGAGCTATAAAACCATTCATGTCCACTGACCCAGTAATTCCACTTAAAAGAAATTATCATAAAAGAGTTCAAAATATGGGGAGAATCTTTATGCACCATATGTTTCTTGCAGAAGTATTTAGAGAAAAGTAGAAAATAATCTGAATATCCTTCAAAAAGGGATTAAGTAAATAAACTCCTGAAGTATTTTTGAGTCATTACAGTTCTGATCATGGAGAGCACAGGACACCCTGGAAAACTGTTGATGTACTCATAACTGAAATAGCTAAACACAATTCTGGAACGGAGCTCAGACTAGAAGGATGGTACATGTGCCCAGGGAAAAAGGAATTACCCCCAAACACTAATCATGATCGAATCAAAATATTGAAATCATAAGCCTTTTTCTCTGTTTCATAAATTATTTCCAATGTGTTTACATTATTTTATTTTAAAAAATAGCTGAAAACTTGCTGAAGTACCATGGCCACCTTCTACATCAGATAGAGTTCATATTCTTCGAAGCTGTTTCTAAACACCCTTCAATGGGCTACCAGCCCTCTTGAAACCAATTTTTTTGAAAGAATTTTATAAGTTAAAGACTATATCTCTAAGAACCTGGAAACTACTGGGAAGAAAATAGAAAAGCCAGTTTAAGTAACTGCTGTGGAGAACCTTTAGAAGGGTCTAGGGAAGTGGCTCTGTTAAAAAAAAATACTGGAAGTGGAGGGAGCCTGTAAATCTTCAGAAGTATCTGAAACTGTCAATTATAAAGCAGCAATATGATGGCAGGATCTACAGCATTCGGTATATCTTATAAAGCATTCAGGAAAGACACACAAGGAATGGTAATTGGCACATGCTCAAGTAATCATCAGCAATGTAGATTTTCTTTTTTGAGTGACTATTAACCTAATTTTCCTTCCTGTTTATAGGAGGCTGGAGTATTATAAAACCAAACAGATGTAAAAGAATTTACATCTTCTCTGCTCAGAATAAGTAAATGGTGGCTTCCTAATTGAATCTGTTTTGAGAACATCGTGCTATGCCTCTGTAGCGTGAAGGGAGTATAAAACTGCTATGATGTCATCATGCAATTTGTAAGGTAACCATTTCCAAATTCTGTTCTGCAGAACTCCAGTCCCAAGAGATGTTCCTTTAAGGAAAAGAATTGGAGGGTGAAATGTACGAAATGTATCTCTCAAACACTTAGGGGGTGAATGTATCTCTCATATGTTGGGTGCATGTCCTCTTTAACAACCAGCATATCCCTAAAAATGTCCCCTGATGAAGATAACTTTTTTTAAAAAATATTTTATTTATTTATTTTTAGAGAGGGGAAGAGCGGGAGAAGGAGAGAGAGAGAAACATCAATGTGTGGTTGCCTCTCATGTGGTCCCCACTGGGGACCTGGCCTGCAACCCAGGTATGTGCCCTGACTGAGAATCGAACCTGCGATGCTTTGGTTCGCAGCCTGCGCTCAATCCACTGAGCTACGCCAGCCAGGGCTTTGAAAATAACTTCTATCAGCATTTCCCAAACTTAACTGCTCCTGAGGTCTCCCTCCCCACCATGCAGTAACCGTTGCCATTGAGCAAAAACAGCGTTAGGTAAAAAATAGTTTTGCAAACTTAGAAAGTCACAGGGATAGAAGAAGTGAGCCAGCTGAGCTGCAGGGACTCAGGAAACAAGTGACAGAGGTCAAAGCGGGCCCTTGGAGCTTGGGAGACAGAAAGCCAAGTTAACACCCCTGACGGAGGAAGAGGGGGAAAGGCGTGGGCATGCTGCAGAGGGCGCTCGCCTGAGGAAAGAGCAATGATTGACCCTAGGAAGAACAATGTAATCCCACAACACTATGCGACACAACTGTGTATAGTATCTTCTTAGTGAAACGATTATTGATCAACCACAAAACGTCCTGTGGCAAGAATGGGTAATGTTGGTGTTGTACATGAGGCCTAACTCCCTCCTTCCGCGGGAGGCTGGCAAAAATGCTCTCTACAGTTTTTTTTTTAAATCAAGTAATAGTAATATGAATATATTATCTCTAAAATATAGACATACTTAGCAAAAACAAACAAAAAGTAGAAATCAGTTGCTAGGGAGTGAATAAAAATTGGGAATTAGAAGGGCTGAGGCAGTAAAGTGCCATTTTCTTCTGTCTAGTACTATTTGAACTTTTAAGCCATGCATATGAATAAATTTAATACAAAACATTTAAAGTATACTTATGAACAAATATAAATAATATGTAAAATACAAAAAGTAATTACTTATCTATTAGAAACTTTCAAAAAAGTCCTTATAGAAATATTTGGTATTATGGAAGATTCTTCACATTTCATTATAAATTAAAGAAAATGTATATAGATAAAATACAAACCTAAAACAATCTACTAATAACAAAATTGACTGGCAAATTAAAAAACTTATTTTATTAAGTCCAGGTCCTAATATGCTAAATGGATGCACACTCAGTATGAAAACATGGATTTAGTCTTTGTGCTAATATACAATAAGCCTCAATATTTTGTAGGGATCAGAGATCACTGGAATATTAATTATTATTTTATTCAGTGAAAATATTGGTTAATCAATAAGTTTAATATAGTGTTGATGTGAGAAACCTCCAAACCTGTAGAGAATTTATATGAATGTATTTGAGCCAAATAGACAATTGCCGGGAAGCAAAATTTCAAATGCTCCAGAGAATGACAGTTTTATAGTTTTTTTATGCATTTAAAATTAAGGTGGGGACTAAAGAAGATTGCATGAAGATGGGAGAAAGCAAGGCCGGGGTTGTATTACAGGACAGTTAACAAGATTATGTGTCCCCTTGAGGATGGTTACACTTATTTCAAAGGTGTCTTAACCCAGATGCACAAAAATATTAACAGGGCTTACTTAAGGCAAGGATAAACTTAAAAAAAAATACTTAATATTGCTTATTCTAAATGCATAGTAAAGAAATGTATAAATATATATAGTCTCCTAATAGCACATTTTTGTATTAAAAGACTTTCTGGCCCTGGCCAAGTGGCTCAATTGGTTGGAGCATCATCTTGTACACCAAAAAGGCTGTGAGTTCAATCCTTGGTTGGGGCACATACAGAAGGTAACCAATGGATGTTCCTCTCTCTCTCTCTCTCTCTCAAATCAATAAACATATACTCAGGTGAGGACTAAAAAAAGCCCCTCTGTAATTTTAAAAATAATGACACATTCAAATGGTAGATTTAGACACAGGCAAAATCTTTACTAAAGAAGTTGCATGCCTGAGTAATGACTTACGCATGGTGACCTGCCCAGTCAAAAGTTTATTATCAGATTACCCTGTGAGGTTACTTTCCACAGAACCCCTCTTTCATCCACAACAAAAAATAACTGTTGATTGTTACTGGTGGCAAGAAATTTTTCACTACTCTAATTTTCATACCATTCTATCAGAAAATATATATATTGATAACTTCCAGTAAAATTATAAGTATTTAGCCTTAATTTCAAAGGAAACGTTGCATATCATAGAAGATTAATTATGTGTGAACAAAGATTTCTAAAAAAATAAGTTAATCTCTTTCAAATAGTGAGATATTGAATTTACATTTGAAAACCTAGATATTCTGACTGAAATGTACAACATCAAAGTCCTGAACTTATCAGAAGGTATAGATCCCTCTATCATCACTGAAGCTATTGGACCTAAGTATCTAAGGGGATCCTTAGGGAAAAAACCTAAATTTCAGCATTTTCACATTGGCAAATTATTTCTGAAACTTTATGATAATGCTGATGCAAAAATCTGTTTATGTATTTTTGAATTTTAAAATATTGAAATGTTTCTACTTAATAAAAGCATGAGATCAGTATTTTTGTCATATTTAAGCTTCAAATAACTTGCATTTTTCTGGAAAACAGGTGAGCTTGTTAAATTGGTTGAGAAACTAAGTAGTCAGAATTGACTTAGTCACTTTGTTGCAAGGAACAGATAGATGCTTAGGTCAGGAAATCAAGCCAGGAGGGAAAAGTTCCAAAGTACCACACACACAGCCAATCCTCATGGAGACGTAGACTGTGACGGAGGACCCACGCTCGAGTGCTGGCTATCTGGTCAGTCATTAATAACAGGCATCCAATGCTCCTAGACCTAAACTTCCACCATGAAAATGATTGACCTATTTTTCAACCTACTTCTATGTTTCAGCCACCAGTGACTAATTAGTTGATTACTCTGACTGGCTAAGCCAGTCTTCATGCAGAACTAGATAGAGCACAGCAAGAGACCAACTTGTATGCTGTTGGCCAGACACCAGAGGAAAGCCATCATAGGCCATCTTTGAGTCAGGCTCTTGGATGTAGTCAGTTTTGGTCAAGGTGAGAGGTTTATAGTATACTAAGCATGGCGACCTATGGGCAAAGGAGGAAACAAGCAATATGGCAGCCACTACTGGTTTCTTAGAGAGGAGCATTGACTGTGTAGACATCTTGCTTACCCTGCCCAGTAACAAAATTCTGCATCCTCCAAAGCTCAGTTTAGATGCAAACACTTTTGATGGTTTCGTCTTGATCTCTATTCAGAGTTTCAGTCCTGAGTATGCCTATCAGATGTTTTTACACCTCTATTAATCACCATCTTTATCATGGTTTATTACTTATGTTGTAAACACTTGGAGTGTATAGTAAGATGCCCCAAAGCAAAGATCTGTAGAGACCCTAGGAGTTTCTCCCAGGCCTTCATCAAATGGTCTCCATTTCCTTCCTGAAGACCTTGTATTCCTCCTCTTTTCTTCACATCCACTGTGACTATGTTAATTCAAGCTCCCATCATATCTTATCTTATTGCAATGTCTCCTCAAAAGCTACTTACCTCTAAAGTCCATGATCTCATCTATGAAGAAAAAAGTTAATTTTATACTTTCTGTGTGGAGAAAAACTCAGTTCTTCCCTATTGTGTATATCCATCCCTTCTCACATAAACACACACTTCACTTCTGGTCACTAGATGTGCGGGTCTTTCCTCACACACTAAGCAATTCTCTGTGATCCCAGCTGGGTGTTCTACAATGTAACTGAATTCCAACACTATTTATCTGGACATAGTGTCAGATCCCACAGGTTAAGGACTCAGGCTCCCAAGATAGCCCCCACCCTACTTCAAATGCTATTTCAAGTAGTAGGTCCCCAACTTACCATAACTTCTGTCTGATTTGGCTACAAACCAGAGGTCCCCGTGATCCCCCTCCTCAGGTTTAATTAATTTGCTAGAACAGCAAATTATATTTACCAGTTTATTTAAAGATATGATAAAAGGTATCGATGAGCAGCCAGATGAAGAGGTACATTGGGTGGGGTCTGGGAGGGCCTGACTGAGTTCAGGAGCTTCTGTTGTCCTGGAGCTGGGGTGTGCCACCTTCCTAGTGTGGATTTGTTTGCCGGACTGGAATTCTCCAAACACTCCAGTATTGGGACTTTATGGAGGCTTCCTCAGATGGGCATGATTAATTAATTATTAACTCCGTTTCTAGCCCCTCCCATCTCTCTGGAAAATGGGGGATGGGCCTGACAATTCCAAGCTTCTAATCCTGGCTGGTTTTCCTTGGCAAACAGCCCCAATCGAAGAGCCGTCTAGAAGTGCACCCAGAGTCCCCTCATTAGAATCAAAGGTGCTCCTAGTGCTCTTATGACAAAAATTTACAAGAGTTTTACAAGGTCGTGTTAGTGATGGGGTTAAAGACCAAATATTAGAACAAGAGATGCTCTTCGTGTTCTTATCACTTTGGAAAGAACAAGGGTTTAAGGAGCTCTGTGCCAGGAACCAGGGGCAGAGATCAATGTATATATTCTCTATTATCTCACACTGGCCGAACACCAGTGTGATTATTTTAACAGGGAAATCTGATCACATTATCTTATTTCTTAAATCTTTCAATTACTCAGCTTCAACACCTTCATATCTCATTTAGGGCTCTGTAGGGACAGATCTTACTTCTCCAGTCTCATCTGCTATCATAATTTTGCTCACACTAGTCTAGCTACAGTAACCTTCTTTTAATCATTCAGTCTTACCATGTTCCCTTCTGCAACGATGATTTTGCACATACTCTTCCTAACAGGAATGCTGGTCCTTTTCCTGTTCACAAAATAAATCACTCCGTAAATTCAGTCTCAACTTCACCATAACTTCCTTTGAGGTTCTATTAATGGTAGTGTTTCAGGATGAGGTCCTTGTAACTAGAAACACTGTGAAAATAGTAGGCTATTTATAATTTTAGTAGTTAATAACATAAACTGGGGCCAGTTTCATAACATCTGAAAGCACCAGCTTTCTCATCTATAAAATCGGGATAATATCTAATGCCTAGGATTACTCTGAGAGTTAAAAATGATCATTGCTTAGCAGGGTTTCTGCCCTATGACATGGCTCAAAAAGGCAGCACATTAATTTTTTAAGTGATTACACTAGTCTTGACAATATGATTCAGAAAAAATGTTATTAAAATTGTGTTTCACTGTATTTTTTGATAAAGAAGTTTTGCTGCTATAATAAGAGACTGAAAAATACACTGTTTCATCAATACACAAATCAAAATCTCTCTCTCCTAAACTGGATCACCTTGGGGGGCATCCCAGAGTGGTTAGGAAGCTGGAAAGCACTGAGGAGTTAGGATCAGCGAATGTGACGTGTCACCCTTGTCTGCACAGTCCGAGACAACTTGCTGCCACACCCACAATCCCTCTCGCATGAACCCTTCCTCTCTGAGGCCATGATCCAGAAATGGCACATATCACTTCCATGAACATGGCACTGGCCAGAATTTAGACCTTGTTTCATGGCCATGGCTACCAGCAAGGAATGACACATTTCCTCCCTGGGCAGCCATGTACTGAGATAAAAATCGTGCTCTTATGGGAGGGGAGGAGAATGAATATTGAGGGGACAGAGAAGTTTTCTATTCCCTTTCTCAGTTAAAATAATTTCTAAGTTAAAAATAATTCCCCACAGGAATGTGGAAAAAAAAAGATTTGTGTGAGAAGTGTGACAAGTAGGATAATTACAAAAAAAGTTATTTGAAAATTTAAATATGAACATACCATATTTTTGGCCAACAAAAAATAAGACAATGAAACAATAGGACCACCTTATACTCATAGGTGGAAGGACAATAAGGCTCATGGTCATCAGTTTTACCCATGACTGTGGCACCTGGGGTCAGAGGTGGTGGTGACTGCACCAGTTACTAACCTAATGACACCACCGGGATGACAGCCCAAGCTGTCTGCTTCCTTATGCAATTCCACTTTGCCGTAACAGAATACTCAGGGACATTAGTTTCTCTCACACATCCCAGCATGAGATATACAGTTAAGGGCTAAGCGAACAAATGTGGTAGGTGCTGTGGCTATGCATTTGTCTTCATCTTTATCATCAAACATATCTCCTCCTCATCATTATCATCATCATCAATACTTATTCAATGAGTGCTCAGGATGAGTCAGACTGTGTTCTAGGGACTATAAATATGGCAGTGATGGAGAATAGATCCAACTTCTTGACTCCGTGGAGCTAACTTTCCAATGAGCAGAGACAGAAAGATGTCATAAGACATCTGTCATGGTATATGACACAATAACCAGCATTGATAAAATAGAGCAGGCCAAAGGGATAGAGGCTTCTTGGGAGTGGTCTTGGAGAGCCTCACTGAGGAGAGGAAATGGGAGTAACACCTGCAGGAAATGAGGAAGGATGGCCTGTGGATGAGCAGGAGAGTATTTCAGGACAGAAACAACTTAGGTTGAGGTCCTGGCCTTGCTGAGGAACAGCAGGACATCTGTGGGACCAGGAGAACAGAGCAGTGAGTGAGGGAAGAATGGGAGGAGATGGCTTCCCAGAGAAAAGGGAGGGGCAAAGGCTGGAGATGTTCAGAACGTCAAAGACCTCAAAGGCACGGTCAGGTTTTTGGCTTTTACTCTGCACGCAATGTGGCACCCTAGAGGTTTTTGAGTTAAGACAGTGACATGATCTGATTTTCGTTTTAGTAATACCAATATTAACGGAACCTCAGGTCATTGAGTAGTCTGTTCATGGCATTATATTAAATGCCCTTATGTACTTCACTTCATTTGATTCTTACAGCACCACAAAATAGCTTTTATTATTCCCATTTGTATAGATGAAGAAACTGAGTCCACAAAGACCGAACACATGTCTCTACGAACGCCTGGCATTTTTAGGAGCTGACCTCAGGTACACCTGCCTGCATGCTTCATCGTCATTCACGTGGTTTTAGTTCTATCACTCCTGTGACAGCTCCCTTGAAAAGTTTATATGTTCTTGTCCCGCCATAAAATTGGTTCCCATTCCTTCCTGTCCACCAATATCCTAAGTAGAGGCAATAAAGAGGTAGCCTACTGTGTCATTGTGAAGAGTAGTGTTACTGATGATAGCAATTACCACTCATTAGTATTTGATAAAAACAAGCTATGTGCCGCGGCACCCCGCATCTAAACAGCGCCTCCTAAATAACACATCCCTGCAGTTGAGGAGAAACCTCTGAAGGTGTTTTAATCCCCGTGATGAGGCCCTTACATTTATAACTCAGTTCCATAGTTACATGGGCTTTCCTCAAATCTCATCCCTCGCTCCCTTCCAAACCTCACCTCTTTCTTGAGGGCTTCCTCCATCGATGTTGATGCTCCTGATTTGCACCCCTCCCTACTCATCTGGCCCCTGTACAAGTGACCGATGCAACAGTTCCCATAGACAGAGTGACAGCTGCCCATAGCTATTCTGAATGTTGCCTCTCTTTATTACCCTCACCTCTCTCCCAGCTGTAGATCAATCACTATTTTTGTGGGAGCCAGAACAACAAATGGAGGTTTCATATGTCACCTCTATTTAAAAGTTAGAAATCAAGCTAACAAACTGTTAAATAAAATATTTCCTATGCCTACATTGACAACAGCAACACTGTGTTTATTTTTAGTTCTTTAAAAATTCTTTTCTGAGAATTTCTTCTTTTTTTCCTTTTTATTTGAAGCACGCTCTTGTTCATTTTTTCTGGGATACAGTTTTTTTCCAAATCAGCTGGATCATGTTGAGGCTTGTTTCTCAGATTAGTCAGGACAGATCCAGAGCAGATTTTAGTTCATGACTAATTTGGCCCATTACTAAGCAACACTCCTCTGAGGAGCCTGTCGACTGCCCACGGATCCGAAGTTCTTCCCACTCCGCAGGCTGAGAATAGGAACTGCCCCCAGCACTGTGTGAGCTCTGGGGGTGGCTGCACCCGCATGCGCATATGGGTCCTCGAAGACTCAAGAGCGGCTCCGTGCAGATTTCCCCAACTCTATTTCTGTCTGTGAAATCCTCTAGCGCTTTCTACCCTGGTGGTTTTGTCTACAGATTCTAGCTGACTGCAAATTTTATTTTCTTAACTCAGCCAGACCACCAGGTGCAGGCCCGCTCCCCGCTCCCTGTGCCCTGCAGATGGTGGGTCGCGACGGCCCACAGGGCTTCACCTTCTCTGTGTCCCTGCCCTCAAAGCTCTGCCTCCTGAAATGCCTGTTGCTCAATGTCTGAAAACGATTTCATATATTTTGCCTAGTTTTCTAATTGAGCGGGGAGTGGAAATTTGTTTCCTTACTCTATCATAGCTGAAAGAGGAATTTAAGTGGTATTTCTAATTGTGGAATAAAACTTAATGTTCTCTAGAAAATGAATTTCAGGCCTCAGTGGGCAGATGAAGGAAGTAATGTTTGTTTTGTGGTTATTTTCTTTTCCCCAGTTTAGCTTTTCTAGCTCCAGAGAAACGGCAGCCTACACTGTTCTTGCAGGAGGCCCGCCTTCTCCTCACCTGTTTCCACCCCTTAGTTACTGAAACACCCTGTGTGGATCACTGATGATACTCTGGTATTCCTCTGAACAGAAAATAGGTCACCATTTTGTAACTGACTAAGAGACCTAAATGTAATAATTTGTACCTACCTTTTCTTTTGGTGATATTTGTTAATTAAATAAATGCTTCACAAATGCACCTAAGAGTCATCTGATGCACATTTGAAGAAGTGGACATGCCCTCCACCTTGGACATTCCATTTCACAAGGACTGGACACAGAGCGTTTCTAACAGTGAGTCTGATGAAACTCACAGTTCGGACGTACTTGTTTATTTTATTGGTTGTCCTTTCATGTTTTGTTCATCAGCATTCTATTTTTTGAAATTGTCTTTGAATGGGAATTCCCATAACATAATCATAACAGGTGCTGATACTAGTGACCACAAGAACATAAAATGTTCCATTGGAGTTCAAAATGTGATCGTTTTGTGTATTTTTACATTGAATTCTTTCTCATTTTTATTTTGAAGATTAGCAAGTCTATCGTAGAACATCTACTAATTGCTCTTTTACCTGAGTACTGGGGAACTAACCCTTCCCATATTAGACTGGATAACAGAGTTTGTTAATGAAAATCTAGATTAGTAAACAGAAAAGTAGCATTTGTTCACTTAAAAGAATCATGGGGGGAATTCTTTTACTTGATGATATCTCACACATGTGATAATTGAGTTATAGTTTAATTTATTCATATACAATATTTATGCATAATTTATTCATATACTCAGTGTGGCACTATAGACGTAGACTGGACTGAGCCCCAACCCTTGCTAACAGACAGCTAACAGATCAAGCAAGATCAGGGGATTTGTTAGTGGAAGCTAGATGGCCCTAGCAAAAAGTGTCAACTATTAAAAACAAAAATAATCCAGTTTAAAAAGTCTACTCTGAGTCAACAAACTTTTGAGATAACTTGGGTCATTTAGCACATTTTAGAGTCCAAACAAAATTTTGCCAGAATGTCTAACTACGGCAATGACACCAGCACCACGAGAGGTGTTTATACCAGATCTTCACAGTACTTTCCAGACACTCACTTTCGTTTTTCTCTCCAGGTGCCACAGAGATGTAGCAATTGGGAAAAGCAAACTTTGCAATTGTACATTTCAGTAATTGCATATAAATTGTGTGGACGGGTATCTGTTGTAGATGTGGTATTCAGAAGGTACAGGCAGATGACCTCTTAAAAACTTGAAACTAACCCTGCACTCTGTTAAGCAAGTCAGTGATTAAAGGTAACAATGTGTAAAAATGGCTTGAAGAGGCAAGAGGACTCATAGGCCAGATACTCAATTTGTGGGCCCACTCAAGCTGTTTGCAGGAGCTTTTCTACATGAAAAGCCTGTCTTTGTTCATGCTTAGATCTCCTAAAATCTTTCAAACCAGCAGCATCTGGTCTCAGCATATCCCATACCTCTCACGAAGTGGCCCCACACCTGGCACTAGCAGCAACGTTCTTAGTTAGAAGTTTGGCCTCTCTGGGGCACCTCCAAGCTTAGCAAAAGTAGCAACCATCTGAAAATCACTTTGTAGTTTATGCCGGGTGGCACCAGGAAGGACACAAGTGGTGGGTGGCCTTGGCCTGCACCTCCTGGGAGGCCCCAGAGCCAGCTCACCTGGTACGTAGTTTAAGACCATGTTGAAGCACCACCCAACCACCTCCATAAGCAACACACTCAAGGGAAGGATTCAGTGGGTCCCAGAGCCCTGGCGAAGTAAGTCCTGCTACGTGGGGTGGTCCCCTGCACAGCTGATCCACCCTGGTGGTCAGCAGTTACAGCCAGTCCTTGCAGCTGATTGGCCTGGGAGTAAATCTCCTCCACAGACATTCCAACACCATCGGAATTCTACTACAACGGGAGAGGGTACACAACCTACGAAGGGGTAGGGAGGGCGGCGCACCTGGAGTGTCCAGCTTGGGCGACCAGGGAGGCTGTGCCACTGGACCCGACAGAACACCTACTACATAAAGCCACTGTGCCACGCCCAGGAGGTGTGACAGCTCCACCTAATACACAGAAACGAGCACAGGGAGGCAGCCCAAATGAGGAGACAAACAAACATATTGCGAAGGAAAGAATGGAACAAAACTCCAGGAAAAGAAAAACCTAAACAAAACGGACACAGGCAACCTACTAGATGCAGAGTTCAAAACCCTTTTCAAGAATGCTCAATGAACTTCAACAAAGAGATAGAAAATATAAAAATGGAGATAAGAAACAAAAAAAAATCAGTCAGAATGAAGAATACACTCACTGAAAAGAAGAATACATTACAAGGAATCTGTATTTTCTAGATTATTTATTTATTTTTACAATGAACAAAATCAGAAGTGGATAATAAAGCAGCTTCCATAAGAAGGGGGAAAACTTGTTAAAATCAGTCCTCTTAGAAATTCTGTCAAACATACCTGGCCAATGCTACATGCAGCGTAGAAAAGGAAAACCTTAGAATTCCATTTCAGTTCTCTTCAGATGGCATTTGGTTCTTATCAAATAAAACTTTAGTTTGCCCCCATATGAAATGTTATATTCCAAAATATATATATGCACTTAACTAAAATTTAAGGACCTATTTAGTCTTCTATTTTGTCAATATTTCTTGAGTAGTTATTATGTGACAAGAACTGTGTGAGGTACAGAGATAAAAAGCAGTGTAACCTCTAGATTCTTCCCCTAAAATGTCCCTTATAACAAGAGTCAAAGGTGAAGAATTAGACTGAAAAACCTATTTAATTATCTGTCATAGTTTTTAACAAAACTTTCTATTCTTATTGCAAATGCTAAGGAAAATGAAGATTTTCTTTTGCTTTTCTTCCTAACAGCCCAGGATTTATACAAATACTGGACATAGATGTGGGAAGCAAACTCTGTGGTGTATACTAACCTATTTCTACTCAGAGAAAAGTCTTCAGAGGTGAGTTAACAAGCTTCTGTGATACAAGGATACTGATAATGTTCAGGATTTAACTGTTTTCTGAACTTTGTGCATTTTGTCCCACAGAGTGAAATAAGGCCATCAAACTGATAATCTATGTCAGTGATTCTTTCCCACTTTGAAGTTTGCAGAACCTCTTTGAAAATCTGATTGATTTGCCTCCTTCCGTTCTAAAAATGCATATAGGTGCATATAATTGAATGATTACATAAATTTCAAGGGGTTGGTATTTTTCTTGAAAACCCTCCCTGGGTTCCTGAAATATCATAGAGATCTTATGAGCAGCTCACTTATAAGAAGAATACTTTATTAATAATATAGATGAATATATTTTAATTAATTCCTTTAAACAATTTAATGAATTATTATCTATAAGACGCTTAAACAAGAGTCTATTCACAGGAAGTATTCAGTGAGTGTTAATTTTGTTTTTATTGCAGCTATGTTGAGTTTCTCATGCACCAGTCACGTTCTCGAATGCTAGACTAACGACAGACTAACATTTTCTGTGTTTCTTATAGTCCAGGCATATATCTAATTTAATACTTCTAATCACCCTATGCGGTAGATATTTTAATGCTCACCACATAAGGTAATGCAGTGATGATCTTTCCCACTGCCAGTAGGGTTTGTACTCAAATCCCCTACTACACAACCACTATTATTTCTTCACTATCAGACTGAAATGGTGGGGCTCGTACTCAAACTCATTATTTCTAATTCAAGCCAAGCCTTTCATTTCCTCTGATATACCAGCCCTGGCTGATTTCACACGGACTACTCAAAACTTGCCCAGGGTGATTCACTTAGATCACCAAGGTGAACACATATATCTTACAGGAAGAATGTTAGTTAATATCAACTGAGTTCAAAGCTACAACCAGAGAGAGGCAAACTCGCTGCTTGAAGTAAATGTCATAAATTTACATTAGCTGTGTGCTGTAAGTCCTGCCTTTTCATAAAGTCAAGAAAGAGATAAATTATCATAAATTTCCTTTGTCACTTGAACTATCCCCCCCACTCACCTCACCAGAAAAGGCTGAATATTTCAATGTCTATAATTTTCATATTAAGAATTCTAGGGCACATTTAAAAGGTCATATAGTTTCAGAATAGAACGAGGCCTTTTACCTTATTTTGCCTTGTAACAGTAGAATCAACGGTGCTATGATCTAAAATACTTAGTTAAATCTCAGAGATAGGCATTTAAAATCTAGAGAGATGACTAGCAATTTTTCTTGTCTTCCTCAAGCATCAAGAGAAGGTTTTTAAACTTGTCTAAGATGTCCTGGTTTTAAATATTTCTGAGATGAAAAAGTAACTGAATTTTAAGTGTTCAGATATTGAAAAAAAGGAGAAAGATCTATTTATGTTTGAATCTTTAGAAAGGGAGGAAAAGTCATGGAGGTATGGTCTTTAATGAGACTACATTTCTGATCCAGTGGCAAACTAACATAACAATGGAAAGATTGAGTCTCCAGGAATTAGAAAAGTCAGGGCTTTCAAATAGAAAAGTTTGGGCAAAAAAAGGGATGGCAGCTTCTGTGTTGAGTAGAATTCTGTCTTTTAGAATTTCCAGACATTTTCCCCCTAGCAAACAACATCAATAGAACTCATCTTTTCTCCTACTCCTGCTACTCCCCCAAAACACATTTGTTCTCCCACCTGTTCAGCCAGTTCAACTGTTTTTATCTTCCCATACTCTATCAGACATTGTGTTTTTAAACGATCACTGAAACAAATAGGTGAGTAGCTACAGGAGGTTCAAACAGATAAAGGAGGTTGTAGTAAGATGAGACTCCTAGGGAAGTAACTACACACAGAAGTGAGTGGGTAGAGGTGGGGAGAGGCCATGAGAAGGATAAACTTCCCTCTGTAGTCTCCCTTGACAAACACATTTGTTAGTGATAGAAAGGTGCCTGCCACCAGGACGGGGGGACAAGCAGACAATATGCCCTACAGCATCGATTTCCTGGTGTACTTTCCCCCAGCTTCTATTTTGGGCTATGTCTTGGGCAGAAGTCTGAGTTGGACTGAAAAGGGGTGGGGCAGGACTGCTGTAGCCCCTTTTCTCAACATTTCCATGGTTTAATAAGTGTGTGGGTAAAGGACTTCTAAAAAGTTATTCTAGTTGCCTCAAGAAAGTCCTCAAGAAAAGAAAGAGAGAGGATAAGAAGGGGTCTAGAAATAAGGAACTAGGTACTTCTGTATGGCAGAGAAGCAAATAAAGACCTACCATATACTGCTTCTGCACCCTTATTCCTAACCAGTGATGCACAGCACAGGGGTGTGGCCCCAGTGGGTCACGAATGGGTCCAGATACAGATCCCCTCAGCCTATGTGGTAGCTGGATGCATTTTCCCAGTGGGTCACAGAAAGGTGATCATTTTCTATGAGTCCCATGATGTGAAATAAGGTGGGAAACACTCCCCCCATAGCACATGGTCCCTACCTCTATAATAGCTCCAGGTATTTCTATTAACCAAGCACATTACGGGTGTATCCCAGGAACTTACCATCTATTAATTCAGTGAATCCTCCTAGAAACTTGCAGAGGATGTATCATCCTTATTTTACATATAAGGAAATAGAGGCTCATCAAGAAACAGGTAAAGGTCACAGAGCAGGTGAAAAGCAGAGCAGGGAACAAGGAGACTCAGTTTTATTTTATTCTGGATTCTATGATCTTCCCACACTCTTCATAGACTCAACTCTAACAAACTTACTTTTTAGAACATGTTCTTTCCCCTAGACTTTGAGCTTCTTCCGAAAAATGAACGTGTCATATTTATATCTGGCAACTTAGAGCCTGACACTTATATTCCATGTCACTTAGATATTGAAGACTTGCTCTGTGAAACCTTCAATCATTCAACTAGTAAATTGTTTCCCATAGACAATGAGACATTTCTTATTACTCAGGTTGTAGGAGTGTGAGGACACTTTCCTCTTTTTACCCTATTTGTTCCCTCCTCTAAGTTGGTGAATACATAGCAAATTGCCCTGGAGTATTGTTCTTCCCTGAAATCTGCTGAACAGGCATCCTTTTCCAGATACACACACACACACACACACACTCAACAGAAGAGTGCTATTCCTCTCATCCATCCTGAATTCTACTCTGGAGCAATGCCCTGGGGTGCAAAATCTCTGGACGATCAACAAAGGGGCATAGCTCCTGAGACAAAGACCCATCACAGCAGAGCAAAACAAAACAAAATAAAACAAACAAGAATGTTGGGAACCACCCTTCCTGGTTTCAGAAGCTGTAACTCACACCGTGGCTAAGGCTGAGTGAATGACCTTTGGACCATAAGCCTCTAAGGAGACAAAGCTTATCTTCTTGGCAGGAGTGCTGCTTCTGCTCCTTTTTCTTCAGCCTGCCTGGCCCCCAGTGCTTGATCGGTTAGCCAATGATGGGTAAGATTCCCCAAGGGGGGAACAACCTAAGACAGGCACGATCATGGGGAGGCCCCAGGGAAGGACTTGGGGGCTATAGCAAAAGGGGGTGATGGACCCTCACCCCTTGGCTTTGACAAAGCCTGAGTTCTCATTCTGTCTACAAGAAGTCTCCTAATCTCTTGGCTGCCTTACTTCCCCTGCCTGACTCAAGCCTGAAACAATGCCTTAAGCCTGGAACAATGCTGGTGGTTGGTGCAGCCCTGTGCTGGAAAGGGTGGGTTCCTGAGGGTGATCAGGCCTAAGAAAGAATACGTAAAATCCTGTGAAACCTGCTTTGTTTAGAATGCTCTCAATTAAATGATAAGCGTCCAAGCAAGAAGTGAGTTTGTTCCTCAAAGTTTTGTAGCCCTTTAGCTAACAGACCCTGACTCAGAATAATCCCTCAGAGTTCTTTGTATGTTATCTATTGTTTGATCCTTACTGCCTGATAATATTAATGAGCTTCACCTGTATTCTTGTGCAAAACGAACCCAAAAGCCCATTGAGCAAAAGTCTCTTGTCCCTTCTCCTTTGAGATATCAGCTGCCTTTCCTCCCCAAGCAGATCATGTCTTGGTAGACTTATTCTCATTCGTGGCAGCCGGCGGGCCCTGTGGGCATAGCCCCACACACACATACAAGAACAAAACAGGTGATAAATACTGCAAAGGTAGTGCCTTATTTCATCCAGGTGATAAGTGTATGGCTAGATTCTAGATCATTTTACTACCTATCTTATGATTAGAACTGAGTTGTGAGGTCTGTAGAACATGGGAAAGAAGATACCTACTGAGAAGGGTCACTGGTAGTCAATGAGGCTCAATGTAAGAACAGAGCCTAGCAGCCATTCTAAAGAGAGGCCTCTCTCTCACAAGCTGCCCGGCAGGGAGAAGCCTGTACTAAGCTGTTTGTCTCAAGCAATGAATGGTTTGCTTGCACTGTGTTCCTGACATCTGAGTCAGCCCTTATAAAGGAGTTCCTGGAATTTATTTCAACCAGTAGGACTGAGGCTTTCTATGTCCAATCAGAGCTATGTAGCTGTATCGCCATCAGCATCTTCACCATTTAATCATAGCAGCTCTATTCTGACCAATCAACACAGTATCTTTTAGACCAATCTAAATGCAAGGATTTGGAATCCTCACTTGCATGAGGATGAACTAATCAGGGGCCAGTGGCAGGGACGTCTGTCTTCCCCTCCATCTTGGAGTGTGCCCCTTACCTTTGCACCAAAGACTAAAGACAATGTTTCCCCAGCCAGAGCAAAGATGAAACACCAAAGACATTTCACTGGACCAAAGCAGAGCAGAGCTGAGCTGAGCTACATAGCTACAGAGGGTCCTCACCCCAGTGCCCCCTCACTCAGGGCCACCTCATATCCTACTTGCTCCGCAGCTATTGTTTGCTACTTCATTACTGAGCTGTAACATTATTGAGCTTTTACACAGCTGTGCTGTTTTCACAGCTGAGCTGTATCACAGTTGAGCTGTTTGCACTGAATAAAGATTACTTCTTTATCCACCCCAAACTGGGTATTCCTGTTGGTGTTCGTGCCAACCATCAACTGACAGGCGATCGTCAAAGGAGATGCATATTAACATATTTGTGTGCTTTGAAAAACTCTGATTCATCTGAATAGTTGGCCAGTGAGGAATGGATACCCACCTCCCCCACTGCCACCGTTTGGATTGTATGGTGAATATTTTCCATAAACTAAATGAGGGAAGTCTATAGTTCAAAATTTTAAGGAAAATGTGTAAAAATATAAACTTTATGTTGGTATTAAATATATAGTTTATACTTAACAAATATTTATGGCCTGCAAGGGAGTCTTAGACTGACACCAGCCCTTCATGCAAGCCCATACCTTAGATAACAGCTTACAGAGTCACAAGTAAAGGTAAGTTCCTGGTGTGGTTTCCCAATGGCCCTTGTGATCAACAGTCTCCTCCATCTCCCCGGGGCCTTCCCTTGTGTGCCCCTTAAATAAAACCCCCAAGGAGCTTACCAAAACTGCAGCTCTTTTCGCTTTGAATTGGCTATTCGGCCTTATCCTGGGAAGCCCAAGGCGCTCCACTCATGACCCTAACACAGGCATGTCACCCAGGTACTGCCACTCCCTTTGCCTGTACCCTGCCTTGACCTCCAGGCATGCCGCGTACTTCCTCCAGGACCTGGGAATCATAGACTTCTCTGCTCCAATTCATGGGGTCTTTCGTTGAACCTGTGCACACTATTTGACACTCTGAGGTTCTACTTACCAAATGTTAATTTAATAAAGTCACAGCAGTAAACATAAAATGACGTGTCAATTTAAATTTGCAAAGGGGCAAATGGTTATTTTAAATAATATGAGTTCTACAAGCAAAAAACAAGTGGGTAGACAATTTGCTTAGATCAAGTCTGGAACTGCATTTAGGCCCGAGAGCCACAGTTTTAAAATGATGCTGCCAGACGTCTTTTCAGGATAGAATGGCTCTGTCACTCCTGGATGGTGAAAGCAATTGAAGAACATTTAGCTATTTAGCCCAAGAAGAGTTGACCCTGATTATTTTAAAGACTATCTTTGGGGAAATGGAATTCATGTTCTTCAAAATATTCTGGAAGGCAGAATTAGAACCAGTAGGTTAATTACTTTCAAGAAAACAGATTTCAGCTTGAAATAAGGTAAAGCTCTCCAGTTGTTAGAACAGGCCAAAAATGAAGCGGTTGTCCAACTCTGACCAGGTTCCAACACAGGTCAGAAACTGCTGAGAGACAAGCAGACAGGAGAAACACTTGGAGGGAGGATTGCGGTAATCCAGGGCATCTCCAACTTCCAAGCATGAGAAAGTGTAGCAAGTACAATGACTATCTAGTTATTAAACTTGGCCTTGAACCTTAAAGAAGGAAACAAGTCAACCTCTTCTTTTCTTTGCAATGGTTAGTTTTCTGTCCTTTCTGTTGATCAGTAGTGGAGAATCAATGACACTAGTTTTCTTTATTATATGCTAATGCCTACATGTGAATGAATTTGATATTTATGAAGTCCTTGTAGGTGCCCCAAAGCAGAGGAGCTTGAAATTCAATTACTTTGCCACTGAAAAGGAAAGGAAAGTACCAGGCTGCATAATTTAAAAACTACTTTTTTTTGCTGTCATTAAAGAAATTTTCCATGTTCAGTTCTTTCTTGTTTGGGGTATGTGTTATCTATTCCATGTGCTAAAAACAAAAATTCACAGTCAACATCTTCACCAGGCCCTTTTGTTTGCTCTACTTGAACTATAAATAGAGTCTTCGCCGGCTTCATCTCCTCGGCTGCCACCTCTGGAAATGTTGCCACATCTGGTCCTTTCCCTGTCGATTTCAGAGTTTTTGATTCTGACTCCTCTGGTGTTTCATTCTCTCAGAAGTTATTTTCACCATCTTTTCAAATAAAAGTTATGAAGAAAAAGGGAAAAGATGAGAAAGCAGAGAAAAAAAAAACCCTAAAAGTTACCTTCCATTTTTAAAAGGGTTCTTTCCATTGAAAAATCTAAGTCATATGTGTGTGCCCTTGGATGATGCTATATAACTCCATTTCTCTTCTGAAAATAGAGAAACTCCTGAGTTATTGGCTATGTTTCTACAAAAAAAACTTGTATATTTCCCACCCATTGCTGAGTGGTTTAATCAGATGCATATCCATTGGGATTTAAGCACCATAGAACTATGAGTTGATAAGTACATTTGTTAGCATCGGTATTTAGCTAATTATGAAGGAAAAAGAAAGAGTAGCAAAGGGACTTACACATTGAGCTTAATAAACTTGGGGCGGGGAACATGAGTCTGCTTGCTTAGCCAGAAAGCTACAGCTTCATATCCAGAGGATTACAGCATTGCCCTGCCAAGGAGATTAACACTCTTCCCCTCTCCTCTTTGGTACCTGATTGTTGGGGGAACTGGGGAGGTGCTTGACCAAGGAGGCCTATCAGTCTAACCAGGGGGTGGTCCATGGAAGCCCTGGCAAGAGTGGCTCAGTTGGCTGGAGCATCATCTATAACCAAAGGGTTGCAGGTTCAGTTCCTGGTCAGGTACATTCTTAGGCTGCAGGTTAGATCCCTGGTCCAGGCATGGGTACATGTGACTCCTGGTCTGGATGCACATGATCCCTGGTCCGGGCATGTACAGGAGACAACCAACTGATTCATGCTTCTTTCTCATTTCCATGTTTCTCTCTCTCCCTTCCTCTGTCCCTTCCTGTCTTTCTAAAAGCAATGTAAAAAAAATGACTTTGAGTGAGGATAAAAAAATTAATTTAAAAAAGCCCATGAAAACATATTGAAGTTCATTGCCCAATATAGTAACAGCTTCTGGTCTTTTCCAAGCCCAAGCTAATATAATCCCAAGGGAACAAAGAAACACTCTTTCTTGCCCACTTGCTCACAAGGTGCACTCACCTGTTCTCTCCATGACCATGTAGCTCTAGTAGCCACATGGTCCATGGCTGTGCTGACTCCACATGCAGACCCCAGGGAGCCTGAATACTACAGCACAGCAATGGACTGATGTGGTTACAACTGGCGGAGGCCCCTCTGTAACCACATCACAATATAACTCCTCTGCCTTGTCCGTCTTCCTTCCCCTCTCCCACAGGTGTTCCTTGAGACAACACACTCTGGTAAGACTTCTCTGTGCTAATCATCATTTCACTGGCTACTTTCAAGGGAAACCAGCCTGCAACAAAGTGTCCTCTATTTTCTGTCCCACTCATTGTCATCAGTGTCCTGCTCACATGCATAATCTGTGTCAATTCCATAATTTGAAAACACATGATTATATATTCATATAGGGAAGGCTGTACAGCCATCAGAACAAATGATGGCTACATTCAAGCACCTGTATGATTCCCATGAAACTACTGAGAGACAGAAGCCAGACACAAAAGAGCAGATAATGCAAAGTAAAAACTGCATGCTTATGTAAAGTGAAAAAACAGGGAAAACTAATTTAAATATCAGAACACAGGATAGCGACTACACATGAAGGGGGAAGCCCCTTGAGAGAGAGCCTGAGGGGAGTTTGGGGAGTTTGAGGGGATGTTTTGCTTCCTGATCTGTGTGTTGCTACACAAGTGTATTCGCTTTGTGAATATTCATCAGACTACCCTTAGGATCTGTATGGTTTTCAGTAGGTAGATTACATTCCAATAAAAGTTTATTAAAAACAAAACAAAACATGTACACCTGATAACACAGCCTATAGGGAAATAAAGTGACTCCAAAATTTAAGAATATACAGGCATTTTAAGAAACTCAGAAATAGAATATTTCTGTTGCTTATTGCAAGGCAGACAATAATGACATCAAACATGAACAATAGGCAAGCATTCAGTGGCAGATGGCTTTGTACACTACAGAATCTTTAAATATATTTTTTACAAAAATACTTCCTCCTTCCTCATAATGACAAATTATCATGGCCTGGCAGGTGATCACCACTGGAATATGTAGAAGGCACTGAAGATGGAGACAAATTCAAATAACACCATTTTAAATCCATTTAAAGAAAATTTCTCTCTGAAGAGCAGAAAAACAAAGAGGGCAATTGATGGCAATTATGATATGACAAAATCAATTAGCTTGTTATTGGATCAGCTTGCTTTTAAAATGAATGGATTGATGATAATAGCACACTCAGTTACCTCCTTTGTATCTGTCTAGTATGGCAAGGGGAAGTCATGCAACATCCTGACTTTACAAGAATGAAAGTTGTAGCTAAGCATTGTTTCCATGAAGATACTTATTGATTGGGAAAATAACCCACAATAAACTAGCTTAAGCTAGACTGGAAGTTTATCTAAACTACACTGCTACACCCAAGAGATTAACGAAGTTAAAGTGGGGACAAGGAGCTGGACCAAGCCTCCTTCTCCTTCTCTGTCCCTCTCCCCCTTCCCACAGGAGTCGCTTCTCTTTTGTGCAAAACCCTAATTTAGCACAAGAGCCATTCATACTGAAGGAATGAACAAGTGAATGAGATCTATGATGTTCTAAAGTACAGCACCTTCAGAACGTGGAATGCGGGTTTCACATATTCTCATGGAAATAATCCAATAAGTATATAAAACCCATTATGGCTTCTGTACATACCCTAATATTATTCAGATCATGAGTTGTAATGATATTTTTGGTTTTTTTGGATTATTCCCATGCACAGAACCATATTCAATATAATTTTCCTTAAAATTTTGAGATATGTTCAGTATTTAGATGGTGCAAATGTAATGTCCTTCCATGTCACATGATATATTAAAATACGAACTAGATGTTTGGGAAATTTTTCTACTTTACCAGAGTTCATGCTGATTTTTTGAAAATGTGCAGCAGATAATCTCACTCCTCTTTCCACACAATGGACAGTAGAATCCAAGACCTTGCAATGGGTTTCCTGAGTGAATTGTGCCCTGATGTTCTAAGGCATCCATTGCATGTTATGAGTTTCCTTATTTTTATGCTTTTTGGAATGGTAGTAACTCTATGTAATCCTAGAAACAGTGGGGAAAGAAGTCACTCAAATTATTTCATGTGGTATAATTTTTATGCAGCATTGACAAAGACTGCCAGATTCTTGACTCTCCAAGCATATATCCTTTTACCTCTCCTGACTCCTGAGGTCCTATTGTTCTCCTCCTTGCTCACCCTAGTCCAGCCTGAAGGGCTGTCTTGCCATTCTGCAAACAAGTGAGACAGTCTTTTACCTGAGGGTCTTTGCACTCATTGTCTCTTCCACTTGGAACTCTCTCCCTCTAAATATCTGCACAGTTTTCTCTCTTCCCTGATGCTGCTGTTTAATGGCATATTCTCAGCAAGCCACATGCCCTACTGTTTCAACTTTCACCCTCCCACACACATACACTGTAACTCCTTTCCTGCTATAAGTTTCTTCACATCACATATCACACATACAATAATTTTTGGTGCTGTCTGTCTCTTCTCTTACATCAGGACAAAAGCCTAATGAAAGCAAGACCTCTGTAAACTGTGTTGCTGTGTCTCCTGAAACAGTGCCAAAGTTCTCCATAGATATTTGTTAAATGAATAAATGAATTCTGATTGAACATAGTCTTAATGATTACACATTTTTACCATGCTGAAGTATATATATATATATATATATATATAATTTAGAAATTGTAATTAACTTTAGAGATCAAATTATAAAACATTGGGTGATCTCAACTAATGGTCAGTATGAGAATAGGTCTGATTCTAGAGCAAAATAAAACACATGGCTTTTCAGGGGCATTTACAATCTATGAGCTATGAGTTTTCTACAAAAGCATAAAGAACTTCCCTGTATAGATCTCTATTTGTCAGATACAGCCTCCAGCATCCCTTTGTCACTAATGAAATCATCTCTTGGCTCGCTGACTCCCTTTGACGTCAAACTCAGGCTGCCCTCTCAGGCCCACCTTCCCTGTAAATCTGTGATGCTAGGTCATGCATTCCAGGCTGTGAGATTGCTGGAAACAATGTGAGGACCACCGTTTCCAAAGGCAACCAGGGAAAAGCATGTACTACCCTTTCTCTTCTCAGATCTGCCAACTTAATAGCGGTTTCCATTCTCACTGTAGCTACTCTTCAAAGTTGTTCCCAATGCTTCACATCCATGCCTTTGTGGAAATCCCCTACAGTGCTGAATCTGTGCATGGAATGTGACAAAAGTGTCATTATGAAAGTTCTGGGACGTAGTCTTAAGAAGGACTGGAAGCTTCTTGGAGGCCTTGAGTGGCTATGTTAGCAGCCCAGCTAAACTGCTGGAGAAAACATATCGAGAGAGCAAGAGGAAGAAGCCCTGAGACTATGTGGAGAGAGAGCAAGACCTAGCTATGACTGTGCCCTAGCCTAGCTCAGCCCAGTGTTCCAGCTGCCATCAGTGCACCAGTCACGTGAGTACATCTTAAATGTTTTAGCCCAGTTAACCACCCTGATCATTTCAGCCCAGTCAACATCATGTGGAACATGAAGACTACCCAGCTGAACCTAGAAAACACATAGAAGACTCATAAGAAATCATGATTAATGATACGTTGGTTGTAGTGTTAGGCACCACCCGAATTTTGGGGTGGTGTTTTATGTAGTAATAAAGAATTAAAACTATTACAACTACAATTGCAGGCCTCACATTCCTGACTGGGTGAGGAAGGCAAGGTATAGGGCCCTCTTAAAGGAGAGAGTTGGGGTAGCCACTTTAAGAATGATTCTTCCCAAGCCATTCTGTCTTTCATCAGAATAAAGATTCTGAATTTTAAAACATCAAGTATTTCATCTCTAATTATGTGACTGCTACTTTCCTTGACCATGGAGAAGTACACACTTCCTCCAATGGGGATGGTGGGGAGTAAAATTTTATGTCTGTGTGTGTCAGGCCAACATCATTAACATTTTACAGGTCAACCTACCACATGTCTTTGGACCAGACTCATATCAAACCAAGTCTTCTTGGTCTGACAAATCATTGCAACAAAGAAATCTGCCCCCAGTTCTAACACACTGCAGTTGGCCCAATATTTGGGTCATGATATCAAATACCCATTAGATTATATGACCCACACAGACAGTATATATCCTTAAGGTATAAAGTATTTTAAAAAATCCTTAAAACAAGAATTTATCTTGATGTTTCAGTAAAAGAAGTAAAAGATTTCAGGATTAGAGGCTTTGTTCGGGAATATTCCTAAACCAGAATCATTCAAGTTGGGCCCCAGTTGGCAATCAGAAAGTCCACTAGAGTTCTGAATCTTTCTCAAATGTGTCTTCATGTTCCTTTATTCTTTCTATTCTGTACATTCTGATAGCTCTTTTAGATGACTTTTGTCTTTAAAAATAAATGTAACAATCTAATCTGCTCACGTTGAAACCGGGATACACAAGCAAAACCCTTTAGAAAAAGATGTGTTAAATAATTCAATGAGCAGATTATTATTACAGTGAATTAAATAAATGGATGTGGTATATCTCTAATACCCCTGTGGAAAGCTTGTTTTAATTCTCTAATCCCAAGTGGATGCAATATACTTAAATGAGCACTATTAAATTGTATTTTTTTCTATTCTGTTTAGAAACATAATAACAGTTGAGAGACATTTATTAAGAAAGCATCAACTCTATTTGCACATTCTGAAAGAGAATATTAGAAAAACAGAATTTTAATTTTTATGTGCATAATTTGTTAATATAATTAGAATGGAATGCAATTGGGTGCTTTCAGATCTTTCAGTGTTAATTAAAAAGGGAATAACTTGAATGGCTATAAATACTGAATTAGTGGGTCTGAAGCTCCAGGCAGTTAATCTTTTATCTGTCATATACTGAAGATCGCTTAACTGGGACTCCATCTTCATGTCAGGGATCTCCCACCAATGGAACATCATGTGTGGTAAGGTCCCTAAATCTTAGTATATCTCTGAACCATTTGCCAATACACTGCACCCAACTCAGAATTTTCTAACAGTCAGCAGCCATTGCCTTTGACTCAGTGCACTAAGGAATTTTACTGTCAGTAAGTTCTCTGAATGTCTAAACCCTAGCAGTAATTTCTATGTTTTAGTGAAAGGAAAAGGAGCTCCACCAGAAAAATAAAAGTGAAGAGCTCCATCTCTGTGTTTTAAGAAACCTATCAATACTGGGTTTAAATTGAAATTACATTTTAAGAGTAGACAATATGAACATCAAAAAGTTTAATACCAGCAATTGGTGGTAACACATCAAATACCACTTGATGTTTTTTATAATGATCAAATTCGTGAGTACAGAATAGTTAAAGCAAAATAGAACAAAATCTCATTAGTCACCTTAGGAGGATGCTAAGGAACCAGTTTACTGTTCTTAAAACTAGCAAATAAAGTGAAAGAATTTTTAAAAAATGCCCTGACTTTCATTTATGAACCATCTCAGAGTACCTCCTTTTGGGATTCATACGTGAATAAGGAATGGCAGACTTAGAATGTCCATCATTCTATGAACCATAAAAAAGTCTCTAAGCAATTATTATCAAGGGTTGCCAAAACCATTAAGAGGGGATGGAGCAATCTGATAACACCTGAATCCGCTGATCAGTATTGTGTGTTTATCATTCAGCTTTTGCTGCAATAATGTTATTTGAAAATAATCCCAAAATACTGACACACAACAACACTTATTTCTTGGCTGTGAAACAATTGGACCAGTGGGTCAGCTCATGTTAGGCTGCACTGAACTCCAACCTGTGAGTTGGTTTCAGGTTTCCTTCTCTGTCTTCACAATCCCATGTCAAGACCCACGTTGAAAGAAGCAGGCACTATTTGAAACATGTAATGCTCATGGCAGGAGGTAGAAGTTCTAGAAAGCTAAGCCAGACCAAGCAAATACATTTGTAGCCATAGCACTGGTTCAGTTTATGTCATATCCATTCCCATTCCATAGGATAAAGCAAGTCAAATGGCTAAGCTCAACATCAATGAAGTGGGGAGATGTAATCTTCTATGAGGGTTGGGAAAAGGAAGCACGGGAAGGAGAGAGAGAGAACTTGTTGAAATAATAGGATCTACTAAAATATCACAAGAAGAAAGAGACAACCATACATTATTGTCTCCTGGTAAGATCAATTAAGAACTGTGCAACCCAACCTCTGCAGTATTCTAACCAAGTCTCTGTATCAAACTATGAATCTACAGGAAACAAAAGGGCAGGAGGAAATTCTAAACAGTATCACAAAGAAGCCATTGACAAATCTAAAATGTGGAGAGCACTACAGAGCAATGAATTGTTTTGGTCTACAAATAAGCTTTAAAAATATAAGATTGGAGTAGCAACATAGGGATTAAAAGATATCAACCAAAATCTCAGAAAAATGCAGCGTACTTGGACAAATCAAATGGAGAGAAACTGTTGGGGATGTTTGACTAGTAATTATCTACACTGTGATGTCAGGGAGTGCAAATTTCTTTAGATGTGTGTGATAATGATATAATGGTCATGGTCTTTTAAGTAATGTTACTGTCTTTGATAAATATATACTGAAATATTTAAGAATAAAACAAGATGTGCTTCATAATAATTTAAGGATGATCAAGCAGAGTAAGAAGAAATAGAGATTTAAAATGTTTTGTGGGTGATGAAGTACATTATCCTATTCTCTCTGTTCTTTGAGTTGTTTCAATTTTTCCATGACAGTAAATGCAAAGAAACAGAGACACCATGATATATATAAGAAATGGAAAGAAGGAAGGAAGGAAGGAAGGAAGGAAGGAAGGAAGGAAGGAAGGAAGGAAGGAAGGAAGGAAGGAAGGAAGGAATTTTTTCTCACCTAACAGAAGTATATGTGGTTAGGAGGCAGATAACTTTCGGAGATGGTGTTCTATTATAGTTTTTTGCATGAATCTCCCTACTTATGCCCTGAACATATGTCAACAATTTTTTATCTCATACTGGCAAAAAGCTAAAGATTCTTACTGTGCACTTCAAAGATAAAAATGTGTTAATTATAAAGCTTTCTTTCTTAAAATATAAACAATAGATTCTAATATCCCTTCCCCTCTAAAATAGCAAGAGAAGACTTCAAAAACAGATGTATTTAGATTCTCCCAAACAATGCCTCTCAGTGAGCTTAAAATTAGTCTGTGTGATCAGGGTACTTTATTTAGTTAGGTGAGATATTCCTTGGGAAAGCAATCTCCTCTCATCCTTCGGTCGCCACAAACAATTCTGTTTCATAAGCAAGGAAACAGAGCCACTGATCAGTTGTTTCTGTTTTCATAAGTGAATGAGAATGTGCTTTATTTTGTTATGAAAATACCAACTTTATTTGAAATCGTAACCAAATAGGAACATAGTTTGAGGAGCCACAAAGAAAATGGAGTTTCAAGAGAACCAGCATTTTAAAAAAGGACGGCTTGTGAATAGGGAGTTCACCTTATCTTCTTCCCAAGAAAATGGGCAATGGGTATTCCTGTGTGACATTTCAATCCACTGCAATTTTCTTGGAGGAAATCATTTATTCTTCTCAGCATGTTAGAATAATAACTTGGTGATGAGATACCTAAAAAACACTCAGAGGAAACATTGGTTGTAAGTGCCTGCCCAAATTATTTAATGTTTGTCAAACTTCACTGCATTTGAAGGATGCCTCGCTGGTAATGGACTCGCAGTTCTGCTACCACATGGAGAAGGTTCTGTAGCCACTGCAAGCTGTAGTTTATTGCCTTGCATTGTGTATGAGATGATTTTGGTGAGCAGGTACAAACACAAGGGGGAAAATTACAAGAAAGCAATTTCTTTTATTGCTCAATATATAGCAGTTAGGAATAATTTGGACATTTTTCAAATAGCTCATTTTGGGAAATGCTTAGATCTACTCAGCAGTGATTATTTTCTTTGCTGCTACTAAATAATTTGGCTGTGGCTAAGATTGGTATTAATTCCTAAGGTAGTTATGTCTTGATATAGAGTAGAGACAGCATCATGAAACAGGTATAAGATTTTTAATGAAAACACCTCAAGCCCTGTTTCTAACAATAATTAGCTGTGCTTGACTTTGGTTATATAATTTAACTTCTCTGAGCCTCAGTTTCCTCTTCTCAGAACAAGAAATAGTACAGCTTACTCACTGTAAGTATGTCCAATAAGGTCAATAAAAAAGAAAAGAAATAATACAAATAATACAGCCTGCCTGAGCCTAGCTCAATGATATCTAAAAAGCAGATATTCAAAATTTTTGATCTGATTCAAATTGTTAAAGAGTAACCAATAAATGTAAGTAAATTTTATAAATCGAAAAGCACTATGCAAATGTAAACCAAAAGAACAGGATTATTTTTTGTTTTGTAAAATTTGTTTTCATGCATCTTCATAGTGGTTTGCCAAAGACTATCCCTTAGTTTGTTTTTTCCTTATAAGTGAAAAAGACTGTGTGTCAAAACCATTGTCTTTTTCCCTTGATACAGAATCAACCAATGCATGGAATCTTAATAAATAGGAGTTTGAATTTCTGATATAAGAAACAAAGAACTATTAGTGACTTGGAGAGGCTTCAACATAGTGATGTGTTTTGGCATATAAAATACTGTAGCTAAATTGCAAAACATGAAGGGAATCCTTACAGGTAAAATCCAGCCACCACAAAGTGAGCAGCCAGTCTGGTCCACAAAGTGCCGGAGGAGCTGTGCCTCACTTTGTTCCCGTACAACTGACTCACAGCCACACAGTCCCTAATGTATGTATCTGTGAGTACGTGCGGAGGGAATGGGTGTGTGCTTTACAGCTTGAAACACGTTTGAGGCTTTTAATCCAAAACACTCTCAAATCTGGACAATTTTTCTCCACGCTTTGGGTAAATCACTTTCCTTTGGCCGGAGACTCACTCAGAATATTCTGGCCTAGAGATAAGGTTCTGTTTACAAATCCATAAGGGAGAAAGATAAAAAAATCTAGGCAAGAACAGAGGAGGTCCTGCAACCTTAGCCCATATGGCGTCATACCTTGGACTACAGAATGAGAGCCGGCTGCGCTCAGCCAAAAGGGTAATTTTCCCTCGGAGGAGTGAAACAGCTCCCCAGTTAGAGAACTCGCTCCCGGTGCTAATGTGTGTGTTCCTCAGCAGTGTTTTTGCTCAGAGACTTCAGTATTCTCTCTGTGACAGCATACATAAAAACACATTAGCTACTGGCAAAAAAAGTGAAAAACTACCGGGACCCATCAAGGGTACAGGAAGACAAAGGTCCAGCCCAAAAGGCTGTCATGTCAGACCCCATCTCAGAACTACATGGGCTATAGTAAACAGCGCAAAGCCTATTAATTTATCGTCCTTTCACAAATATAGAGGACACATGGACAGAACTAGGGGGGTTGGAAAGGGGAGGGAGGAGGGGAGGGATGGGTGGGTGGGCTGGAATGGGAATAAAGGATAGAAACTGTACTGAATAAACTAAAATAAAAATTAAAATTAAAATTAAAATTAAAAAAAAAAAGAACAAACTGACAGTAGCCAGAAGGGATAGGGGAGAGGGATAATGGGGGGAAATAGGGGGAAAAAATTTATGGTCCTTTCATTTTGAGGAATGGAAAACACCAGTTACTGTCAGTTTTGAACAATTATAAGACCCAGTCAAATATCAGGCTGCGGTAATCTTCTGAACTTGTCAGGGTGCAGACATGCTGTACTCTATTTTCTTCCATTGCTTTTTATAACAGAAATTGCTTTGGCTAGAACACTTAGACTATGAACTGAAGACAGCATGGTGTGGCAAAAACTATATGGATGTTAGAGTTGTAGATAAGTTCTAATCCCAGGTACTATTCATTCAGCAGTGAAGAATTATTATCTCTGAGTCTGAAATTCCTCATCAGTTAAATGAAGATAGTAACATTTTAGAGAATTATAAAATTTTAAGAATTAAATATATACACACATATATGCACATACAAAATTTCATATATTTTATACACATGTATGCAGGCATATATATGTATGTGCATGTATAAATGTACATGTATGTATGAGAGTGAGTGACAGAGAGAGAATCAGAGAAAGAGACAGGGAGATAGATACATACATACATGTTTAGAGAGACAGAGAAAGTGGGAAGATACTTGAGAATTTGGTCCAGGGTCTGACACATGGTAAAAACTATGAATAATATCATTAATTCTAGCATTCATTTATTAATTGGTCATTCACAAACACATGTGTCACTAATATGATGAGCTAGAGATAAATAGTAAATAAGGTACACTGTATGCAAAGAGTTTATAGTGTAGTTTGGCAAATTCAGAATAGTGACCAACAATGGTATAAATAGGAGATTATCTAATGCAATCTTAAGGGCTAAGGGAAACCTTCTTATAGTAAGTGACATGTAAGGTATGAAACATCTGAAGCACACAAGGGAAATTGTCAATAGAACTAGAGGAGATGAGGGAGATATGGAGCTCTGTGTGGAGGGGACATTGAGGCCAAGAAAATAACAATAAGCCTTTTTAGAGAGCTTTCTATGGTCACACACCACACTAAGCAGTTTACATATCGCCTTTAAGCCTCCAGGTCACAAGCAATAATTATAGAATTGATACTCTACCTGACTGTAGTGCATGGGCTGTTCATCATGATGCCACAGCATATTTGGGACCAGCCCACCATGGGTTGGCACATAGACTTGGACAGGTGGCCCGAAAGGAAAGGATAGAGGCACCAGTGTCTTGAGTGGCATTGCCAATGAGACTTCATGGGAGGGGAGAAAGTGCCTTAGATACGTAGTTCAGAAAGGACATCGGGTGGCTTGGTGCATGGAACTGGCTGGATGGGGACAAACCTGAAGGAAGAGGACAGGTTAGAAGGTGGTTGCAGTAAGTTATATGAGACAATGGAAGCCCAAACTATCACAGTGATACTTAAATGATTAAATGTGGGGAATGGGAAGTAAGAGAAGAGCTGGGTTGAATCCTGAGAAACTGGGCAGATGGACTGAGTTAGGGAAAAGAGGAGAAATAAATTTCAAAGGCAAAACCGTGTAAGATGTAAAGTATTTAGTACATTAGAAGCATTCAACACATAGTTTTGTTTTGTTTTGTTTTTCTCATGCTCTGTGTTTCTGGTCCTTTTGTTTGTCTGAAACTGCTATCATGTACATCCTAGTAGTAGTTTCACCATTCGACATTTCATCAAATACAAATGTAAACTGTAATTGTCACTACTCTCCCAGCCAAGAAAAGTCCTCATTGTAGGGAGCTTTGAAACTAATCACTAAAGTAACATACAACAATAGTCCTTTTAGATGTACAAATGCTTCCCATACAAAAGAAAATAACCTTTGTTTTAAAAATACATCTATATTAATTTTATATTATATGATACTTTATATAAACACTTTTTCCAGGCAAAGTGCATGTCACATGCAAGGTTATAACCATGATAGCATGTCTAATGTGCACTTGGCACATGGTACTACGCGCTCAATAATCGCACGCTGAATGAATGACAGCTCTCAGTTCTATTGAGAAGGCAGGTTCCCGAGACCCATGTTTTCAACCAGAAAAAACACTAATTATTTGGACCTGTCTGCAGAGTATTCAAAAACAGGTCAAAGTGGGAGATACTATCGACTATTAAGTCCTCTCAAACCTAAAATTTTGTGATTCTGCCTTGAGGAATATCAAGAATCATGGGTCCCTCTGGACATATAACACTACAAAATTATTTTTTCACAAGTGAACTTGGATAAAGAAACTGTAACTACACTCTGTAGATAAAGCCTATTGATGTCTTACAGATAAATCACAAGTCCTGGATCATAAAGCAGAAAGATTCAAGGTCCTGCTTAACTAGTCCACCTTTCCTCAGTCCCAAACACCTTCCATTATTATTTTTTCTTGAACATATGGCTTGTTGAATTCTTACTACGAGATAGGTTCCACACTGAGAGTGTAGCGTGCATTATCACATGCTGTCCTCACCACACACTACTGACCCTGGTCACCATCCTGATGTTACAATACCAAAAAAGAAAACACCTGAGAGCTAGCTAATAACTTTCTCAGGGTCCACATTGGAAGACTCTGATTCTTGTAGTTTTTTTTTTAATGTGCTCTGTGATATATTACCAAGAACCCTACAACTAGTGTGTCCTCCTTCTAATTCAAGTACTTTTTTATAATTGTCAGTTTGTAAAGGGTTTTTTTTTCTGAGTGCTAGCTTTCTCATTAGTCAGAAGTGACAAAAACTATCTATGCTGTTGACTTCAAAACTTTGCTAGTGGATCAGAAATGGCATGGTATGTATAAGTACTTCACCAATAGTAAAGACATACGCATGGATGAGCCCTCATATGTTACTAGCTCACATATCGTAGTGGACACTACACTGGAATCTGAGTCAATAGAACCTCTGCTTGATTAAGAATTAGCAAGAGCAATGTTAAATGCATCTTTTCTCCTGGCGATAGTTTTACGCTCTTCTAACAATAAAATTAATAAAAATTGATTGTTCCTCATTAAAGCATCAAGTATGTAATATAGTACTTTCAGTTTTGAGTAAATCATTATAATGTCTAATTTTTATTGGTTAGATACAATTTATCTGTTTAATTAATGAGTCTAGTAATTATAACTCAAAATAAAACCTGATGAAATTGAGAGTGTTTTCCCCTATCCTGTTTGAGATGGTTCTTTTATGTAATATTATATCCTAACAAAGTAGGAAACAACAGCCACCTCAAAGGTCCTGTTTACAATGTAGAAACATTTCAGCACACCTTCCTGAAATTCTGTGTATTTTTAACTGTCAATTATTCTCTTTTCCAGAAAGTACATTTTCAATAAAATGAAAGCAGAATTTGCTGGGAGTATTTAATGAATCATCTATGATGTTCCTTTAACAGTTTGGACCATATATCCTGCTATTTACAGGTAAATAAAAAAGGTTATGAGAATAAATTGATTAGCCACTCCCACCCATACTCATTCAAATCTGGATGAAAACTGAATTTCATATATAAGTGTTTTAGTCACATTATAAACGTAATACTTTAAAAATAATTCACTCATCTTGACGTAATAAAAATGGATGAAGTGGTTCAAATCCCCAGTGAGGACCAAACTCTCTGTTTCCTGCGGCGCTTCCCCCTACCGCCCACAAACGCGTCCTCTGGTGAGTGCCCTCCAAACTTGCGAGCGTATGCAGGCAGCTGCAGGCATTCCTTAAACCTCTGCCTTTTCCTGAAAAAGCTGTGTCAGTGTTTCTCTACCATAATTCAGCAAATAATGCTTAGATAAATAAAAACATTTCAAGGATTTCTTACAAATTTGAAATAATTATATCATCTTTAGAATGAGGCATAACTTCTTACAAATTAGAAACATTTTTAGTTAATGGTCAGAGAAGAATTGAGAGATTTGATACAACCTTTTTAATTTAATTTAATTTTATCTTATTTTATTTTTGCATATGAGAATGTGGAATTTCAGAAAAGTGATGTTTCTTGCTCAAGATCAAATAAGCATCAATGTCTGAGCTGATAAACCTAAGTCTCTTATTCTAGGTCTAATGCTCTTTCTATTAAAGCTATGTGGCTTGGTGGTCCCCTTTTCTCACGCAGTGACTCTCTAATAGGAGAAACAGAGAATAAAATAAGAACATAAACAAATAATGCAGTAATTACAAAATACGGTAGTAATAAGCAACATAGACTAAGTTTTTACTGTGTGCTTTTTCATCAGTCTTGTACACATTTCTCATAGCACCCATACGAGGCAGATACATTGGTAACTTTATAGATGAGAAATCTGAGGCACAAAGAGATCGAGTCAATTGTTAACGGTCACAGAACTAGGAAGCTGTGGAGTCAGTATTGAAACACAGGAGTAGACAAAAGCTATTCAGTGGAGGATGAGAATGAGAAGGAGCCAGACCCAGGAAAAGCAAGGTCTGCAAAGTCCTTGAGTCTGGAAAGAACTGGGTGCATCAAAAAACTAAGAGAGATGACAGCAAACTCACAATTATTAACCACCACACCTGAAACAAAAACAAGAAGAAACTAAGCAAACAACTAGAACAGGAACAGAACCACAGAAATGGAGATCACATGGAGGGTTAGCAACAGGGGAGTGGGAGGAGGAGAGAGGGGGGAAAGGTACGAAGAGTAAGTAGCATGGATGATAGGTAGAAAATAGACAGGGGGAGGGCAAGAATAGTAGGGGAAATGTAGAAGCTAAAGAACTTATGACACATGGACATGAACTAAAGGGGGGAATGTGGGTGGGAGAGGGTGTTCAGGGTGGAGGGGAGTGAAGGGGAGGAAATGGGACAACTGTAATAGCATAATCAATAAAATATATTAAAAAAATAAAAAATAAAAAATCACTTAAAAAAAAAACTAAGAGAAGACAGGTGTCGCTGAAATATCACTTCTGAAAAGGGAGGAGTGAAACTGAGTAACAGAGAAAACCCTGGCAAGGGGTGAATTATTCAGGGTCTTGATGCCATGAAGAAAATCTTCATGGGGTTTTTAAGTGAGAAAATGGAAAGCCATTGAAGATATTTTTAAAAGCAGGTTTGCAACATGATCTGAATTACATTTGTAAAGCTTACTCAGGCTAAAAAATCCTTGTCTGTTGATATTTGATAATAATTTCTTTACTCATTCATTCATTTACTTAGTATACATTTGCTAAGAGCTGATGTTCTCACACAACTTTTCCCAAAATTTGCTATGGCAGCAATATCCCGTATTTAGTAAACCAGATATATATTCACTGATAGCAAGTAATCCTATCTAGCAGCTTCCCAATAATTCCTTAATCTTTGCAACTTTATACCAGTAGATACAGCTAATCAAAATATAATCAACCCATTATTTCTGTTAAATCGATCAATTATATAAAAGAAAACATCTCCGTAATCAATTAGTTATTTTGATATTATGTCCTATTCCTCAGAATTTTAGTCTTCTTACTTTATATTTCCAGGCAAGAACATAAAAATTGTTGCAAAACGTTAAGTATATGTTTCTCTGACAGGCAGATAGCAGGCTCCAACAATGGTAAGTAGTGTTTATAATATTACCTACGGAGATCATACTGGGGCGGAGTAGAAAGCTAAGGGTCCTCAGTCTTGGTATAACTTTACCTTATGCACTTAGCAAATAGGCAAAAGCAATACAAAAGCATAGATACTCTGAAAAATTATATGTTTACTTCATGATATCCAACAGTTCAATTTAACAAACATTTATGAACTATCTGCTATGTACAAGGTGCTATTCTAAAGCACTGTGAGAGATACAAAAATAAATGGTATGCCTTCAGGCTTATAAATCCCCTTTAATGGCATGAGATCTTGATAGCAAACCATTTTACTTAATGTTGTTACTTCATATTATGTACCAAAGATGAGATTTTACAGCACACCGTTTGCAGGAACCTAAAAGTAGTTTTCTCAGTAAAACTGCATTGTGTCCCATTTATTGAAGCCGTTATCTTCAAACATTCAAAATTCTAAAGAAGAAATTTCAATTGCCACAAGTATATCAAAGGACAGTCATCTTTTTATTCACAGAACTGCAGGATCATAAAATCTCTGAATAGAAAGGTACCTAGAGGGCATTCAGTTCAAGGTTTCCTGGCTTCACAGGAACAGAAGAAGCAACTGAAGTGCTTTTTAGTAACAGATTTCCAGGCCTTGACCACTAGAGATCAATTCAACAGGTCTGGGTGGGGACAGGCCCCCAGCACTTTGTGAAAGATTCCCAGATGACTCTGATGTATAGCCAGGTGTGAGAACATAAATCTAACCCAGTTCCTGGATCTATCATTTAAATGTGGGTGGTGCTCTATTTTCTAACAAGTTTTCATTTGTCATTTAGTCTCTGTTCTGATATATACTAGATGAGATTCTGGTTCTTAGATAGCTATAGTTATTAAAATACTATCCATGGCTCTGTAATATACACAGTGTGGGGAAAAAGTATGTTTACAGTTGGGAGTTCATGAAACAGTATTCATTCTTGTATTATTTATTAATTATTATATTATTTTCCATATGAACAACTGCAAACCTACTTTTGCCCTACCCTATATAATACATATATCCATATATACATATATATATCCATATATGTGTGTGTATAGTTATTTGTTAATATATATCTCCAAAAATGATGTGGTAAGCTCTCTGAAGGCAGAATCTAGGGCTGTTTTCTTCACTATTTCATATCCGGCTTTTAGCTCAGACCTTGATATTTAGGAGACAGTCATTAAGGTTTGTTGAAGGTCCTTCATTAATTTGACCTGAAGTCTCTCTCTAAGACATGCAGCTACTGTGCTAGTTTTTCTAATTGTAGGAAACTTAGTAAATCCATACCCCAGACACCAGGTATACAAACACAAGTATTCACTCCCCTTTTCTCAAGGCTCTTAATTATTTACCTAGAGAGAAAGATGCAGATCCTTTAAATAATGAAAAAACAAAGTAAGTGCAATGTCAATTAGAATGGAACAAAGCTGGGAATTGAGAAGAAGGCAACTCATCTAGCTGTGACTTAGGCAGAAGAAAGGAAGTGTGGAGGTCAAGAAGTGCTTTTCAAGAGAAGTGATGCTGAGTTGAATCTAATGGCTTAGCACTTGACTTATCGAATGTTCACAGGCCTTAAATCAAATAGAACAAATTATGTCACCCTTCAGTAGGGTAGCCTTTTATAGGATCTGTCTCTCAAACCTTCTCTCGATAAATATTGAAGTTCCTACAATTGTTTCTCACACAAGTACTATGTGTTTCTATTGATTTTTGTTCCATAGCAGATTAATTTAAATACCCTGAATTGCATAATCTAAAGAATATTCTAATGGTAAGAAATCTAGCACATAGCTTTCAAGTTCAAGAGCTGGAGCTGAGCTACAAAGACACCTACTTTGTTTATAAGCAACATGATTTCAGTAATTCTAGTGTGACTTATAAGCAAATAACACTGATATGTATACTATAGGAAAACCCAAGCCTCTCCTTTTAGCATTCTAAATAAAATTGAAAGCTGAAAGGTAACCAGCACAAAAGGGTTTAAAGTGAGACACTGACCATTGCCAGTTATACCATTTGACTAACTTCATAGATTTTCACAATCAACAGATATACAGAAATCATAAATATCCCGCATGTAAGCAATGCTATTTAATAAGCTGTGGAAAGATGACTCTGAGTTAAGGTTGTTGTCATAGAAACAATGTTTGCCTATGACATCAGTGAGAGGACCAGAGGAACGTGGACTTGTCTGTTCTGCTTAAGATAGTGCATGGCAGAAATGGTGAAATGTCAGGAAATAGGGATAGTAGCTAGCAGAAAGGGTAAAACACTATTCTCATCCCAAAAGTGAATGTTTCTTTTGTTTTCTAGGGGCATACACTTAATAAGGTACCTCTTTACTCTTAAAAACTAATTTTTAAACTGGAAATGATGGATTCCATTTCTTCAAAGAGATTTGGGGAAATGTACTGAGCTCCTCCGAAGAAATCAATCTCAGGTGGCCTCCATATATCGGGAAAGTACAGACCCCCAGGGGGATGGAACAGCTGCTAGATGTCCATTACACCAGTGTTAGAAAAAGGCACAGTTGATGCATTTCTCCTGGGAGGTCTGTATCTAAAAGGAGACTAGAAATCACATTCTGTCCGGTAAAGCAAATCTGACAGGCCCCAACAGGGGAATATACCTGTATTTAATAAATGAAAATCACTAAGCTCATTTCCTGTGCTTGCTTTCTCCCACACAACACTTTCTTGTAGGGCTGGCTACACAATATTTGTTGGGCTTTTGAAAAAAAAGGATTTGAAGTGAAGAGGATAGTAGATGTTTGTCAAAATGTAAGTGTTTTAGTAGGTCTGTAAAACAAAATCTATAAATGGTAAACTCCTGAAGGTAGAATTCCTTTGGCATAGGACATAATATATGGCAAGCAATTTCATAGATTCTTATTGCTTGTTTATATTCAGTCCAAAAAATCATGGTGGCATCCATCTCAAATTTAGACAAACTATCCATCTACCAAATGGCCATCCAGGCCAGGTCCAAGAATGAATGATAGCATAGTTTGTCGGAAACAAGGTTTTCATACTTTAACATATAATATATTGACCTCATTACTAAAAATTCAGTGTTTTCTTTTCTTTTTTTTAAAGATTTTATTTATTTATCTTCAGAGGGGAAGGGAAGGAGAGAGGGAGAGAAATATCAATGTATGGTTGCTTCCTGTGCATTCCCTGCTGGGAACTGGCCTGCAACCCAGGCATGTGCCCTGACTGGGAATCAAACCGTGATCTCTTGGTTCATAGGCCCGTGCTTAATCCACTAAGCTACACCAGCCAGGGCCACAGTGTTTTCTTAAATTCCATTAAAATGAGAGTGTTATGTAGATGGTGTCTGAATTCTGAATTCGTCTCAGTAGGTAAAAGAGATATTGTTGCAAATGAAGTTCCAGATTATCAGAACTGTAAAAATACTCAATGACTCTGTACAAATGGATTAGTGTTATGTTAACCTATGAGATTTTTTTTAATAGTCACTACTGAAAATGAAGCTTGTAGATCCCCCTGATCAAACCAATCCAACCAATAATAGATAACTATTTCTTAGTAGGAGATGTCTCGGTTTAATGGTATTTTGATTGAGCATTATCAACAGGGTAAGAGAAACCTTTCCAGGGTAGTAATAATTGAGGTACATGTGGAAGAGTTCCAGAAAACAAGGAGGGAAAAAGAGGCTATTCTACTCGGAGGGCTAACACAGCAATTCTGAGTGTGTGGTCCCAGAACCAGCAGCATCCATATCACCTGGGAGTCTGTTAGACAAGCTAACCCTACCTCACAATTAGCAAACCAGAATCTCTGGGGTGGGACGCAGCAACCTGTGTTTTAACAAGCACTGTCGGTGAATTTTATGCACCCTAACACGGAGAACTACTGGGCTAAAAATTAGCCATTTGGAAGAAAATGCTGTGTTTGAAGGACCTCGAGTTCTCCACTATGGCTCAGCTTCAGACTAACTGTGGATGGTGGTAAAGACTGAGGATGAAAACCGAAGTAAGAGGGCCATACGTGTCACGTGCCCTCTTGCGGAATTTGTACCGTGTAGATTAGAATGATGGAGAGCTACTGAAGTGCGTAAGCAGAGAATTAATAAGAAATTACCTGTTAAAAATAACTAGAGATAATGTGAGAAATAGACTGAGCCTCTGACAGGGTAAGTTTGCCAAGGAAACAAGGTAATTACTGGTTAGGAGAATAAAAGATGTCACAGTTACAGGAGACTTCCAGAGGCTGGGAAAGGATTGTCTTACTCCGGTTAGTGCTGGCTGAGGAGAAGGGAAAAAACAAAGCCATGTTTTGGCTTTTGTCAGGGGGTAGATGCTGAAGCTACTAAAAGCCATTAAAAATTCCAGAGAGGTGTCTCTCCCTCTCTCATATATATGAATATGGTTAAATTATATACTATTAGAACATTACATTAATATTCCAATATTAATATAATGTTCTAATAGTATATAATAGTAATCATATTATAAACATATAACTAAATATATCATTAAACTGTGGCAATGAATGAGATTCCCTAGAAAACTATATAAGGGAGAAGAGAAATGAAGGAAAAAAATACCCTGAAGTAGCTAAAAAGATTTTATGAGTATGTTGCACAGAAAAAAAAAACAACAAAATCTTTGGTCTCTGATTTTTGTATTACCATCATAGACCTAGCCCTCTATTGTTTATACAGATCATTGGCTTAGTTGTAAAAATATGATTAATATGAAAAGAGCTGGAGTTTGCATAATTTTGACAGAGGCCTTGCTTTTTCAAAGGTAAAGTAAAAAAGAAAAAACTCATTAAAAACTCTAAAGCAGTAATGTTTTTAAAATGTAATTTAACCTAGTGAAATATAGAATGAATAAAAACATTTACATAATGCTCTAGAAACTAGGAGGGAAAGCTGACTTAAAGCACAACCTTATTGATAGCAAATAAAAAATAATAAATAAAATTTGGCAAATAAAAAATAATAAAAAGTCAACTAGATAAAGCCCTTTCTCCCTTCTCTCAGCTGGGGTTCAACATCCCCTTGAAATGAGCCCTGCATGCTTCTCCCATAGCCTCACAAGGACTTTCAAAATCTATGCTTTACTGCATTTACTGCAGGGGAACTTTCTATTAAAAAGAAGTCAGTTTACAACAAGAGTTGGTTTCCAGTCCTACGGGGGATTGCTGGGACTCCTGCTACTTCATGCTAGTTTGTAGCTGTCTGTGCAATTACCACCAGACTCCCAGCCCAAAAGGCAACGTGGTAAATGGAGGAAAGAAAGTTAAACCTAAGGCATCACCTTAATCCTTATGTTAGCCTATCTGGCAGTTGATGTCGTTGTTTGTTTGTTACATGCAGGCAAATCATTCTACAGAAAAATTTGCAATCTTGACGAAATACATATTTTCTGTGATCATCTTAACTGCCTCTCTGTCTCCAATCCCCAACCCCCCACCCCTGCTGCCCCAAATGCACATATACATTTTAGAGTAAGGAAGTAGTATGTGATCATGTTTCCACCAAATGTCTTTCTTTTCTCTCCCAACTATAGAGAAGGAGGCTAGAAGTGTACTTACTGAGTGAGTCAGGAAAGTTTGAGACGGAAATCATCTCAAAAATAGTGGGGTCTGCAGTGCAAGAAAACTCACTTTAGAGCTGTCGGATCCACTTGGAATGTGATAAACGTCTTGAGTTTGCCAACCCAGATGATGGACCAAAGGAAGCTGTGTATTAGCCAAATATCAGAACGACCCACTAAATCCAATTCATTTAGGTTTTGGAATGAGAACGCCCGTGAAACTTTGTTAGGACTACTGAACAAGTTCTGAGGGAAGCGTGAGGAAGAAAGAGGACATGCGCGAGGGAGTTTCTCTGGGGTGCTGTCCTCAGAGCCTGTGATTCGCAAACAGCTTCATCTTTCCTTGTTCCTCCGCCGCCGGAGGCTTGAAGTTTAAGGAAACACTCACCTGTTCTCAACTAATTCACTTAGCATTGAGATCGCAGGTTAAAAGTTCAGGGGAAAATATGTTTCTAAAGCTCAGGCGTAAATGTGCATGGAACATATACCCTATTCCCAGCTCCGAGCTCTACAGTCTCTGTGGCAGAGAACAATCTCTCTGTTCCAGCTGCCTTTTCTCTAGCACTTAGCACCACAAACGTGAGTCTTTTCCATCCACCTTTCACCGAGAGGCCCTGGGCTCTTCTCCCTACTTCTTTGTGACGCCAGGGGCCCCAGGTGGAGGAGCCCTAGGACTGGCGGGTCACAAAGGCAGGTAGGTGCAAACGCCAAGTGCGCTCAATGGTCTGGTCACTTCAGGCTGGCTTGGGCTCAGGTTCTGCTGCTCCAACCCCGAAGACCCCTGGAAGCGAGCCCTGACTCCACCATCATTTACTATGGCCAGCCAGTTATGCCTCCCCGTTGTCCAGCCCCTCTCGTCCTTGAAACCCTTGAAGGCCCACTTCCAAGACGTCCAAGTGGGCATCTGCGTGGCCATCCAGCGCAGCGACGGGCGGATCCACCTCGCTGTGGTCTCAGAGTTCAAAAGAGAAAACACTTGGGTCACGGTAGAGTGGGTCGAAAAAGGAGTCAAAAAAGGCAAGAAGATTGACCTAGAGACCATATTTCTGCTGAATCCGGCACTGGCCTCTGCGGAACAACCCACGCTGTCCGGGTCATTGTCTTCCTTGTCTCTAGCGCCCTCTTCGGCCACTGGAGACCAATGCGTGGCCACACAATGGATTGCGAGTATCCCATCGAAAAACGAAACACCCTCAGGGGACAATCTCGCCGTGGAAGTCCCCAGCAATCCTTGCCTAACGAAATGGAAAAAGTCTCCATGCCTCCGAGAAATTGAGAAACTACAAAAGCAGCGGGAGACTCGCAGACGGTTGCAGCTGGAGATCCGAGCCCAGCGCGCCCTGGACGTTCACACGGGAAACCCCAACTACGAGATCATGCGCATGATCGAAGAGTACCGCCGGCACCTGGACAGCAGCAAGGTGTCCAGCCTGGCGCCAAGGGAGGACCCTCGGATCTGCGTCTGTGTGAGGAAGCGGCCTCTCAATCAGCAAGAGATCTCCATGAAGGACTTGGATATCATCACCATCCCCTCAGACAACGTGGTCATGGTGCACGAGTCGAAGCAAAAGGTGGACCTCACCCGCTATCTGGAGAACCAGACCTTCTGCTTTGACCACGCTTTTGATGACACGGCCTCCAACGAGCTGGTGTACGAGTTCACTGCCCAGCCACTGGTAGAGTCCATCTTCCGCAAGGGCATGGCCACCTGCTTTGCCTATGGGCAGACAGGCAGCGGGAAAACGCACACCATGGGTGGAGCCTTTTCAGGAAAGGCCCGAGATTGTTCTAAAGGCATTTACGCCCTGGTGGCCCAGGACGTCTTCCTCCTGCTCAAAACCTCAGCGTACGAGAAGCTGGACCTCAAAGTCTATGGCACATTTTTTGAGATTTATGGGTGCAAGGTATATGATTTGTTGAACTGCAAGAAGCAGTTGCAGGTCCTTGAGGACGGCAATCAGCAAGTCCAGGTGGTCGGGCTGCAGGAGCAGGAGGTGTGTTGTGTGGAGGAGCTGCTGAACCTCGTGGAACTAGGGAAGAGCTGCCGGACTTCCGGACAGACATCAGTCAACGCCCACTCTTCCAGGAGCCACGCTGTGTTCCAGATCATCCTGAAGTCACAAGGGAAACTGCACGGCAAGTTTTCCCTTGTTGACTTAGCTGGGAACGAAAGGGGAGCAGACACTGCCAAGGCCAACAGGAGAAGGCAGCTGGAAGGGGCGGACATTAATAAGAGTCTCCTTGCACTCAAGGAATGCATCCGGGCTTTGGGTCAGAACAAGTCTCATACCCCATTCAGAGCCAGCAAACTCACCCAGGTGCTCCGGGACTCCTTCATTGGCCAGAACTCTTCCACGTGCATGATTGCTACGATCTCTCCAGGGATGTCGTCCTGTGAAAACACCCTCAACACTTTAAGATATGCAAATAGAGTGAAAGAGTTAACTCTAGATTTCAGGCCCCACCATCGTTGTCCCCATCCCGTTAGACATGAGGGGCCAAGGATGCTGCGAAGCCACGTTAGAAACTCAGAAATGTCCCTTCGAAGGGATGACTTCATTAAAATATCGTGTCTACAGAGTGAGGAGGAGGAAGAGACTAGAGAAACTGAAACACCGTCCACTCCATTAATGGAGGACACAACAACTTCATGGAAGGAATCAAGCCAATGGCCAGGAAACAACAGCCATGAGGCCGATGCTGGGGTAAACTTCGATGTTCATTTTTGCATTGCCAAGTTATTGTCCATTTTGGAGCAGAAAATAGGTATTCTGACTGAAATTCAAAAGAAACTGAAATCATTACGAGCTGACCTGCAAAAGAAGAGAAAGGTAGAGTGAAGCCAGGGACAGCAGGGCAGATCTGAAATCCTGGATACATTGCTACCTCTCTTATGAATAAAAATTGCCTAAATTATCTAGATACACAGATCCGTCTGGAAAGCTTGTGTCATCCTAAAATACTCATCGAAATGTCCTCTCTCTTCTTCCTCTGTATTTCTGTAGTGTGTTGTCATTCCGCGGGACAGTGATTCTCAGCTGGGAACCATTTTGCCTCGCAGGAACATTTGGCAATGTCTGAAAAGTTTCAGTTGGCAAAAGTGGGTATGAGGGGGAGTGGTGATACGGGCAGAGAGTGGGTAAGGGCCAAGGATGCTGTTCAACATCCTCCAAAGTACCAGACGGCCTCCAGCAACAAATAATTATCTGGTTAAAAATATTAATAGTGGTGAAGTGAAGCAACCCTGCTGGGGAAGAACCTAGCTGTGAGGAAACCAGGTAACCCCAAATTTGTGGCTAGGAAGGCAAAATACTGCAGATTCCAGGGACAAGACTTGGAATACACCAAGGGGTATGCGGGCAGTAATTCTAATGATAACTCTCACGGATCTTTTTCTGTTGCTTTGATATGTAGATTCAAACGGTCTCTAGGCTCTAGTCCTCCTGGGGAATGGGGCAGGGAGGTATTTTCTTTAGGAGACTTTATGTGAGAGGCTAGAATTAAGGGGGATTTTTATTTTTCATCTTTGAATTGAAATTGCAAAGTGCTGTGCATCCTGGTAGGGACCAAGTGTGTGTGTGTGTGTGTGTGTGTGTGTGTGTGTGTGTGTGCGCGCTGCATAAGCATTGGCTTTGTTGACTATGATGTCTTTAAGCTTCTTTTTTCCCCCTCTGTTTACCAAATTTTGTGCTTACACGAGTCACATAAAAAGCCTTCACCCATCAAATTAAGGCAGGGAACCAGTCAGCCCAGCACTAGTGGCAAAGTTCTGGTCTGAGGAGAGACACGTGCTACAAAGACTTCGCGGGGCATGTGAGAAATCTCAGTGTCTGAGATCAATAAGGAGAGACTTCTTATTTAGGGATCTCGGAGACTAATCTGATAAGAAAATATAAATATGATAAATAATAGAATATAATCTACCTTCAAGAAATATTTTTATTTACAAAATGTCATAATAAAATAACTATGGGTCTTTTGGTTCCAAGTCTAACAGGTCCAAACTCTTTTTAAAACAAAATGAAACTTGGGGACACAGAAAATTAGTGTCCCAATACTATAACTGCCTTTGGCAGACATGGCCTATTTGTTTCAACTTTTTTTCTTTAAGGTGCAAAGGCCTCACTGATATGGAAAGTTCTGACACATAACTCTACGTTGGAGTAGAACAGTAATGTCCTAGGCCAAATCTATCAGTGTAAAATAATTAGGATCATCAGGAACACCTGGTCTTTAGTAATTAGTCAATATTATGCCCTTTAAGTATTTTCCCCTCTGCTGGTTTATCTATGCAGGTCAAGTTATATATTATTATTACTATTATTAAGGCAAACAACACTTTGCAAATCTGTCCTTTAGCACAAAATAGTCCTTCTTTCAAATGACATGTGTTTAATCTAACTTATTTTTTTTTTTATGCAATGGGAAATGTGGGGTTAAGAATCTTACCTGGGCTCCAATCCCAATTCTATCATCTAAAAATCTAGAATTTTAGGCAAGTAACTTATCCCCATGGAGCTATTTCTTCCATACATTCTATATCGACCATAATAATCATAGCATGTCCTTTCAGAGACTGGAAGGAGTTTTTATTTTCTCCCTCCTTCTCTCACATCTGCTCTGCCAATGCCTAGTGCTCATTTATTATTGTTCTTTACTGTCATTGTCCTGTTGTCTTATTACCACCCTTACCCCTCACCCTGCTGTCCACCACTACTCCTGTCAAATGCACAAGTCTGGGCAGCCTGCATGCAGTTTCAGTATTCTGATAGCAGTGATACCATTTTTTGTATTTTATTTCTTTTAATAAAGTGTAACATGAAACTAAGTACAAAGTCTTAATTATGCTGTTCCATGAATGTTTGCAAAGTGAATGCACCTCTGTAACCACTCTGTATATTAAGATACAGAACATAACCAGTGCCCCAGAAGCCTCATTCCTGCCTCATTTTACTCATTATTCCCTGCATCAAAGGTAAGGCCTATTCATCTATGATGAATAGCATCATAGATACTATTTGCCTGTTTAAAAAAGAAAAAAAATGTTTTGTTATAAGAATGAGATCATACTTGATAGTTTTGCTTCTCCATCTTGACTCTTTCAGTCAAAATTTTCTGTGACCTGTCCTTTTTACATAGCTCCATAAATATCTCCTTAATTTATAAATTTTACTATTGATGGAAAATTTAGTTATTTCTGTTTTAAGCAATTACTAAGGATGCTAGGAATTGGATTTTTAGATACATAGTATGTATATATTCAGCATAATCGGTCATGCCAAGGAGTTTTCCAAATGAAAGTTTGTAAATCATGTTGTTCAAATCTTCTGAAACATTTAATGACTTTTGTTAGTTACCAAGAAAGATATTCAGTTCTCAGACTTTGTAAGCTTTTTGTTGTTCTCACAGTTTTCAGTTTATATATTTTTAGGCTATGTTACTAGCTGCATGTACATTTATGCTTGTTATATATTTCTGTTCAATTCAGCTTTAACATTCTTCTTTGTTCTTTATAATTTTCTCTTGATTCATCTCTGCATTTTCTAAGATTAGTACAAACATAATAGTTTTTCTTCAGATAGCATTTGCATGGTATATAGTTTATCATTGTTTTATTTTGAATCTTTCTGTGTTTATAGTTAATGTTTATTTTTATAAGCAATATGAACTTGGTCCTAATTCACTGTTTTTAAAAATTAGAGCATCTCATCCATTTCCATTTAATGCAACTCCAAATATATTTACATTTATGCCTATGACATTATTATTTGTTTTCTATTTATCTACTCTGTATTTAATTATTTTTCCTGATTTTTTTCTTCCCTTTGTATCAATCAAGTTATTTTTATTTTGCTGTTCATTATTTCCCCTCTAATTGCTTGTCAGCTATATATTTTTATACTCTTTCTTTATAATTGTCTTTGAAATCATAGCATACATCCTTATTATTAAGTTGCATTTTTATTTCCTCCTGGAAATGAGACTACCTTAAAATATTTCAACTCATTATTCCTTTCTCAGCTTTAATTTTTATCATTTAATTTTCTGCAGATATTTCTATGCTTACATCATTCTAAACAGTATTAATTTAAATTGCTCATTTGTTTACTATTTCCGATGTTCTTAATTCTTCACTACTCTATCTTGCATCCATTTGAGATTGTTTTTCTTCTTGAATAATTCAAATGTAAGGATATAATAGTAGGCCTTTTGGCAGTACATGTCCTAAGCCTAAAAAGTAATTATTTCACTTTCATTTTTAAAATGTATTTTTGCTGCTTATAGAATATTTAGTTGGCTACTCTTCTATTTTAAAAAATATAGCATTGTAAACATATCATTCTTTTCTTTTATTTATTCTACCATTCCTATAAAAATTAACTGTCCTTTGAAGAAACTTTTAAGTTTTTCTGCTTGTCTGTGATTATCAGCATTGTTTGTTTCTGTGATGCTGAGACAAGGTGTGATTTTCTTTGTATTTATCCTTTTTGTATTTTGTAGAACTTTTTAATCTGGCATGTAATATTCTCTGTCAGTTTCAGAAAATTATCAACCTGTATCCCTGCAAATATTATTTTTGTCTCTAACTCTTTCCTTGGCCTCTAATTACAAATATGTTAGTAGTTGTCAGTATGTTCTACATACCATATTATTTTATCCAGTTTTAGTCATTTGGCTCTTAATGCTTTAATCTGCATATCACCTGATAACTTATCTTTATTTCACTAGTCCTCTGTGATCTTCTGTTAAAATTATACATTAAACTATTAAATTTTAGCTTTTATTTTCAATTTTAGGATTTTCATTTGACTCTTTAAAAAATAGATCTCTGTTCCTTGGTGATAGCTTTCTGACCTGTGGCCTTTAATTGTCTGTTTTTCTTGTTGAGGTCAGTTATTTGGTACCCTTTGTTAGCATGCCTCCTAAGTGTTGATTGAATGTTGAACATTATGTATGCGATAATGTGGAAGTTCTGCATGATGTTATATCCCTTCAAAGAAAAGTTATTTTTTCCTTCTGAGGGCCCATAGAGTAAGGACATAGCACATTGATCCACAGTGCTATGGACCACAGTGCTATTGGAGATGGAAAAAAAATGATCCATCTCCAATTCTGAAATGATGAAGGAGCAGCCCAGTTGACCAAAAATAAAAGGACAGACATTCAAAGCAGTAAGTAGGCTGAATTCTGTAGTGTAAGTAAAGAAAACCAGCCAGAAGTTGGCTCGACATTGTCTTTCCCAATAAAATTTAGGATGCTTGAGGGCAGGAACAATGCCTCATTCACTGTATCATTAGCATCTCACACGATCCCTGGACCTTATAGGTTGTCAACACTCGTGTGGGGGTATTTGTATGTTCCATCTCTTTCACCTAGCTAGGGTAGGAAGAAAAGTACAACTGTCTTTAATTTTGGGGTATAACATGTCTGACATCTTAACTGAAATTCTGCACCTTCATGGAACTTGCTTTCCCCAAACTATGAGCTTGCTAAATTATCTGCTAAGTTTTTAAGACTCTTTTCAACAGCTTCATGCTTTTCCATAGCATGACACAATTTAAATTTTCTCCTTTAGTGAAAAATAGCACTGGCCTGATAACTAGTCTTAGTACCACTGCTTCTGTTGAGTTGTTGTTCTTCCTTAACAAGTGCACATGAGCACTTCCACTGCCTTCATTGTTTCTCAGACTATGCACAGCATTTGAAATGATCTGGAAACACATGCATAAAATTTAATGTAAACATTAGAAAATAAGATATTATGTAAATGAAAATTTCAGAAAATAAATTAATTGGGTTTCACTAACAGAAAAGTTGTTGACACTTCACACAGATGCCCTGAAGTTTAAAAGGAAGAATTTAAAGTAAATTAACACTTTAACAAGATTGTTCAGAAAATGTCAGAGATCCTTACATGAGAAAAATAAATACTGTTAGTACTTTGGAAACATTCACTTGCACACAAAAACCTGACACGCAAATTATAGGCTATGCTTATCTGTTAATTAAAGTGGCTTTTCTCCATTTCTGTAGTGGACAAACTAATTTTGAATTATTGTATGAACCTGCAATTAATAAAACTGCTTTTGAAATACAGAACTTAAGGTATCATGATTGCAAATTTTCCTTCACACAATTACTCTGTGATACTAAGATCTGACACTATTATTCTATTATTCAGTTAAATTATTTTCAACAATCTACATAATAAAGCCACATGAGAACTTTAGATAAATATTTATATGCTGGTTTCCTAAATAAATTATTTTTCTTTGCAATTTGATTACTGATTTAAAATAGCATTCTAATAGCAGAAACAAAGTTTCTGGAAGGTACTGCTTTTAAAAATGCCAAAATTGCCTGTTATTGGAAGTACAGAATATTGTCTTCAAAGTAAACTGGTCATTTACCCTCCAAAAGAGCAATTGCTGATAGAAAATCTTCATACAGCATTTTTATGAAATGTGATTTTTTTCTCTTTAAGTCATTTTCTTTCTAATCTTAAACACAAATAATCTCAGAAATTAATAGAAAAAAACAGAAGGTTTTAATGGTTTAAAGAAGATACTGAACCAATCAATAGTTGAAGAGAAAAATTGGACAGACCGAGGCAGCCTTCTGTACTTGGGTGTCTGAGGTGATCGTGAACATGAAGGGAGCCATCTACAGTCAGAGGCAGAATACAAAGGCTTGAATGGTAACAGGGGAAATGAATGAAATAATCAGGAAGGGTGGGATGGGAGAAATCCTCAAAGCAACAAGTATAAAGATTTTTACTCTGAAATAAAGTTGTGACATGGTGCCAGTTAATACACCATACCTAGGTGTTTGTCATGAGGTCTGTGAGGATGAGAAGGAGCCGACACTGTGAACTTGAATTACTAATCTTATAGTATCTGGACATGGTTCTAAATGCTGAAATTGAAACCAAACACAATAAGTGAGCAACAATGCCAGATTTAGAGTCAAATATTTTGCATTTTATTTAAAGTTTTGCCACCTAGTAGCTATGTGATATTAAACAAGTAACTTCACCCTCTGTCTTTATCATTTTCAGATTTGTTTTTAAGAAGTCTAAGAAGACCACTAATTTCACAATGATTTGGGAAATCAAAATAAAAAAGTGTCAATATAATAAGTTTTCATTAATAGTATTTTATTCACCAGATGCTATAGTAACATGGGCATATATGTTAACTGTTCCTGCCTTTAAGAAGCTTATCATTTAAGTAAGGACCCAAAGCATTGCACTACTGAGAAATATATAAAAAATGTGTTCTCCTGCTAGAAGAAGGACCATGGGGATGTTGAAGTTGATGGTTAACAAAGAGACAGGGAAAACTTCAGAAAAAAAATGATCCATCTCCAATTCTGAAATGATGAAGGAGCAGCCCAGTTGACCAAAAATAAAAGGACAGACATTCAAAGCAGTAAGTAGGCTGAATTCTGTAGTGTAAGTAAAGAAAACCAGCCAGAAGTTGGCTCGACATTGTCTTTCCCAATAAAATTTAGGATGCTTGAGGGCAGGAACAATGCCTCATTCACTGTATCATTAGCATCTCACATGATCCCTGGACTTTATAGGTTGTCAACACTCGTGTGCGGGTATTTGTATGTTCCATCTCTTTCGCCTAGCTAGGGTAGGAAGAAAAGTACAACTGTCTTTGTTCAAAATTTTTTAAAAATCTATTTCAAGAAATCATTCTGCCCAATGGCAGAAACTAAAATTTTCACATGGACTATTGTCACTGCTGAATGCCTGATCAGCAGTTGCTTGTGCTGACAAAACAGTTGATCTAAGGAAGGGGTCACATCTTTGACACTGGCACCCACCTGGTCTCAGCTTTCCAAACCGACCTCCAGTAGGAAACTCCATGGCACACCTGCTAAAGCTACGCATTTGTCTTAGCCACAGGGCTGCCCCAGGTCCTGTGGCATCCACTGTCACACCTCTGCCACAGGCAGCCCTACAGGAAAACATTTGGTGGTGAGATGCCAGTGACCAGAGACCTGTCCTGAGGCTCTGAAAAGTTTGGATTCAGCCATTCCTTGGCCACATGTGGCTCTCTCTGTACTTGTGGAGGGCTTGTGAGCTGCTAGGAATCCAACCAGGAATGTAAGCATAGGTTATCTCACTCCACGGGCTCTCAAGTCATTATAGGGTTTAGGTTAGGATGCAGCTCCAAGGACAGAAGACTCAGATCACACCTGTCCCTCTATTAGCGCTGTCTTATTCTCTCCTATTCCATAGCCCATGGGATGGTATTTGGGCAGGCAGGCAAAACCCTGTTGTATATGGAATAAACATTATGGCATGAGTTCGAAACATCTATATTTTAGAAAACCGAACGTCTCCCTCTATGCTTTCTATCGGCAGTGCCCAAAGTCTGTTTGAATACTCCAAAATAGAATATTACCCATTTCTTTTTCACTGAGTTTTTATGTTGATAACTCTCTCCCTCAAAGTGCAATCCCATAATTTCCTAGATGCCAGGACAGGAACTGAGAGTACAAGAAAATGTGTTTGCAGGGTGAGGGCCACGAAGGAGAAGGTGTAGATAAGTCAACAATTCGATATGTTTCCGCAATTGCCCTTTGCCTCGTAAGAAGTAAAGGACTGAGGGAAGGCTCAGTGTTATTCTCACTGACTCCTGTTTCTCCAGGATCTAAAATGGCACCCGGTACAGAGGAAAATAAATATTTGTTGAATGATGAATTGTACATAATGTGGCTCAAATATTTCACACCAACACAATCATTTTGAAAAACATTCAGAGAGAAAAGGGCCACAGGCAAAAATCTGAGAACATGAATATTTAATGGACAAGAAAGTGGAAAACTGTTAGTAAAAAAGAGGTCAGAAAAGTAGAAGAAAAACC
>CM052545.1:88297021-88315891 GCA_028533065.1 Trachops cirrhosus | reverse complement strand
TTTCACCAGGTCATCTTCCTGCTGCCAAGAGCTTAACAACTTTGCCTTCACTTCTTGATAACTGCAGATTCATTTAGACCAAAAGTGGCGTAAATTTGAACGTGGCTTACCTCCAGCCATGAGATTCGCAGTGCAGTTCATCACTTGGCTGTGCCTCTGAAAAGGACCCAACTGTGTAGCTTTCAACGTCTCTTCTTTCTTGGCTTCTATATCTCTGATTTCTACTTTGTATAGATTTCCTGTCAATGAAGTCATCTTACTCGATATTACATGGGCTTAAAATAGAATTAATCATACTCTGAGAGGTTTCTTTCTCTGACCTCAGCCCGGAACCCTAACCCTTCTTGTCATGCTGCCTAATTGTCAAAACATTAATCTAAAGGTACAAAAATGAGCGGTTTTAGATTACTTATATTTAAAATGCTTCAGAAAGTAATGGGTTGATGATATTAATGTGTTTTTTAGAGAATACACTAGCTTGTATTAATATTTAAACGATGCTGCCACTGTTTGAGATTTTTCTACCAGAACCCTGTAACTTATCTGTTCGGTGCAAGGATTGTTTATGAAGAACATAATAAAATGAAATAATTTCATAGTTATTTTATTGGCAAAACAGTGACACCTATTGTTCAATGTTGTAGAAAACGGAATTTAAAAATCAAAAGCAATGCCATCTTTTTTTATGTGATTAGCTCTAGAATAATGATGACTCTCTTAAATCTAGTTTCAAAAAATTAATAAGTAATATCTAGAAACACACTTTTAATATAAAATCTAATTGAGCTGATTAGTTAGGAGTATGAACATTTAATCACTTTTCGAAAGGCCCAGGATCTGTTTAGATCCTAAAAATAGGGAAGAAAAATACAAGACAATAAAAAATATGAACTACAATTCTTAAAGTTGGTTGCATATCCCAGTAGATGTGTTTTTCTCCCCTCAATTTTCTCAGGTATCTACTATTACCATCTATGAAAGCCCACCCTGAATTCTGAGTTCAAGGCAGGTTTCTGCTCTCATCCCGTTTCCGTTGTTAACCAGACCTACAAAGTTAGGAAAGGTGTTTACCCTCTTGGCAGCAGTTTGTTCTCTGTAAAAGTACGGGGCTTGTTCTGAGGATGAGCAATTCTCTCCTTGCTCTTTCTTTTCTCTACGATGTCATTTACAACCGTTCAATTAAGCAAAAATTTTAGAAGTTGGCAATTCCAAGGGTTCATAAGAGTATGGAGGAACTGGCATTCTCCAACACTGCTGGTAGGGCTATAAATCAGCACACTTCGTTTCCAAAATGATTTGTCAACATCTTGTAAATTTTAAGATGGTATTGCACCCGTCATCCAGCATTTCCATTTGGTAAACACTATGGAGGGTATCTGCTCACATACATACAAGGATTCACTTTCAAGAACTATATTATTGCAATACTGAAAATTCTGGAATGAATGATCTACTATAGGTTAGTACATAAAACATTTATATGTGTCTACTGATAAACTTTATAATGTAAACATAACATGATTGAATTAAAGTACATCTAGCAACATGGCTAGATCTCAATCAAACATTATCAATAAAAGAAACAATTTTCAGAATGATATGTGACAAGTGATCTTTAACACCATGCAAACAAATTGTTCATAACCATGCTATTCATTGGTATGGATACACTGTATGCTCAAAAGCATACAGCAATCTTGGAACTAATAACACGTTCAGGAGAATGGTCACCTCTGGAAATACAGGGGAGGCAATTAAGAAGGATGGAGACATAGGACTCACACTGTATTTGAAATGGTTTGTTTATAACAAATAAGAAACAAACCGGAAGCAAAATAAAGCAAAATTAGGAGTTATTAAAATGAATAGTGGGTATATTGACTCATCATGAAACTATACTTTTGATTATGTTTGAAATATTTCATAATTTTGTTAAAAATGATATTAAAATTCTAGGTTTAAATTACAGAAAAGTGAGTCTTTGTCTAAATGAACCTCGTTTTTAAGAGTGCCAAATAGATAATTGAAATGATTTAGGGGGAAATAGTTGAATTTTATGATAAAACATGTTTGTTGTGTTATACTTGTGACCATGTGTAAATATAATATTAGCACGAAGTTCATTTAACATCAACCAGTAACAGAGGAAACAAGAACCCCCCAAATATGGCCTTTGAAAGAAACCTACGCATGACACTACTATCATTTTCCAGTATACGATATGGTAGAAAATGTTCCAAAACACCAGAAACCAAAGCCTGAATGTGATCTCTAAGAGCCCTGAGCAGTGGCTCAACCTAGTTTTGGAAAGGCTTCATTCCCTTGAACTTCCAGGGCTTGCTGATGGAGAAGGGAGAATTGGAGACCATCCATTGTTACCTGGAGTCTGGGTCCCTGAAAGCAGTATTCTCTTCTATCATCAAAATACTCTACTTTTAAATAAATTTCTAAAATAATCAAAATGATCAAAGTGATCTTCATTTTGGGGAAAAAATCAGCCTTTAAAAACCAAAGACCTAAAAAGAGTAATTTTAGAGAATAACAATAAAACATGCTATTGTTCTCTGGAAGCTCTCTCCTTTACATTAAAATATAGGCAACCTAGGCATTCAATTTTCAATGAATATTTTTGAGCTTATATAACATAGTAGCACCCAGTCATGGTGCATTTGTCTCTCATAGCCTTCTTCAAAAAATATCACACAAGGTTTATTTATGTGGGGGGAGGGGGGAGGTGGCAAGCGAGGACATGCAATCCAAGACAGGTCCTGACAGAACAGGGCAAGAGGCACATGCACAGCCCCCAGCATTCTGCTCTCACTCGCCCCTTGGTTCAGGGCCCTTCCCTGCCACCGCCCTCTCTTTAACCCTGGACTCATGTAGGAAGGTTGGTTGCTGCTTTTCTACCCACAAATATGAAAGCATATGTCAGGGCTACTATTTCCTTGTCTGGAATCCTACAGAGGAAACACCTCACAATCTCATGACGTCTCTTCACCCTCTGCTGAGGCAGGAGGTCATGGAAATGTCTGTGAAACAAAAGAGAAGGAGACTCAACCATCAAGTGGTCAAGTCCCAATGGACATGTTCATGTGGGTAAAGAGCATCTGAGGTCAGATGTCGAACAGCAACAATCTACCTGTAGTTTCTGGTCTATCATCCTGCTATCTCCAAATATTCCCTTGTCTGCTATGTTTACAATTTCCCATGTGTTTACCTATATAAAATCTGTTAATTATATTCATATTAGTGAAGTAGATAATAGAGATTAATTTTCTATTGTTGACATAAAGAATTACTATAAATTTGGTCGCCTAAAAAAAGAACAAATTTGGTATCTTACTGTTCTGAAGGTTGGAATTCCACTGTCACTGGGCCAGAATGAAAGGCCCAGTTTCTGGGCGCAGCTATCTCTGTTTCTGAAGGCTCGAAGGGACAATCTATTCCGCCACTTCTTCAAGAGCCCATCAGCACTCCCCAGCCCATGGCTTCCTTCGTCTTCAGAGCCAGCAAGTTTTCGTCTTTGTGACCCTTCTTCTCTCATCACATCTCTGTCTCTTTCTCTGACTACATCAGGCAACGGTCCCTGCTTTTAAGGATTTGTGTGATTACTTTGGACCCACCCAGATAATCCAGGATAAGATTTGTATTTCAGAGCCCCTAACCTTAATAACATTTGCAAAGTCTCTTTTTCTGCAAGTTTGTTTGTTTTTATTGTTGACACTATGACAGATACCCCCACCCCCCACTTCCCTCAACTCCACTCATTCACCAGCCCCCCTTCCTTCCGGCCATGACCAACTGTTGTCTGTGTCTATGACGTATGCAAATATGTTCTTCGGCGAATCCCTTCACCTTCTTCCATGCACTTCTTTCATTCTACTTTTATGCAAAGTAGAATATGCACAGGTTTGAGGGACCAAGTTTAGGCATCTCTGAGGGGGTCATTATCCTGATATAGATGTGTTATCTTACTGAATCTTCAAACAACTCAGCCAGTTAGATGATATTATCCACAGTAAGTGGATATAAAAAACCTTGAGCTCTGAGAATGTCAGTAATTCACCTTGTCACTAGTTTCAAAGTGTCCATCCCAGGACTCGAATACAATCTACAATCTGCAACACAGGCATGTAAAATTAAGAGGTATACTTTAGAGGAAGACATATTGCTACCATGCAGACATTTAAAATCACAACTTTTTAGTTTAAATAATTAAAGGTCTCATCATTAATCTATACCTTGCGTACTAATATCTGCTTCTCCTAGAAATGCTCTCTCAGCAAAAGTCCCCGTGATGTGGTGTTCCTTCTGCCCAACTGGAAGCCTCCTTGTCTTTCTGATGCTTCCTCCCTTTTTCATCACCACCATCCCTACTCAAAACATCACCAGGTCCTCCTGTCTCCTCCTCTTACCTATCTCTCAAACTCATCCATTCCCACCGTCACTCCCTGGTACACATGAAATCATCTCTTGTGGTTGACTGCAGGCAGCATCCTTCTAACTGCTCCTCCTGCCTCTTGTCTTGTCTGCTCCACTCCTACCATCCACTCTCCTTCATTACAATCAGGGTCATCTTCTTAAATGTTCATCTTAGATGAAACTCTCTTGCTTAAAGCCTTTAAAAGCTCCCCTCCCCCATTTCCCTTATCTCTTTAAGACAAAGGACAAATTCTTCATCTAACAGACCTGCCTAGTTACCTCCTGCTTTTCTCCTCAATCTAATTTATCTCATAACCACTGTATATCTCCTTCCCTCCTTCATACAAACTCATCTTCTACTGATGTTCTTTCCACTCCTAGAACACACTCAGTTTTCCTTCCTGCGCTCTCTCTCTCTCATGTACATACACCTCACCTGAAACTTCCCACATTCTGTTTTTCTGGAAAACTCTAACCTAAAATCTTCATGTGGATGATTTCTGCACTTCCTTTGAGAAGCCTTCTCTGCATTCCAAATATGAATTATTAGTTACTCTCATTTGTGTTTTTATAGCCTCATCAAAACACTTACTACTCTGTAATTTTTCCTTTGTTTTGATAGGTTAGACCTCCCTACAGAACTAGGTCCTACATTAGAGGACAGGAGCTGTATCTTGAAATGTTTGCAAAAAAAATCATCACATAGTTGCCTTTTTCTGAAGGCATAAATTTACTTACATATGCATCTTATATAATTCAAATTTCTGCATATAGTCTCCAATTTAAAGCTGGTAAGATATAAATATTATTTAAAATTTCATAGCAACTGACAAGAACTGAATTTTTATGTTTTACTTCAAGTTATGGTCAATTTTTGATTGAAAATAAATGTTATAGTCTCTGTCATAAATTTTCATATTCTAATACCTGCATCTATGTAGATGACTTCGAAACCCTTACATACATTTTTCTTTCTATAAATAACTGTGGAAATATCCATGTTTGTCTTTTAAAACAATAAGTCACTGGGAGTAGTTTTATTCATAAGCACAACTAATCATCATAAACAGGAATTTCAGTTTTAAGTCAATCACTTTCTCAAGTTAACACCAAAAGATGTTCAGCTTGATGGGCATGGTATTTCTACCCAGGCTCTTCCTTATTGTACACAGGACAGGGAAGGGGGACTTAGCTAATCAATCTTGTATACCGAAATTACGCTTCTAAAACGAGTAACTAATTTAATGAATATTTTAAAAGTCATTTAGTGTGAAAACAACTGTTGTTTCAACTAAGTGCTTTGTATTTTAATTGTTTGTTTTTGAGTCATTAAACACATGCTGATTGACCATATTAACAATCAAATTAACAAAAACAGTTGCAAATGTTTGTTTAGGTTTAATGTGTCTCTTTTTAGCCTGCTTAAATTCACACCTACTGGAACAGTGAATGCTGGTTCTCAGATTTTGTCAATGAAAGTAGATTCCAACTTTGACAATAGTTGGATATTGTAATGAAGCACAGTGACTGCAAGAGCATAGTAGCGAGATTATCTTATGGAGACAATACTGGTATAGAGAAAACATGATCAATATGCAGAGCACACCTATTTGTCAGACCTGGTGCCGTTGCTCAGGGTTCCACTACAGATGCAAGAAAAAAAGGATCCTGGTCCTTGCACTTACTGTCTGATTGTGGTAGCAAAGATCGAATGGGAGAGTACAGAGAAAAACATGGAAATAAAGGGGAAAATATGGAGAGAGAATTTTTACAACTCAGAAATAACCTTGCAAACAGTAATTAGCCTGTTTTACCCCCAAAAAAGAACCTCAAATTTGCAAAATTTGCAAAAAAATTAGCAAAAAAAGAAGCCATAATGTCGTGTCATGCCACATGGTTGCCATTGGGCCAAATCGACTTGGTTACAGATGTGATGTGGCTGTCATCAGAACAGCACTTCCTGACTTCTGCTGAGTTTCTGACTTTTTCATTATGTAAAGGGTGTACATAGATTGGAAAGACTGTTCAGTGATATCTTATGATATTTTCTATTCAGGTACATCTCTCACTGAGTTTTTTCGCATGGGAGAGATGATTATCTTGCCTTAAAAATTCAACAAGAATTCTTAAGAAAAGCATTTTATAGTAGTATTTTAAAATTCCATTTTTGTTGCGAACACTGCATTTCACAGTAGTACCACGAGGTCAGTGAGCAGGTGTTTTAGTTGGGCTTCCCTAAAATCGGACCCTGTGTTGAGGTGTTATATACAAAAAGTACAGTTAAGGAAAAGATCCTAAGGAAGGAAGGGAAGCCTAGCAAGGGTGCACTGTCAGATAAATGACTAGACGGTATCTTTAATCTCATCTGCATGAACATTTTAAAGTATAAGTGATACCTCCGAATTCTACGACCTAATCTAAAGAACCTGAATATGCCTTCTGCCTTCACTGGGCATCTCCAGGGGGAATGTGACTTCCCAGGTAACTCTTTCTCCTCCCATTTGCAGGCAAAATAGAAAGGGCTGTGGGGGGTCAGTAGCCGAAGGGATATAAGTAGCTTAAGGGCAGGCCTTTGCTTGCTGTTGGAAGCAGAAACTCATAGAGGCTAGGAGTAGGGAGGGTCGATATATCAAAACAGTATTAAAAAAAAAAAACTAACCCTAAGGGAGATGAGTGGAGCACGAACATTGTGCACCACAGGCAGGTTTCATTATCTTACGTTCAAAGGTGAGAAAACTGAGGTTCAGAAAAGAAATATCATTTATATACAGCCACACACAGGTAAAGGTATACAACAGATTGTATAAGACCCTGGCTGTAAATCCTATGTCGCTCTTCATATTTTTTATTTGCCCGTGATAATGTTATTTATTTCATAATTAACATATCCCCTTACAATAAAATATGACTTGATTTGTTATAGCACTCCACACATTTCAGATTCTTTGAATATTTTATTTTTCTTCATATATGTAGCTGTATGTTTAATGAAGCCAGAAGTCACAACATAGGGTCCCAGTAGATAACATAAATCAATGAATCAGGCCAGGTGAGAGAAACAATACAGACGTGCACCCCCGGGGGAGCGGCTGCCTGTTTTAATGGAGGCCCAGGCCCGGGTTCTCAGACCCAGATTATGGTCGCCACGAGGAAGTAAAGATCCAGTGTTGCCAGAGCGTCCATTTTTTCCTAGCTCGAGCGGAAGTCAGGATGCTTCACTTAGTCTCCTGATTTCTACACACTGGCCACTGCCCGACTTCTCCCCACCCCTTTTTATTTGCTCTGGGAGCCAATTTTGCAAAAGTCATGTTCCTGTGCAGGTGAGCTGTCATTTTGTGCCTCTGTTATATGCCAGCAGGGTTGGTATAGCCTCATCTAAAGCCACTCAGGTTAAAACAGTTTTGAAATAAGATGCCGGCCAAGTGAAAATATAGAGAGAATAGGGTTTAGCTTCTGGGCCTGAATTTGAGTTTAGAATCCCTAAATGAAGCAAATGCTCCCAGGAACCGTACGTCTTCTTCAGTTCAATCACAAGATGTAGTTTCTTCTCAAAGCCCATGAGGTCCTTTTCCATTTGGAGTGTTAGTGTGAACCGTAATCAGAAATGAAAGACCTTGAAATCCTGTGATGTTGTCCTCCTGTCTGTCCAAGTGCGTCCCCTCTGACCAGAAAAGGGACCCTCAGTCTCATGGTGCTCAACGTCTTCTTTAACAACATTTTCCTGTAATACCACCTCTATTATCCTGGAATGAAATTCATGAGATACTATTGAATATCAACACATGTAAGTTATAAAATCAATATAAAGCCTGAACCGTAGCATAAAGGAGAAAGAAGAGGTAAATAAGTTACAGTTAAATAACATCTATTTCTATGTCCAAATGCTTGGACATAACTATATTAGAAGGCTCAATTAAACAGTTTATCCTTGCACCTATATATAAGATGGCCCTTCATATATCAGCTACAAATGAAGAACAGTAAAATTCTGGGTAATAGTGATCTAAATTTCAAAAATATTTTATTTTCAATAAAACATTTTTTGCAAAAGCTAATTCTTATATAAATTTTCAAAGTAAAACTAAAGCATATTGTTCCCTTGATTTTCATAATTGTTGATTGAAAAATGTAATACATATAGAAATAGGTTAGATTCTGGGATCAGATAGTTTTAAAGCATTTTTAATATACATGCATGGCCAGTAGGACACTTGAAAGTCATATAAAACATGAGAATATTCTTCATTATGCTCACTATCTCTTGCATTAACGGGGTTTTAGCATTCCTTGTCCCTACATACTAAATTTTAGTGGAGTTACCCAATTATTGTGATACCCCAGAGCTTTCCAGAAATTGATCCCTAAGGGGCAGTACTTTCCTTATGAGAACCAATGATCTAAAATCATCATAAAGACAGAAGCCCAATGATTAAACTAGCAAAAAGTGTTGGGTGAACCATTTAAAATACATCTCACTTTTTTTTCAAGCAACAGCTAATAGTATCTGGGAGAAAGGACCATTTTGAAATTAGCATCAGCCATGGTGAGCCAGCCTTAAGCAAAGGGCAAAATGATAATTTATTTATTATCCACGAAGTGCTCTGTCCATCACCTCTGGCTGACAAGGCAGTAAATGAAAACAGTCTTTGTGACGGTGGCTATCACACTTGTTGGTTGTAATAAAAGGTCAAAATGAATTAGGTCAATGCCTCTCTTCTACTCAGACACTTGCATTGCTGTGGCATGTGCCAATTTCTTCAATTCAGAGATCACCAAATATCCTCATTAGCTGAGACTGTGCTGATTTAATGGTATAGGTAGATTTTGAGAAAAGAGTCTTTTATTTTAAAGTTTTGAAGATATTAGCCGGCTATAGTCACACCATCAATTCATATGTGATCACGGGAAGAGAAGTCAAAATGAAACTCAGATTTTTAACACAATTTCCAGATCACAGGCTTAGATATTGTCTTTTAAGTTAAATGCTAAATAAATACCTATTTTAAGTCATTTTTCCATTAAAGAATCTTGAGCAAATAGCAAAAATTATATTTCAGAAATATATCATGATAGATTCTGGAAACTTTGAAGCAAGACTCTATTAGTAAAATATTAATAGAATTACTTTCATTAAATGTCAATAGTTACAACAAAACATTAAAAAATCAAAAGAACTAATGCTTCCATCTTACTAAATGTTAGAGGGAAAAACATGAATGTATTCTCAAATCATATTGTTAATGAAAACAGACAAACGCTGTTGATCAAACAAAATCACATGAAAAGTATTAAAAGCTAAGATAGTAAAAGCACTCCTAACCTAATTATTGGGCTAATAAAATGCGGTAGTCATAGAATATCAACAACATGAATTTGACCAGATGAATTGAGTAGGCATTTGAAAAGCAGCTAGAACTTTCAGATTTGAGTTTACTGCGGAAATACTTTGAGAGTTTGATGTGGCGATATAAACTTTAGTACCGGAGCAAACGTGTATATCCAGTATATGGGTTGTCCATTTTATTTTTCATTCCTCCTCAGATTAGCAATCAAAATAGATTTCTTTGACACATGGTTGAGTGATGGTTCTTGGACATTAAATGAGAAGCTGAAAGGTCAAGATTCTAATCGTCATTCAACACCTGACCCGTGTGGTCTTGAGCAAGCCATTTAATAAGTCTAGTTACCAAAGCGGATTTCATTATTTCTAATCATCTTTAACTCATAACATGTTATATTATTTTACTAAAATCTTATAAGGAAAGTGTCCATAACCTCATTTCCTTTCATGTGTCATTTGTCAAGAGCATTATTTTCATTAAAAATAAAATTTAAAGGGATTTTCTTGATCAAGATTTGTGTAAAATATCGAAGAACTCCCTCTTAGCTATATAAAATTCTTATTTCTATTCTAGCAAGCATTCCCCTAATATATGTAGAAATTCCATTAACCAGTGAACTAATTTTCACTAAACTCAGTTAATATAACAGGTACTTTCCTAAACACTGGGGAAACAGGGAAACATAGTCAAATTCTTGAAAGAGCACTTAAGCTCTTAGGTAACTATAGATTATATATGCAAATAAATTTATAAAGCAGGTTAAATGCCATGGAAAGTTTTTGCACAAGGGTAGAAGGCAACACTTCTGACTGAAGGCATTATACAAGTTTCTCTTAAAAACCTAGATTTTTTTGAATGGGTTATATTTCACCAGAGAGATGTTTGTGGAGGCAGAGGAATGGAGAGAAGCTGTGACAGGGTGGAACGCATTTCTGACAGAGGGAATATCCGTAGCAAAGGTAATATTTTGGTAAGTAGCAGGAATTTACATATTCCCTTGAAGACAGAATATACAGAGAGAGATCATATGGGATAAGACTAAAAAGGTGAGGTGTGATAAAATCATTCAGTGGCAATAGGACACTGAATATTTAAATGTGTGAGTGATATGGAGAGCTTTACGCTTTTAGCACTACTCTGAAAAAATAAGATAGTATTGTCAAGGCACCCTGCCGTCATAATGGGGAAGAAGATAGGCATTTCTGTGATGTGTTGAAAATATGCGAAGGATTTAGTGACACGTACCTTTTATATTCCCTTTATGGAAAGTAGCATCAGGGAAATAATGAAAGAGCATGTGTGTGATTTAAATTGCAAACTATGAGCTTTCAAGTTTACAAATCCTAAAACCTATGTCCTACTCAACTAATAATACAAAACAGGAAAGTACTTCCAATAGCAGTGTGTTCCTCCAAAATCTCTAGAAATCTCTTGGCTTTCTTCAGCAGTAGAAAGATATATCTATGTGCTTTATCCAGAAGATATATGATTTTTGCATTTGTTTATCCAATTTTCTATGAGCTTAATCTGAATAGCTATCTAATTTATTCTCTGAGGATAAAGGAAAACAGCTTGTTTCTTTTCAAAAAAATACGTGGACTGAATTATTTATGTCTAACTTCTTAAGAAGCTTTAAAAATGCAGGATGAAAGGTCAGGATTAATTAAGAAAACTGGTTCGAATTCCAACAGAAGAAATGTATGTTAATTGGCAAAAAACTGCTATAGCGATTACCCTATTGATATTCAGCAAAACTTGACTGGACTGAACAAAAAAGTCTTAGTTTTAACAAGTTGTGTGTTGCGGTAATGTTGATTTTAGTGTTGAAGTACATACAATTTGTGAATAATAATATTTCTCACTGACAATTGCGCATGTGTGTTTTTCTTTACATTATCAAAGGCAATGGATAGCTATGCAAGATGTTGGCAATGAACCCTTAAGGTCAACGGACTGGAGTTTGAGGATAGAGGCAAGATTAGAAGTTTTAGCCGGTACTTCATAAATGCCATATTCTCATTCTCTAAATAATGCAACTTTAATGATTATATTTTTATGCTAATGAAAATTCAACATGGCTTCCCATCTGTTTAGAAGTAACCATTTGTGCTGGCGACCGCTCAGTGAGTTAGTGTGTGGTGAAGACTGAGTGCTGACTTGGGAATCAGAAAATACGGGCTCTGACTCCTGATTTGAGTCTTCCCTTTCTCTTCTCTATCTATACAGGGACAGAGGGCTTTTTTTTTTCTCAGTCCCAGAGGGCTTTTTGATTTGGGTGCATGACATTATTGCCTCAAACAACATATCCCAAATAAACTGCATAGTCTTCCCTTCTAAGATCAACTTTCTCTCTGGTTTTCCAACCATTTATTTAATTCAATAAATATATATAATAAATATATGTATTTTCTGCCAGGCATCGTCCCAAGTTTGGAATTATAAAGACAAATATGCAAGTAAACTGTCCACAGGGATCTTACAACCAAATAGAAGGAGACAGATGTAAGTCCATGTGATACAACACAGCTTAACACACTGTATGTTGTGATGGAAATATGTGACTCTTCCAGTCCTTCAACCCTACATCCAATTTGTCACCTAGTTTCAGTAATTCTTCCTTCAAGTGTTAATTTGTCTTCATGAGAATGAAGCCTCCAGAGAACAGAAGTGGTGCTTGACTACAGTAGGTACGCAATAAATATTTATTGAACAAACTCGTTGTATGCCTGGAATGGTAATTAGAACACTGTAGATGCTGAATAAATGGTTGTTAAATGAATAAAATTGCATTCATTTTCATTCACCTCTGATGGAAAGAAGTTATTATGATCTTTTATTCAGGCAATTGTAGAAAATCTATAATCCCCGTTTCTCCTTTCTTCAGCATCCAAGAACAAAACTGTCAAATGCACCCTGGCTGGTGTGGCTCAGTGGATTGAGTGCCTGACTGTGACCCAAAGGGTTGCTGGTTTGATTCCCAGTCAGGGCAGATGACTGGGTTGTGGGCCAGGTCCCCAAGAAGAGGCAGGTGAGAGACAAACACACATTGATGTTTCTCTCCCTCTCTTTCTCCTTCCCTTTCCCTCTCTCTGAAAATAAATAAATAGATAAATAAATAAATAAATAAATAAATAAATACTTTTAAAAAACCTACCAAATGCATTGCCCCTAAGGAACTAACATCTAATACAGGGGTGGGCAAACATTTTCTATAAAGAATCACTTAGTAAATAATTTCAGTTTTGTGCTCTGTATTGTTTCTTCAGCTACTACTCAACTTTGCTATTATAATATGAAAATAACAATAGCCACTATGTAAATAAATTAGCAAGTTAGCCTGTGTTCTAATAAAACTATTTACAAAAACAGTCAACGGGTCTGATTTGACTGTAGTTTGCGGGCCTCTGATTTAATAGCCATCTGAAGTTCATAAAGTTTTTCCATAAAGTTATTTTACAAGATTCATATGACAAACTTTGAGTGGTTTTGCCCATGTGTTCAACACACAGTAATTGATTTCCTACATGTGAGGAATTGAGTTACATACCAGGAATAGGAGAGGAATAAGGCACAATTTGTCCTAGTAGAACTCAAAGTCAAAACTAAAGAGACAAGCTTATAAACAGGTCATTAGTATAAAATGAAATTACTATTTTATCAGTATTATACACAGAATGCCAAGAGAGCAGAGAGTAGGTACTAACTAGCTGGTCCTTGTTCTGTGCTACACTACGAGTTAAGTCTTCAATAAACAGATCACCGAGTTTATTCACACTGTCCAGAGAGAACACATCAACTTTCAAACTCCACTTCTCCTAACGTGCAAAATGCTGATTTGTAAACTCAGTTGTATTTCTGGTGCAAGTGGGATAAAGCACATCCAGGCCTAATCCTTTGGCGGATAGCATTCACCTTGCTCCTGAAGACCCAGGTTTGGCATCAATAGTGTGGATTTTGGATTAAGAGAAGTCTCACTTCAAATTCAGACTCCTACTGCCTGTAAACATAATAGTGCTGGGGCAGTGTCTCTCATGATCAGTTTATTTATTTATTTTTAGATCTTTATTGTATTTTTTTCCTATTACCATTTAGTCCTTTTATACCCCCCTTGCTCCAGCAATCACCACACTGTTGTCCATGTCCATGAGTCCTTTTACCTTTTTGCTCAATCTCTCCCCCCATTCCCCTCCCCCTACTAGCTGTCATCCACTCTCCATCTATGAGTCTGTCTCATCTCAGTTTCTTCATCTATAAAATAAAAGAAGATTTATAGAAACTTTGTAATAATTAAATGAAATACAAAAAAGTGGCTACCATTTTATAGGTACTTAGTACCTGTTAGGTCTCCTCGCTGCTCCCTATTGCATAAGAAAGATATTCCTTGGTTCTGATGGCATTGTAGACACTGTTCCTGCATGCGGCTGCCTGCTGCCACCTGGAGAGCCAGGGCCTGAACTCATCCTCTCCCAGCCATGCCCCTGCCTGCTTGCTGATCCCTGCTCCATGTCTAAGAAAAATAAGATGCACTATTGAGATCTAAAACATAATTTGCTTATTGAGTGCTTATGAGATTCCAGACACTGTGCTAAGTGATACATTCATTATCTCATTCAATCATCACCAATTCCGTTTAATCCTAATATTATTCCAGTTTTAAAGATAAAGAATTTGAAATTTAAAAATGTTAAGTAACTTGACTCTAGGAAGTAATGGGCCCCTTCAGGCAGCTGCTCTTAAAAGTCTTGGCCCAGACAGCAGGCGAGCTCATCTGTCTCTCCATCATAAAAGGCCTGTCCTCTACGAAGTTGGAACAGCAAGCTTGTTAGTCATCTATCTACATAACTACATTTCCACATACCTATCTATGTATCTATACATAATCTACCTACCTACCTACCTAGCTATTCCTTTATTCTGAGTAAGAGTTAATATTCATCATACTCTTTCCAAGTACTACAAATATTCCACTGCAACACACACAGGAATTCACTGAAGACTAAGCCTAGAAAATTTTCAAGTGGTATGTTTTCTTTCCTTGTTCTAACATTATGTTTTTGCATTTCTTCTTTTTAATCTGTTCTATGCTGTTTTCTGTGTGTCCTTCTGAGCTATACCTTTCTCCAAGCACTTTGTCCCCTCTGCCTCAAAGAAACATGGAAGCATTTTAACTCGCAATTTGCCAGCACTTATTGTGCACACACACACACACACACTTCACAGAGCTAGACCAGGGTTTACAAAATTTAATGCATCTGCATATCTGGTGAAAAATACATTGCAGGGAAAGGGGACAGCTGACCATTGCATTTGCTGATAATTGTACTCTAAGGTGAGGGACAATTTGGTAATAAATAACAACTGACAGCCTTGCCTGTCTCAGTGCTGAGGGGACAATAGGGACTGGTAAAGAACATGTTCAATTTGCAGTGGTTCTTAACCTTGTCTTCACATTGGCATCGCTGAGGAAGGTAAGGGTTTTTTTTTGTAATTAAACTTTTTACTTTGGGATGCATGCACTTGTAAAGAATACCCTAGAGAGTTTCTATGTATGCTTTACCCATTTTCCAACAGTAACATCTTGCAAAACTATAGGACGATAGCACAGCCAGCACAGTGACATTGGCACAGTTAGGATATAGGCCATTTCCATCAGCCCAAGAATTTCTCATATTGCCTTTTTATAGCCACATCAATTTCCTTTCCCCCACCTCCACCTTAATTACTAGCAAACATTCATCTCTTCATTTTTCTTGTTTTGTTATTTCAAAAAAACAGTATGTAGGTGGAATTATATAGTATGGGCCTTATGGGATTGACTTTTTCCACTCAGCTTTATTCTCTGGAGATTCATTCAGATACCATGATTCATTTTTCTCTTTTTCAGCCTGTGATCCTGGTGGATTACGTGGATGGACTTTCAGCCCGATCATGCCCTGTGCATAGCTAAGTCCCACTCTACATATTATTCAGCTTCTTTCTGAACATGTAAGTCCCAAAATGAAGTAGTGACACCAAGTAATTTTAATAATAGAACAAAATAAAAAAATTCAATGGACTTTGGAGCAGGGTAAGATTACTTTTTTTTTCTCACAGTGCTAAAAAAAGTTTTGTGGAAGAGGTAGATTTTGCAATGGGCTTGAAATGATACATTTCAATTTGATATATTCAGAGATGTACATAAAATCTAAACAAAAAAACAAACCGAGTAAAGCAGAAGTCAGTCAAATTTTACTTTCACTCTGTCATTGTGCAGCTGTTACTTCGTGCAAACTGCTTACTTTTTTCATCTCAGCCTTTCCTGTTATCTATTCAGTAATCTTACATTAGCTTTAAACTCACCCCCCCCCCTTACTCAGCAATTTGATGCTGAGGTCGGGATTCTGCAAACTCTACTTTTCTTTTGCTGGCTGACCCCGCATTTGGCTCTGCCGAAAAGAGGCAGCGCAGGGGGCCACTCTTTCCTCTTTACCTCCCACCCTGGCAGCGTCAGCTCACCTTCCCTTCACTCCGCAGTAACAGTTTTTTGCAGCAGCAGCAGTTGAATTCAGATCATAATTGGTGTAAATCTCACAGAGCCAGGTGTCCGAGTGCCCCCCCCACCCACGCCATCACATGTATCAGCCCCAGTCTGGGACCCTTGTCCTCAGAGACCCAGGTGCCAGTTCCCAGCGACCCTCCTGCAGCTCACAGGCACCACCTCTGCTACATCCTCACCTCAAAGGCCTGAGTTTCACTCCGTGGGACTCCTCCTCCTCCTCCAAGCCGCTAGGTACTAACAATGCCAACCTCTTCCTTTTGCTGCCACAGTCTTAGGGGCTGTGGCTGAGGTCCTGACAATGCCGCTGCTGTGATACCTCACAATGCTCTTTTTGTCTTTTCTGTAACCTGCTTAACAGCCTTAGACCTCCTCAAATAAACAGTGTGGCTTCTGCCTGCCAAACACGAAAATACGTGAGATTCCGTTTTTGTCTTGTTTTGTTTTTTTGCATGTGTCTCTAAAAGCCATATTTTCTAAACAGGGACTAGAAAATATTTACATTATTCATGTTGACACTTTATTTACTCAATATCTACTGAGTACCTCTAACATGTCAGCAACTCTGTTAACACTGGAGAGACAAAGAAGAATTAAGACCCAGTTTCTCTTTCCAAAGAGCTCACAGTTCCATGGGGAGGTAGACATGCAAACATATCATTGCAATTACAGGATTGCAAGTGGAATGATAAAAGACATAGAAAGAGCACACTTTAGGGAGTGCTAATATTTAAGGGACTAAGGAGGAGTTGTCCTGTCTGAGTGCAAAGAATACATAGATGGTTAGCAGGCAGCTGGATGGAATGAGGGACTCAGGGAAACACAAACTATCTTGGTACTATCCAGTATCAACAAATGGTATCGGTTAACTGAAGAGTAAATTGTTACGGAGGCACCGACACGCGGTGTTTGAAGAGGCAGAGCCAATCACAGAGGTCCTTGTTAACATGCTGGAGAGTTGTAACTTTATCCTTTAGGCCAGACACCTTAATTCACTGCAGTCTTTAAAAAACTGGGAGACCTCACACAAATTTCTGGCTTGTCTTGAAATAGACCGTCTAGCAACACCAGGCCCATGTTTCTGTGCTGTGATAATTGGCTGGAGCTGAGTAGTGACTGCCTTCTTTAGGTGGAACCCACGCTCTCCAGGTAGCTAAAGTCTGCTTGCAGCTTCTTTTAACTAAATTGTGTATCTGGTTTACTAAATGAAAAATGTTTTAGCAAGGGGACTCCGTGATTAAATGTATGGTTTAGAAAAATTAATGGAAAAAAAGGTAGCATAGTAAATGATCTAGAATGAGTCAGAAGGCAAGATGGTACTGCTATTAAAGCAATGATGCCTACAGCCTTTCAGGAGGCAATGGTAATAGGGGTGAAAAACAAATGGGGTAATATAAAAAATAAATGACATACAGGATTGACAAGATTTGGGAAGGGCCAGACAAGAGGAATGTGGGGAGTAGAGATAGGTGCATCAGTTACTTCCAGGGTTTTTGGCTTCAGTGTCCATTGCTATCGAATGGGCTGATTCCTGATTCTATGATTAAGAACTTCTCTAATTGTTATCATTTATGTTTTCTGCCAAATGAGGTTTCCTTTATGGTGCTCCGACAACAACCTCTGATGATCACTTACTGTCCCTGCACAGGTCTCCGCCCTAAGGCCACAAGTGTCTCCCCTTCCTCATCTTCTTCGACATAGTAATGTTTTCATTGGCCAAGTCCAAAAATTAAAAAGTGAGTCCATTCTTTCCAATGATAATTAATCTTATACTATGTACTTCTCAAATAGTATAAATAGATACACACATGAATAAAATAGACATTTATTAGGCACATAAATCACCAAAGAGATAGTTTTTAATCAATTTCTGGAACTAGTGCCCTAGGACACTCCACACAGTCTCATTTAATGGTCTTGCTTGCATCCTGTACCATTGTGGGCTATTCTTTAACCAGATGACACAGACTAATTTATTTTTAAGAGGGGAAATCATACCAAGGTATTCAGGAAATGTGATCAGAGAGAATAAATTTTTGAAGATACCAGTAAGCTCAGCATATTTAAATATCGGATTTATAGTACAAGGCCAGAACAACACCCAAAAGGTTGGAATACATGAATACCCAGAGGGTTTCTATGCATTAAACTAAAGAGATTCCAAGTTTTAAATCCTCGTGGAAAGTCTGGCCAAGTTTCAACTGTGAATTTATCTGCTGTCCAGCCTAATTATTTCAAATCTGGCATGTCTATATAAATATTGTTGCTAGATATTATAAAAGCCTTTCCACACTGTGACATAAGTCAAAACCATAGTTATTACTAACTAAGACAGGTTATTTTGAAGAGTGTGAAAAATAAAGTCTATTACTGAACCACCCTGTTCCTCGCAGGGCGTGGGAAAGAACTCATGAGGCTCTCGCATGCTCCCTACTTGGGGGTCCTGGCCTGTAACCCAGGCATGTCCCCTGACTGGGAATCAAACCGGTGAACCTTTGGTTCACAGGCTTGCACTCAATCCACTGAGCCACACCAGCCAGAGCTATTTCTTTTTTTTTTTTTTTTTTGGAC
>CM052545.1:88265955-88296521 GCA_028533065.1 Trachops cirrhosus | reverse complement strand
ATGGGCACCTAGGTTGTTTCCAGCACTTAGCTATTGTAAATTGTGCTGCTATGAACATTGGGGTGCATAGGTTCTTTTGGATTGGTGTTTCAGGATTCTTAGGATATAGACCCAGCAGTGGAATTGCTGGATCAAAGGGCAGCATATTAACTCTCAATACAAATTTGTACACTCACTGGTTAAACTCTTACAAAACACATATTCACTATTCTAACAGTTTGATCCACTTATGAATTGACCATCAATGTGCTAACAGTTCATCAATGAGTCATAATGTTTTCTGACAGCCTGGAATAATGATGAGAAAGATATATGAGGAATTGTTCAAGGTTGACTAACTCAACAATTGCCACTGGTACTTTACCAATGACAATTCTAACTTCAGTGCTTAAATACCAGCATTTGCTTTTCCCTGGTAACTTATAAGTAGCATGGAAAAGAGAAACATTCAACTTAATGCCAGTTAGTCTTTGGGGACATTAAATAATGCAATTCAATCTTCTTTACCTATTAATTCATTAATGCCAATATTAGTTTTACTCAAATTACTAAAATTTGTTCTTAGCATTTTCTTTCAATTGTCTCAAAGAGAACATGATAAATGATAGTTTTGTTAGATTCCTTCCTGTTCTCTGTATCCTTTCCTGAAGAGTTAAAAAAAAAAGATTTAGTAGGGAGGGACATCAGGTTAATTAATTACTTCGCAAATACAGATTAAATATAATTGTGCTAGGCAGTGACCTTTATTCACTTGAGAGCCTCCTAAGGAAAGAGAATATCTCACCTTATTCTTTAAAAAGTTATTTATAAAAGATGCAGCAGAAGTAAAAAGAAGGAAGCACCTCACAGCTCCCGCAGGAACTCTTAAACTCATACCCAGGAGCAGAGGCGAACACACGCGTGTGCATGCACAGAGTTCCCACCAATCAGGACTGCTGAAGATTCCCTACGATCAAGAGACTCCCTGAGCTGTTTGCCGCCTGCCAAGAATTCCAGCTCAGAGCGTCAGGCTGTAATGATGAAGCTGTTCATTAGCTAGCAGGTGGCTAAGCTAATTGATTTGGGAGGCAGAGTCGACTAGTCAGAGGAGGAGATCAAGTTTTAGAGTCAGACAGCTCTTCATCTGCAACCAGCCCAAACATGGAATTAGCTGTGACTTATTTTATACCTCTGAACCTCGGTTTCACCAGCTTCAGACATCAGTATAAATCACTCCTTCTCAAAATCGTTAAGTCAACGTTTCTTCAAGAGTGATTTTCAGTGTTCCTTCTCCATACCTGGTGGTATTGTTAAAAGGTTTGCCTGAGCCTGGAAATGAACTCTCTCCTCACAGCTGCTTAATGAAGTCATGCATCAGGATAAAAGCAAATAGCTCATCCTTAGTCTAAGCTAGTCTGGTAAAAAGATGGACTACCCATTGCCCTCAACCCAGAAGGAAGGGCATTGGAGTGCAGAGCACCTCTGGAAGATGGCTTGGGTGGGTCTCCTGCAAGGAAGAAGTGTGTTTCAAGCTCCCATAACCCAGCTAGCAAAATCTTGGATGGTGACGTTAGGCCTAAGGATTTGGGAGTCCTGATGGCCTAAGGAGCTTCCAGTCAGATCAATATTGATTTTTCAAGAACTGTGCTCTGGAGGTCGTAAGGCCCTGCCCTCACAAAGTTCACAGGTTCACAGGGAGACAGACACATACGCAGATTCCACTGGAGCACAAAGAAGGGCAAGGACCAGCCTGCTGCAGCGGGGAAAGTTTCCTGTAGGACAAAAAACTTGGGAGATAATGAGGAGATGAGAAAAAGAATACGAGAAAACATCTTGGTAATGCAAAGAAAAAGGGTAAAGTTCTTCCCAATGTATATGTTGAGGCTTTACATTTTTCAGAAGAAAATCACAATAAATTTAGGACTGTTAATGGATTTTTCAATGCTATCTAGACATGGTTTTGTAGTGTCTCTCCTTCTCTTCATCTCTCTCTCCTTCTCTGTCTCTCTTTTTCTCTCCTGCTCTTCCTGGAAATTTCACCCATCACTCCCATTTCGTCCTAGTTACTCCCTTCCTCATCTTTAGGTCTCAGGTTAAATGGCCACACCGTGCAGTGGCCTTCCTGTGAGAAGAGTGTTCTGACCGCTCAAGTCTGAAGTCTGAGCCATGTGTTTTCATAGCAGCCTGTGGTTTCCCCACGAGAGCTTGTTACAGTATATAATAATTGTCTCTTTATGAGACAGTATAGGGGCTTGGGCCGTGGGCCAAAGGAATGCCAGATGGCCAGAAGGAACTAAGCTGATGGTAAGAATGCAAACATCCCTACACTTCTTAGGGAAAAAAACATAGAAGCAGTCATTCTTATCTCCTTTCTAACCACATAGCTCTTTGCAACCACTGTTGCAAAACCACTGTTCTGCAGGAGCAGTTGATCAAGGTTGGACCACTACGTGACCTTCCTGGGGTGGTGACATTGAACAATAGCCATTTTGGCTTTCACAGATTAGGCCTGAAGAGAGTTGCTAAGTGACTGGAAAGCAGGACCCTGACATGGAAAATTCCACTCTTTGTCCATACCTTGCGTAATCCCAGCTTGTTCCCAGCTCATAAACTCAACCAAAGCAGAACCATCTTGGAAGTCAGTTTAGAGGAACTTCCTTTCCTCCATGCTGCCTGAGCTCTTGGTTTCTATCTTGGGGAACCCAAGGACTCCAGTGCTGGTAACATTTACTTTCCTTGCCATTCTCCAGCTGTTTCAATTCTATGTGTTCAGGGTCTCGATCTTGTTTATTCTAACATTTTTACACTTATAATATACCATATACAATCAATGCATATACTAGTAAACAACAATAGTTTATGCAAATAAACTAATGAATTCATGTATGGGTATAAAATTGCATGACTCTATGGGAACATTAATGTACCTCCCCCACACATATGCACACACATCTACAGTGAATTTCTGTGTCTCTCATTGTTAGTACCGCTGCTGTTTCTGGCATGTACCAAATAAATTAAGGCAGGCACAAAGCCGGGGCTGCAAACCAGAGGCGATTACTAGACCTGTGTACTAAACAGTTTCTCGGTTACAGGGCATGAAACAAGGGTCCAGTCACTGAAACTGCGTAAGGTCATTGTAGTAGCGGAATGACTAAACTGGTACAAAACTGGGACTTTATAAATTATTTTCTTACACCATTATTTTATTTTATGTCATTTTTTTACTTTATGTCACTTTTCAATTACAGTTTACATTCAGTATTATTTTGTGTTAGTGTCAGATGTATACCACCTGGTGGTTAGACAATCATATACTTTACAAAGTGGTCCCCCCATATTTCAAGTACCCACCTGGCCCCATACCTACTACTGATTATATTTGCTATGCTGTACTTCACATCCCATGACTATTTTGTTACTGCAGTTTCTACTTCTTAATCCCTTCACCTCTTACTCCTTCCCCTCTGGAAAACATTAGCCTGATCTCTCTATCTTTGAGTCTGTTTTAATTTTGTTGATTTTGTCCTTCAGATTCCACGTAAAGGTAAAATCATATAGTATTCGTCTTTCTCTGTTTGCCTTATTTCACCTAGCATACGAGCCTGTAGATCAGGGGTGTCAAACTCATTTTCACCAGCAGCCACGTTAGCCTTTTGGTTGCCTTCAAAGGGTCAAAATAATTTTAGGACTGTATAAATGCAACTACTCCTTAACTGTTAAGGAGTTGAAATTATATTCAGCCCTTTGAAGGCAACTGTGAGGCTGATGTGGCCCCCCATGAAAAAGAGTTTGACACCCCTGTTCTAGGTCACTTGAGCTCCGCATGGGCCATGGGGCTGAAGTTGTGGGCTTTAAAGGACCCTGACTGCATTAATTCGAGTGATGAATTCAGACACAGAGACTTGAGTACAAAAGATGTCCTCTTTCTTCTCTCCTAGCACCATATATCAACGAACTGAAACAATATTCACAGGAAAATTAACTGTATTCTTCGCTACTTTCTATTTTCCATTTCATTGTTTTGGTCTTGTGAGAAGATATGGATGTAGCTCCAAGGATGTCCGCCAGCTAAAACATCTAGAAAAAAAGTAGCCACTTTGTAAAAAAGGGGGCCTTACTTAAGTTTCTCATACCTAGGAAGCTGACAGACACCTCAGTTACCAGGCAACCTCCCATTTCTCATAACCAACGAGTATCATATCACACGTCAGAAACTAAAGAGGTGCTGAAGCACTGTTCCCCACAAAGATGAACAAAAACAAGTAACAATGATAAAAGCTTGGCAACAGGGGCAGATGAGGGGACCCAGATGAAGGATAATAAATAGACCATCTGACAGTGGAAGAAATGGATGGGAATCTACCTTCGCTCTGAGGAGCCATAAATTGTATGGAGTTACTAGCAGTCAGCTCTTTACTTGGAGGCAGTGACAACTGACAGCGGATGAACTCCAAGCCATCAGAGCATCTTGTTAGCCTTGAGTATGTGATTGGCATTGGTTGACAAGATTACTAACTAGCAGGACCCTCCCCTGGGTACTGTATCTCCCCTGCATCTCCCCATGCATCTCCCCTGGGTACTGTAGCCTGACAATTAAGCAAAGCGGGACACAGGTCTTGTAGCATGGCTTATTTGTCTAGGAGTTATGCTCCACGTAGTTCATTAATATAATGGTGGAGAGGAGAGATAGCCCTTTCCTCTAATACTCAGGAAGCCCTTCAGCTCAGAAGTAATCTGTGTCTCTGCCCAAAACTTTGCAGCGAGTGTGAAGCTAATTTCCATATAGTCTCAAGTAGGCAGCCAGACAATTGGGGAGCCTCAGGAAACAGGTGTCTGAAAGTCATGGGGAGGTCCAAGCAGACATCAGGTAACATTTTTATGTGGACCAAGTTTTCTTTTACATCTTACAGCTAAAAGAAAAGGAGAAAGAAGGTACTATATAGAGCATGACCAGAGCAAGAGCACTGAAACTTAAAGTCAGAGCAACTAGTTTGGAGTCCTGCCCCATATGCTCTGACTTAGGTGATCATCGTGGGCAACGGATGTCAATTCTCTCAGTCTCAGCTGCCCCATTTCTCAAGATCTGATCATAATGCCAAATTTCAATAGTGCTTTTACCCAGATGTGGAGAGAAACATTGCACCTTTTGCTTGAGAGGCAGGGATCTATTGAAATACAGAGTTGAATAATAAAAGATAATATTATTAATAATAAAACAGTAGATTTATTGAACTCATTATCAGACACTATGGCATGCTTTGAATATGTATTTCTATTTGGTCTTTACAGCAGCTGTACAGGGGAACTCCTCTGTTTTCCTTCTCTACACACAACACTCAGAACCAAATGCATGGGGTTTTTTTCACACACCGAGAAATTCTCAGAAGACAACAGAGTATCCTACAATTTAACTCAACTCTGACACGTTGAACCTAGCATCAGATCCCACTGTTAGGGTCTCAGGCCAAGAAGGCTTCTCCCACTTCCGATACCAACTGCAAGTGTAGATTGTCAATTACGTTTCTGACCTACTGGTGATAAGTCAGAGGTTCCCACGACTCTTTCCTTGAGTTTGACCATTTGCTACAGAGGCTCACAGAATTTGGAAAAAAATGGTTTGCTTACTACATGACCAGTCTATTGCAAAGAATAACTCAGAAACAGCCAATGGAAGAGCTGCATAGGGGAGGGACAAGGGAAGGGACAGGGGGCCTCCACGCCTACTTCAGGAGTGCCGCTCTCCCAACACCTCTGTGTGTTCAGCAACCTGGAAAATCTCCCAACCCCAGACTTTTAGACTTTTTATGAAGGCTTCATTACTTAGGCAGGATTGATTAAATCATCAGCCAGTAATGATTGACTCAATATCTATCTCTTCTATCCTCACCTCCCTGGGGCCTGGGGTGGGACTGAAGTTCCAACCTGCTAATCACTTGATTGGCTTCCCTGGCAACCAGCTTCAATCCTGAGACTCTCTGGAGCTCAGATGACTAGTCATTGCATTAGCACAACAAAAGAAACATCAATTCAGGCTTTCCAATAATTCTAGGAGCTGTGTGTCAGGAAATGGGGACAGACACCAAATAGATGCTTTGTATTATAAATCACAATATTACAACAGCCCTTAAGAGGTATGTACTAGTATTATCACCATTTTATTAATGGGAAAACTGAGACATAGGATGAGTCAGTAACATTACCAAGTTCTACATTGTCAGTGGATGGCAGAGATTTGAAACCAAGTAGTCAGACTTGGTTAGGGTAGGCAGTTAGTTAGATAATTAATAAAAGAGGAGGAAGTACATGGAATAGTCACCCTGGAGAGCAACAGCATCTTTTGGCCAAATGGAGCAAAACATCCTGCCTCGTTGACTAGGCAGGAAAGATAGCTTTACAGCCACCCTAGAGGACAACCAACATCAGTCTGCCAAATGAATGGGGGGAGAGAGGAAATGTTGTAGGGGAATATCCTTTCACTGAGTGGGTGTGCACTAGAAGCCACATGGGTGACCACACAAGCAGATGGGCAAGCCTGGGAAAATTTTGGAATAATATCAGATAAGGTAAGGGCACAAGCCCCCGAAAAGCCAGGAAAGGGAATAGAGGGGAGGGGCATTGGCACAAACCCGGGAAAAGCCAAGAAAGAGATCGGATAGTTTGACAGAAAGGCTGTTCTTTCCCAAACCCATGGAAATCTGTGGAACCTTAGCAAGGACTTTGGCTTAGCCACTGTCCTTTAGCTCACTCTCTGCCTCTCCAAGTCTGTACTATCACTTTGTGCTGTAATTAATCTTACCACCATCACTTAAAACTCCTCCAGTGTCAGTATCCCTAAATTTTTTTTCCCACAACACTGCTGAAGAACCCATTTTCTTTGATAACAACTCCAGAATCTGTACATTTTACTGCTATTTTTTGCCACGTAATTTTTGCTTTCTAAAGCTTTCATAACGCTCTTTCAAGCTGCATTTTTTATAAGTAAAAAAATAAGTTATTTTTTGGTCACAGAGTGCTTTGCTTTCTCTTTTCCCTTGGCTGTCATATAGTATTTACATAATTTTAAATGTGTACCTTGAAATAATTTAAATTTACACAAAGGTACAAAGATAGCAGTGTTCTCACATTCCATTTACCAGTTCCCTTAATATCAACATCTTACATAGCCATGCCACACTTGTCAAAACCAATAAATTGACATTGATACAATAATATTAGCTATATACCTACTTTTTATATTCTTTTATCTATTGACAGAGGAAAACTTAAGTCATTCCAGTGGTGGGAAATATGAATTTAAGAAAATCTATCTGGAAATTTCTCTCTCAATAGCAAATGGAGATGGCTTTAGGAGCTCAGATTCTCCCACCCCACCTGATGAAATCTCTGCTGATTCCCTTTAAATGAGGATTGTTAATGATGAGGAGAGGAAGTCAGCTATGTATCTGGGACTCTGTCAAGCCTGACTTTAGATGTACTCCTTGTGGACTGGTTTAGTGCTGGAGGTGGCACTGCCCTGGGACCTCTAGGCTCTTGAATCATGCAGGAAAGAATTCAAGAACAAGTCCAGGTGAGAATGAAAGCCAATTTTATTGTGGTAGAGACAAAGAGGCTAGGACGTGGGTTCCTGGAAACAAAATCAGGGGTGGAGCTGCCCACTGCCCCTCTGGTTGCAAGTCTCACAGGGCACCGCTGTGAAAGAAGGGAAAGTACACACCCAAGTGGATGCAGGTGAATTCGCACGTGAGCGGTGCACCAGGTCAGTCAGTCCTTGGGATCTTATTTGTTTCCAAGGATGGGCTGTTTCTGAGCTTTGTGGCGCAAAATTCTGACTCTATTTTCAGGTTGGGAGGGAGTCTTGTTCCTAATATGGTCCATTCTGGAAATATCATGGCATTTGTGCCCCTTGGGTGGTCCCTTCTACTTGGGGTGTCAGTTTTCATTACAATGATGGTATAATGATCTTTGGGGTTGTTCTCTGGTCAATTATTTTCCTCCACCTTTGATTGATGTGGTTTTAGCCAGTCCTGCTGTTGTTGACTTCTGTGACCACCACAGGAGAGTCCTGACACAAACTCTTTCCCTTTGGTCATGTGTGGAGGCGGGGGGCTCCTTCGAGAAGGAGTGGCTTAGTGGCTTATGGGTCTGTGATGTCCACTCCTACTTCTTCATTCCTTTTGTCAGGAGTTTTCCCTAACTTCTTTGTCTCCTGCCTCATTGGTATTTGGGAATGTGCTCGTTCCAGCCTGGCTTACAAGATGTGGTGAACAGCTCTTGCATCAAACAAGTCTCCTGAGAATCTAGACATGAACTAGTCTGTGTATTACCTGTATGGCACCATCACCCCAAAGAGGCATAGCCTCTACAAGAAACCCTGCATCGGTGGCAGCATTTTTCCATTTTATGGGATTTTTGCACAGATCAAATGTAATGCTTTATGCCAATGTGCATTGCACTATGCTGCATTTTTGGTTATTGCTCAGAAAATTACTGAAATCTACATTTTAAATGCCTAAGAAGAAAAGATGCTGGTAAGTTATAAGTCTTTACTTCTCAAAGTGCAGTCTAAGGACTAGCAATCTCAGAATCAGCTCGGAGATTATTCAACATGCAGAATCCCAGCGAATTTTACTGCATTTACTGAATCAGAATCCACACATTAACAAAATTCTTGGATGATCTGCATGAGCATTCAAATTTAGGAAGCACAGATATAAATTGCCTTCTTCTTTTCCACATGTGCTATTCTTTTTATTAACACCCATCCCCACCTGCTGAATACAACCCTCCCTCCGTTTTTTCCCAACTCTTCTCTACCCTGATCCATGCTTAAGATAGCTCAACTCCACAGGTAGCATTAACTGTGCCCTGGTGACTGATTGGATTGCAGCAATAGAAGAGACCAGCAGGAAATGGCAGAGCAAGAAAGAGATATTGTGGTGTGCTCCAGTATCTGCTTCTCCCTCCACAATCTGAGCTGTGGTTTTCACAGTAGTTGTGTCCTCAGGCAAGAGCTTCTTTTGGGCAGCCGGAGCTCTGAATTGAGCTTGGGGATCTAGATCTAGATCCCTCCCTAGATCACTACAGTCCTGAGTTATAACAGGTCCCATTCGTCCTAGTGTGTGAAAAAGCCTTCTCAACCCTTACTGGTTTCCTTACCTCTACCAACCTCTGGGGAAAGTTACTTCATTGAATTCTTTTTCTGGTAATTTGTCCTAAGTGTGTCAGACACTTCCTGCTGTGGTCATGATATGCTATATATTCAGAATTGATCATTGTGTATTCTTCCAACTTTACTCTGAAAAATGTGTAAACTTTTCTATCTACTTAGTTGAGCAAACTATAAACATACATTTTCTACTGCCTGGAAGTCAGTTAGAAATGTGTGCATGAACCCCCTTTAAAAAGCAGACTGCTGGACAGTAGCATGTCTGAGATTCCAGTTATGTCAAATACAAGAAGGCATTTAAAAATCCTCTGTTTCTTCCCACAGATGCTGCTCCCAATATTGATAGTGTCCTTCATAGCTTACTGATCTAATTGACTCTATTTGTCTTAACCACACCAAATTGTTTGTTCCTCTTTCCTTGGCCTAATCTGCTTTAAATACTCTTTTTTTTTACGATATCATGCTTTCACCAGAAAGTAGACGGCTCTTACTAAGAGCCTTAAGAGAGTTCATCCCAAGATATACACTTCTAGGAAATTTACCCTAAGGAAATGAAACTTTGTTTCCATGTAAAAGGATGTTTCTTTGCCATGCTTTTAAAGTGATTAACACAGAAAAGATTTATTGAAGGAAATGATTGACTGAAGTTTCGTGGATCCACACAATGAAATATTAAGCAGCCATTAAAAATCATCTATTCAAACCATATTAATATATGTTGCATATATGGCTATATACATCTATGTATATCAGTCTCTCTCACACACACACACATATACTACATATATCTCGCATAGCTAATACATATTGGGAGAAACAGAAAAACAGATCCAGAAATAAACACATGTGAAAAAAAAAGGTTGCTAATTATCTACATGCCCTTGGCAGTAGTTTTTTCTCTTTGTATAGACTGTATTTTTTGATATTTACATTTCAACATAAAATTGAAAGTGCAATGCACTAAATAAAAAAAAGAGAACTTCCTCCTTCAAATGTGTAACACTAACAGCCCACTTGCTACCAGTTTTCCTGAAAATAAGTTCCAAAATTCACTTGGTTGGGCCATGTAAAATTAGATTGTTTAAAATTCCACACAGTAGAAATTGTACAAATGAAAACCTTGCAAGGGGGAACAATAGTAATCTTTCACCAATTTATCTTTCTCTGTTTTCATGTGATGACTAGACGTTTTGTGATGCTTTTGCTTGCTTTGTGATCCAGCGATTTCGTTCAAGGTTGATGCAATATTCGGGTCAGATATGCATCAAACCCTCTATTTTGTAGATTTCATGTTTTATTTATGGTTATTGTTTTAGACATTATTTCTCCTATCTTTCGGCTGAATCCCTGCCAGAATGACTCTTTAAAATAGCAAAACAGCGTGAACAACACCGAGACAGTTAGTATAGTTTCCTCTGTGTAAGTGACACTGCTGACAGGAAGTGAGAATTCTGGTTTGGCCTGAAGGCTTAATGTAAATAAAAATCTAAGTGACTCCTTTTTATATTATTCAGCTCTGCCTGTGATAGAATTCTTTGTCCCTCTACCCCCTGCAGGAAGACGCTAACACCAGTGCCGTCCTGAGCCAGAGTATTCAATTAACTAAGTATGAAGCTGACCCTTTTGTCCAGGGGATGCAAAGGCTGAACAATTAAAACAAACAAAAAAAAGAATCCTTTTTTTTCCCCCAGGCAAATGTATGGGTATTAGATTACTTTGACTGCCAACCAGGCCTTCCTGATTTTATAATTGTTTATTTGTAATTTTGGAAGCTTCCTCACCCTGCCCGTGGTGGTAGGTACAAAACGCAGTAGCACTGTATTTGTCTAAGGCTTTGAAATTTACGACAGTAATTTTAGGTATCTTGTTTCTCATGACAGTTCGCAGTACCTGAGGTAAGTGTGACATTATCATTTCCATCTCACACGTAAGAAAACTGAGATTTAATTTAGTTGAAGGGTTTCACTAAGTTTTCTAGATAACTGATAGAGCTGGTATTCAAACTGTAGTCCCTTAGCTCTTTTGGTTATGGACTTAAAATTTTTTATTTTATCTTTATTATATTTGTTCTATTATCACTTAGTCCCCTTACATTCCCCCTTCCTCCAGCAATTGCCACACCGTTGTCCATTTCATGAGTCCTTTTTACTTTTTGCTCAATCCCTCCACCCTCAAACTTCACCTCTCCCACTAGCTGTCATCTGTTCTCCATCTATGAGTCTGTCTCTGTTCTCCATCTATGAGTCTGTCTCTGTTCTGTTTGTTCAGTTTGTTCATTAGATTCTACATATGAGTGAAATCACATGGTATTCGTCTTTCTCTGACCGGCTTATTTCACTCAGCATAATGTTCTCCAGGTCCATCTATACTGTTGCAAAGGGTAAAATATTCTTTTTTACTGCCAAGTAGTAAAAAAGTAAATGTCCCATAGCTGTTTATCCACTCATCTACTGATGGACACTTGGGCTGCTTGGCATATCTTGGCAACTGTAAATAATGATGCAATGAACATGGGGGTGCTTATGTTCTTTCAAATCAGTGTTTTGGATTCCTTTGGATATATTCCCAGAAGTGGGATTTCTGGGTCAAAAAGCAGGTAGATTTTTAATTTTTTGAGGTATCTCCATACTCCTTTCCACAGTGGCTGCACCAGTCTGCATTCCCAACAACAGTACAAAAGTGTTCCCCTTCCTCCACATCCTCACCAGTACTTGTCTGTTGATTTATCAGTGATAACGATTCTGACAGGTATGAGGGGGTATCTCATTTTGGTTTTACTTTGCATTTCTCTGATGATTAGTGATGTTGAGCATCTTTTCATGGTCTATTTGCCATCTGTGTGTCCTCTTTGGAGAACTGTCTATTCAGATCTTTTGCCCATTTTGTAATTGGGTTATTTGTATTTTTGGTATTAAGTTTTGTAAGTACTTTATAAATTTTAGATTTTAACCTCTTATCAGATGTATCGGCAAATATGTTCTCCCATTCAGTGTGTTGTCTTTTTATTTTGTTGATGATTTCCTTTGTTGTGAAAAAACTTTTTAGTTTGATGTAGTCCCATTTTTTATTTTTTTCTTTTGTTTCCCTTGCCTGGGGAGATATATGCCAAAAAAAATTTCAGTGACAATGTCCAAGATTTTGCTGCCTGTTTTCCTCTAGGATTTTTTTTTATGGTTTTAGGTCTAACATTTAAATCTTTGATCCATTTTGAATTTATTCTTGTGTGTGCTGTAAGAAGGTGGTCTAGCTTCATTTTCTGTACATATCTGTCCAATTCTCCCATATAATTTATTGAATAAACTATCTTTAGCTTACTGTATATGTTTGCTTCCTGTGTCAAATAGTAATTGACTATATAGGTGTGGATTTATTTCTGGGCTCTCTATTCTGTTCCATTGATCTGCGTGTCTATTTTTATGCCAGTACCATGCTGTTTGGATTAGCATGGCCTTGTAGTATAGTTTGATATTAGGTAGCCTCCAACTTTGTTGGATTCTGTCTCAGGATTGCTCTTCCTATGTGGGGTCTTTTGTGGTCCCATATAAGTTTTTGGAATATTTGTTTTAGTTCTGCGAAATACATCATTGGAATCTTGATTGGAATTGTGTTGAATCTACAAATTGCTTTGGGTAGTATAGCCATTTTAATGATGTTAATTCTTCCTTTCCATGAGCACAGTATGTGCTTCCACTTATCTGTATCTTCTTAAATTTCTTTCTTTACTGTCCTATAATTTTCTGTGTACAGGTCTTTTACATCCTTGGTTAAGTTTATTCCTAGGTTTTTGTAAGCCAATTCCTGGATTTTTATCAGTTTAAATTTTCTTGTAGTCAAGATTCTTGAAATCTGGATGCTTACTTTTTCTAAATCTCAGAAGAGGTACTTTGGATTGTGAGTTGTGGAAATTGAAAGGCACAATTTTGCTTATTGGCATTCTTCTCCATTTGAGTCCTGCTGCAAAGTCATCATAGAGGTAGCAGTTAGTTCATGCCAAAGCTGAGGGCTTGTGCCGGTTTGATGACAATTTGAAGAGGTATAGCACTTTATAAAGGAGAAAATATTTTTCCTTTGTGTGCATGTTTTTGTTTTAATTCTCAAACAATACAAAACCTGTAGTTTTTATACCCTCCCAACCCCACAGTTAATTTCCTACCCATCCTGATGACAGGACATGTGCTCCTTCAATATCTTCTTTTTAAAAAAAATATATTTATTTTTAGAGAGAGGTGAAGGGAGGAAGAAAAAGAGGAAGAGGAACATTGATATGTGAAAGAATCATTGGTTGGTTGCCTCTCACACATGTCCAACTGCAAACCTAGCCCGCAACACAGGTATGTGCCCCAACTGGGAATTGAACATGTGACTTTTCAGGTTCTGAGACAATGCCCAAGCCACTGAGCCACACAGGTTAGGGCCCCTTCAATGTTTCCAATCACTAGTTGCTTGCCCTATCATCACCACTCTTGCCACCCACACATCCCACCCAGCCCTTTCTCTGACAGCCTATATCACAAAGAAAAACTAGCTTTTTTAGTAAAAACTCCCTCAACTTATACCTCCTGCATCCTCCCCTCCTTAACTCAATGCTATTTCTCTCCTTCCTTCCTAGCTGCACAAAATAGGCGGTTGTCTCTTTAAAACTATTTCTCATCGGTACTATCAATATTATCCTATCCAGCCTCCAGGAACTGTTCCATCAATTACCCTTCCCTTGACTTCAACCAGTTTTCTCCCTTTATAGATTTCAGCCAAAAGAAACATAGGCCCCGCCCATATTCAAACAATGTATCGCCTTCTGATTAGAGAATTTGGACTAGATACTGTCTGTCTTTCTTTTTGGAGCTAAGTTTTCCTTTTACTTTTTAGAGTGGTAATAATGAATTTTATAGTTAGTATGTAAAAGTTAATAGGAAGGTATATTTCTCTATTTGTCAGACACAATCTTTACTATCTTCTTTTATTTCATTTTTATTAATTATATTGCTCAAACCCTTTATAGCCTTTAAAAAAAATTGTTCACTTTACTTGTCCTGGAACAACAGTGGCATGTCAAGTAGTCCTGTAACAACTGTGTTTCTGTCAAAATTTTAACAAGGCCTCAATGCATAGGTTGATGCTCTAGCATTATATGACTAATTATACTGTGTTAAAATTGCAACTGACCTTATCTGATGTTAATTTCACTGACCTTTTGCTTCTGTCTCTTAATCATTTTAATCATTGTTTTATTTTTACTTTTTTTGCATCACATTTTATTGAAGTCATTGCCCATTAGCCTCTGGTTATAGTCTAGTGGGATTTAACGATAATTTTGACAAAAAGTACATTGCACAGACTGACCATAGGGTGTGTTATTGATTTGCTACTGTCTGTCTGCACTATATTATCTATGCAATGAATATTTCTACCCTGGACACACCAGTATTTGAACCACCTTAATAGGCATATGAATTGAATTGTTCCCCAATACAAATGTGGACAATTTTATAATAAAAATACAGATTTGGCTTTATTTGAAATATCAGATGGCTTAAGATATTGGACCCTCCATTCTTCATGACATGAATAACCAGAAACTTGTCCACAGCCACCCCCTTTAAAACGGGGCAGGTGCTCTTAATCTGGCTTCATGCACCTGTTACCTATATGGCCTCTGTAAACGTTTTTGTCTTCAACCTTTGTTTATACACTTTGGTTTAGACACTATTAATATATAATTGGAATCTCTTTGTAGCGATTAGTCTTTCTATCTCCTTGTCTGTTACTGTACATTGTAATCATGTTCTTGTTTTTGATTGACAGACAAGCATAGAAAGGAGAGTAGAACAGCCTCTGCCTTTAAATGAGAGAACAAAGCCCTATTTATTGGCTCCTCTGCTGTGTTGATGTTACAAAACCTGAAGTGTGGACTCAAGTTATTTACATGCAAAGAGCTGACCCCATGTCCCTAACATTTTGGATATCCTAGGCTTTCATCTCTGCTTCCTGGAACTTGTATTATTGCCTTTTCCTAACTTACACAGACACCCTGGGTTTTGGTCACTATTCATCAGCCTAGCTCTTCCCCACCCATCAACAAAAACGTTAGTGAACTCTAAACTTGACTTTGACTGACCTGGTCTCTGCTTTCTGCAGGGGTAATATTTGCCCTAGCTCTTCTTTAAAACTTGACTCTGTCTGTCCCAGCATCTCTTTCTGAATCAGTGAGACACCAGCTCACAAAGGGGAGGATATATTGTCTCCATGCATGGAGAAGAAAGCATTACTATCATTCAATAAACGCGTTCTACTTCCTATTGAAGTTCCCAAATAGAAAGCAAACCACCTGAAAGAAAACCTATAACAAAACAATTACCTAGAAAGTGAGTATATTCTTTCTCATGCATTTAGAGGGAGTTCTCAAAAGAGAATCATTACGAAAGCAAGATGCCTGAAATTTGCAGGCCCGGGGTGTTTAAACGATATAATGGCAATTCAAGCAGAGATGCCAGACACAGTGCTATTCTTTGCAACTCTATCATAGAGTCTCATGTTTTCGTGGCTTACTTCATAAGGCTGTCATGTTTGAATTTATTCTGCCGAGCAGTCATTTTCTTTGCCACGGCACGGTTCTATATATCTAACTACATATCCATGTCTTCATCTCTTTTTTTTTTACCTAGTCATCCTTCAACTATTTCTTTATCTTTCCAATATGACATGTATTTTTATTGCTCACTTTATACTTCTATTGTTTAGAAGGAGCCAGACTTAGGACTGCCACATTCTTTTTAAAGACTTAAGGTGTCACGGTAATAGTGGCAGCTGTATCTCCCGATCTGCACCTCCTGCTTCTCACTCAAGCTCTTTTCATTTTGACATTGCCAGTGATGTTGAAGTGAATGAATGCTTCTCTCCAACCAAAGCAGTTTATACAGGCTTTACAGCAACTTACAACCTGAAGGGATGGGCTTGCTTGGAGAGGAATGTGAAGACAAGCAGTTAATTCTAATGTACATGTGCATTCATCAGCAGTGTCACTTACACAAAGGGCACCTCTGGACACATTATACGTATAGGTGGCCATGTGTCTTGTGTGCATAAATGTCATTAATTAAACAAGTAATTAACAGTATTTTTATTTCAGCAGTCAGTCCCTGGTGCATTTGAACTGACTTCCCTCCATCCTTTTCTTGGTGCTGCCTCATCCTGTCTGTCTCTGTCTCTCAGGGGCTGTTTTTCCTGCTACCATCTGTTAACAGCCTGGAGGCTGGCACATCTTGTTGGAAGATCACTAGCCCTGGTAATGGTATATTAGCACCTAATTGGGACCTCAGCCAGAAGAACTAAAGATCCTAGAAGAAAGCAGAACACTGCTGAGAAATGTGGGATCTTCGAGAACAAATACTGGCTGAGGTAGACTGTTCATAGATTCCCTTGCTTCTTCGACTGTTAACTTTGTGGCATGTTAGTTACGTCGTGAACTATGTTTTGCTTAGTTAATAAATGCTTTTTAAAAAATAATGAACTACTTGAATTTAAGAGTGTGACCTAGCTTAGTAGGTAGGAAATGTTTATTTTATGCATTGTGACAGCGGATGCCAAAGCTTATAGGCAGTCTAAAGATGACCAGTCTAATGAACGTTTGTTGGTTCTTAAACACTTAGCATCCATGTCTCTTTCTAATGCTACCCTGGTTTCCTTTTGGAAGGCTTTATCACCAAATACAATGTATGGTCTTAGCGGGTGATCACTAAGGTACTTAGCTCTCTCAATGGAAGACCCTTTTTCTCATTGCCTGGCACATACCAGGAGCGGGCATCTGATCTAGAACTGGCTATGTGCTGCTCTCTGCTAGCGCACTGATCATAGGCAAGTAAAGTAGGAGAGGGACAGGTGGATGGTGCCCTTTTATTTTGACAGTAGTATCCTAATCTGAAGATTCTTTTAAAAGCACTGTTGTTGTCTCTGCTTTCTAGCTCTTTGAACTAAATTGCAAGTCTGCCAACTTCCCACTGTAAAAAACAAAAACAAAACACAGCCTCTCAGTAATAAACGCAATCTACAGCTTTCTATGCTAACACAAAGCTTAGGAGCATCAGCACCAAAGGCAGACGGCGTCAGTGCAGCCCTGGCTTTGCAACTCATCAGATGACGCTGGGTTTGGGGTTTGGTCCCTTTAGCCCTCCACTTCTTCCCCTACGAAATACATATAATTATCCCGCACACCCCATAGAGCTCTATGTAAGTAAAGTACTTGGAGAAAAGTTTGAGATAGTGTATGTCCTCAAGATTTAATTGTACTTGTGATTCAAAACTATTTCCAGATTTTTAGTTTAGTCTCTTGTCATCACACACATGCGCACACACACACACACACACACACACACAATAGTATCTCAAGTAATCTCTTCACACCATCCTTTGCCACTCTGCTTAAACCCATGTGATAAATAAAATGCTCAAGTTAATTCTCATTTTTGAAAAAAGTCAAAGATACCAAGTTCCACATTCAGTAAGCAAGATAGCACGCTGGTTTCCAAAAAAAAGCACCTTCAATATTATTCTGCCAAAAGTCATGCTCTGGTGACTTTGAATGTAGGTTACAGCCCTTCCAGGCAACAACTCAAAAAAATCATCGTGATCTGGAAACCTATGTCAACTCTTTGGAAGTCATAATCCTTAAAAGGGATATTCTGATCATTCCCATTATTTTAATCTTATTTTCTACACTTTTTGTAAAAAAAGCCATTTATTCTGAAATGTTCTGGGAGAACAAAGAGAAATGCCCTAGAATGATAACAAGCTGGAAGCAATTTAAGTAGCTGGCCAGCTCTGATATCTGCCGGTAAATAACACTAATAGCTTGCAATTCACTCAGAGTCTGTTTGGAAGATGAATGGTACAAGATAGGATAGTTTATATCCTTACTCTGTTTACCAGCATGAGATAGAATGCAAATCATTTTGAAAATATAGAAATTTTACTGAAAAAAATATTTGTTCAAGTTATTCCTACAACATTAGCATTGTTTTGACACATTTTACTACATTATGAAGATTTCAATACAGCAAAACATGTACACGGTCCCAAGGCTAAAATGCATGCTAGCAGGTCTTTGAAAGGAAAGGTATCCACAGTCTTTTGCTCAAGAGGGAATTTGGAAGAGCCCTTCTTTGTCTAAAATGTAGACCATGGGCCCAATAGTCATTCTGTTTTGCTTAAAATATACCTTCTTTTAACATAGGTAAGTTGAGAGAATAAAATATTCAAATATAATAATACAATGTTTTTAATGGCTAATATCAAAATAAAGCTGATATGAAATAATTCTCACGCCACATATAAAGATGATATTACTAATTATCCTATTTTAGTGCCGGCGAGCATTTGATTCTTTTTGTTCAGTATTCTTAGTTCCCATTTCTTGAAAAACAATCTGAATTATTATATAAGTTGGAGCCAGCCCCACTTTGGCATCAGTGTCCCAGCCAAGATATTTTTCTAAAAATTAATATTTAATCATTTAATGAATACAAATGGTACTTTCAGTAGATCCTTTAATTACATTGTTGCAGTGAAAAATAAATGAAGCAATCCTGAATTCATACTGAATTTTCATAAATACATTTTAGGAGAAAGTTATAAATACAGGACTGGGAAGTATTGGACAAGGGCTTGTTACTGAAGTGGTATCTTAACAAATCCTCAGTTATTTTCAGAGAGATCCTGAGCTAAGTGGACTCAGTGGGAAGCAGTTCTGCGATACAAAGAAATCTCTTAATGATGATTTTGCAAGAATATCAAGGTGTTCTGGGCAAAAGGTTGAAATATGTGCATTTATTACCTTTTTTTTAGCAGGTTGGTGTACACGTAACTGTACTCGGCAGCTCCTCTTTCCACAGAACTTCCTGCATTTACTTACTTTCTTCTTCAGTGCATCTGAAACTCTGTCACCCAGATTTTCTCCTCTGAGCTTCATGCCCATTCTCTTCATCCTCACTACCAACCATAGTGCATAGGTCTTTACCAGATCACTATAGTGCACAGGGTGTGCAGTAGGCAAGGGTTGGAATCTCTGAGAACATGCATCTGGCTGGTAAAGTGTATGAGAAATCATTTCTCCATCAGCCACTGGCCATGAAGAAGCAAGGGTCAAGGAAAAGGAAAGCATATGCTTTCCAATATGGACCAGTCCAAGCTGTACAGGGTGAGTGTGTGACCATGTGTGTGTGTGTGCATGTTGCAGAAAATGAGAATTTAAATAGGACAATAGACACTGAGGAATTTTGAAAGTTTTTCTTTTGTATTCTGTAGGTATTTATAGGATGTTTCTTAAGTATCAGGCTCTAAGGCACTGGGTACGTATGGTACACAGTGTTATGTCCACAGTCGATAACAGGAGGAAAAAAGTATAAGCAATTACACATCTTGGAAGTATTATAATTGGGCTAAGTACGAGAGACCATAGGAAGACATAAAAGGACACATAACACCATCTCTGATACAGTAAAAATAGTCTTTGCAGAGGAGGTGATGTCTAATCTCAGACTCAAGGGATAAATGAAAGGTGAATCAGGGGAAGAGAAGGAAGTGAGGTCTGCAGTATGAGAAGGTCTCTCCAAACAGCAAGAGCAAAACGTGCCCTTGGCTAGGGTTGAAGTCATGGACACATTTTGATATTTGCAGTTAGTTCATTTGGGTTGGAGAGCTGGGTGCCACAGAGCTGAGGACATGAAAACTTTCTTGTCTCCACTGGGATTCTTTTGGGGTTTTCTGTAAGGTGGAGATAGTCTAGGAAAGGGTTGGAGAAACCCAGGGAGAGCAGAGGCTGAAGGACCAGGATAATACCATGAAGGAAAAATTGTCCCTACTGCCTCCACGCCGCTCCGGTAAACCTGTTTCCTGCTAAGGGTTGTAACACTCAGAGTTGCTGCTTTGGTTATAAGCAGTAGAAACCAACTCTGAAAAACACAAACAAAACAATAATTCATTGGAAGGATGTTGGTGCCCTATAGCGTGAAAGTAGGAAGGATACAAAATGAACCTTGAAAGTAAGCTAGGAAAGAAGTCAGTTCTATGTGCCGTGAGGGCTCTAGTTTAATTCAACAAAAGTATTAACATTACTAATCACCTGGTATGTGTCAGACACTGTACAATACAAGGCTGGCAGCTGGGGAAAGAGATTCAAAGAAAATAGTTATGTGCCTGTCTTATTGTTCCTAGAATCTAGCAGGATTAGGGGTACAAAGGGTATACATGAAATAATCCCCCAAAACATTTATGAACGTAAGAAGTATGAGAGAGAAACAACGGAGTTTTACGTTAGCCTGCCAGGAACGGCTTGGGTGACATTTAAACTGAGATGTGAAGAATGGGTAGTTAGCCAGGTGAGGAGTGGGTGTGAACTTGCCGAAATGGGAAGTCAGTGTACTAGAACATTGCCTAGGAAGGAGGGCTGAAGCCTAGTGAGTAAGGCAGAGCGTGAGATAAAATAAAACTGGAGACGTCGGCTGAGGCAAGGTCATGCAGAGTTTAGTAGATCACGCAGAGATTTGTATTGTGCTCTAGGTACAATGAGAGGCTACTGTGCGCTGAAACACATGATGGGGTTTGCATTTCCAAGGCTGACCTGAATACTGTATAGAGTAGAGAGCAGCAGGCAAGAAGAGAAGTGGGAAGGTCAGGACAGAGATTCTTAGTCTTCTGAACACATTAAAGAGTCATGTTACAGTTTTGTTAGCCCACTACGCTTTTATCAATGGATGCATTTGTCTTCTTCTAATTCCTTTGGGGAGCTTCTCCTCCCCTTCCAAAATCCTAGAGGAGGCTGTGTTGGTGCCCAGAGTTTCCCCATCCTTCTAGTCAAAGTGCCTGGTCCACAAAGGAGCAATGCCTCAAGCAGAATCAATCAGTACAGGGGTGGGCAAAAGTAGGTTTACAGTTGTGAGTACATGAAACATAGTTTTTTCTTGCATTATTATTTATTAATGATCATATTATTTGTCTGCATTGCAACTGTAAACTTACTTTTGTCCACCCACACATATTCTGTTAGATTCACATACAGGGTCTGGCTGAAGTAAGGCCTGTCTGAATGCGATTGGAGGGGAACAATATAGGTGTAATAATTTATAGTTTTAATTTGAACATTTCACCTAAAAGGTCGTATGGTGTGCCTAAGTGTAATTCTGTTATGTTACAGAATTACATGCTTAAGATTTTGTAATAAAAAAGGGGCGTTATTTGTGCCAGACCCTGCCTCTCTTCCAGAAAAGAAAAATTATTTTCACGCTAGTGGCAAAGCTGGTGACAGGTAAGCCTAGTGGAGGTGGCCACCATTTTTAAAACTATGTGAATCAGAGTAGGTCCGTCCAGTTCAGAGATGCGATGCAGGCTGGGTGGGGCACTCGCCTCAGGCACAAGATTTACTGCACAATCAGTATCATTGCTTTTTCCTCTGCCTCAGCCTCTAATATGGTTCACCTGCCCTGGACGCTGATCCTTTATTTAAAATGTTGACTCTGGGTTTCTTTGCATTAATTTTGGTTTTCAGACTGACACTGTAATATCACTGGTCTTGATTACTCAGTTGTTTTGTTCTCCCTGAAACTTGCAAGCTAGATGAGCGTCACCCTCACCTCACCCGAGTAAACGCTGACCATGGTGGATCTGTCCGGCATTTGAGCCGTATTCTTATGTCCGGGAAACACTCCACTACCTCCTATGTCCTTATGGGAAGCAGAGCATACCTCTCACTGTGAACCTAAAAATGCCAACTACGTCTTTGCTGGATACAGCCAAGTGGTCCACTTGCCATCCATTCTAATGGGTGTATCACCTCCTACTTTATTTTCTTTTTTTAATTAAATGTATTGGGGTGCACGAGTTATTAAGATTATATAGGTTTTGAGTGTACAACTCTATACTTCATTATCTGTATATTACATTGTGTGTCCACCACCCAAAGTCAAACCATCTTCTGCCACCACTTATTTCACCCTCTTTACCGTAATCACCACCCCACCCCCTTCCCTGTGGTAACCACCACGCCATTGTCGGTGTTGAAGAGTTTTGGTGGCCTGCTTTTCTTGTTTGTTCATTTGTTGCTTTCAGTTTCACGTGCCACCTGTGAGTAAAATCATGTGGTTCTAAACTTTTGCTGTCTAACCTACTTCCCTTAGCATGATATTCCCAGGACCCATTAAGTTGTCACAAGTGGCAGTATTTCATCTTCTCACATGGTTGAGTCTTCCATTGTACACATTGTCTTCTGTCTTAGAAGCTAGGAAGCTAAAATATTTGCCATATTTCCTTGCAAACTTTGAGCAGATGCATAACCTACATTCTACCAGTCTCAGAGCTTCGTTTAAGACTTGGATGCACATGAAGTAAAGGCTAGGTGTGTATTGACCAGGCATGGTTTTTAAACCCGGTGGCGGAGGCATATATATGGAGACTTTGGGGAGCAGCAGAGGCCTCCAGTACTGAAGGACAGACATGCTGAGTAACAGTCTTTAACAGTGTGTTTCACCAGAAAGATCTCACAATGCAAATGCGTTGATTTTCTTCTCTGGGCCACATACAACACACACCTGGTTCTTTTGGCCCTCCAAAAGATTCTGAGAGCTACTTAATGTAATTTAATAAATTAGTTTTTTGCTTAAACAAGCAGGAGGGACTCTATGATATGGAACAAAGAGCTCAGACCATTGGCTAGCTCTCCTAGCCTCCCTTGCAGCAAAGGCACAGGCACATCATTAGAGGGGGCTATCAGAAGAATCTACTTTGTACATTGAATCAGGATCTAATGACACAAAGATACTAGAGAGTGAGAAACCTTGTTTTGGAGGAAATGGCAGATACCAGAGGCAGCACCTGGATGCCTTCTTTTCATCCTGGGGAGACCCTGGGGAGACGTCTTTGCTAATCTGTGTCTAGGTTTCTGGACCCTGTGTGATGATAATTTTGTGTTGTTTTAAGCCCTTACATTTGTAATGATTTGTTACACAGCAATAGAAAACTAAAACAATGTGTCAGTCTGTCTGTGTGTCTTTTTCTTTTTCCTTCTTTTTTTCTTTCCAGCACACAAAACAATGGATTTACTTATCATCATGGATTCCAGAAATTGTTTACAGTGGCTTAAACTTCCCTGTTTTGTTCAGATAGTGAGTTTTTCAAATTCAGGATTGAATAAATTAAGGCATCAGGTGTATCCAGTGGAATGGAATGAAAGGAAAAATCAAAGAACTGCAGGTATTTGCAAGATATTACTTATGATAATGGACCACATAATCTAAACTGAAGATAAAAATACTGGGAAGTACCGGATAATGAATAGCAAAAAGTGATACTACCACTGATATCTGTGAGATTTTAGATAAGTGACTTCCGTTTTCAACCTTTTCTTGTCTCTAAAATGGAGCTAATTATAGTACTTGACAAGGCATAGTAAAAATGAGATAAAATTAGATATGTATATCATGCATTTCATTGTCCAGCATATAGTAAGTCACTAAATTCTGCCATCAAACCCTATTTAAGATAATGTTTTTCTAATTTCTTTTTCTAGAAGTGATTTCAGTGAGTTTTTTTCAGTACCTATTCCCACTGATTATTCTGTTGGGTCTTGAACTTTTCAAGGCTTATGTCCCAGAAATAAAAATTATTTTTATTAAGTTTTATAGACTAGAGTAGAATAAAGTTTTAATTAAATCCATAGCATGATGAAAAATGTGATTAGTTATTCAGGACCAAAAAATGTACAAATCACACCAAAAAATAAGGGTGGGGGGAGTCTAGCTTATTCAGCATGTGTGTAACCATTTATGAAGTTCAAAATCTTTTTTAAATAAATTTAAGTTATTGAAATATGTTACCTGGGCAATGGCAATTGAATAGACCTTTATAAAATTAAGCCTTTACATGCAGCACACACTCAAGCTATGTCTATACTGGCATTTCAAAGCTAGAGGCATGAAATCTTTCTTTCTTGAAGTCATGGAGGTCATGTTTTCGGTATGCCATTCATCTGATATTTCAACCACGTGCCCCAGCAGCCATGTACAGAAATCTTAGTGAAATCTTAGCTCATAGTAGGGTTTGCATTGACAGGTTAACCAACTGGAACAGCTTAGAGATAATTCTTTGAATAAAACTGGCTGAAAACAGAATCACTGCTAAAGATCATCAATCTAAAATAAAGATGCATTCTAGCTAATGCTATTTAAGTTAATTTTAACATTTTTGTACCAAAATTCACATTCACCAAATACAGATAATTATATATTATATATATACACAAACACACAGCTCTTTTGCATAGCTCTTCACAGATCAAAGGGGGTCTGACATACCTCATTTAATCCTGTGGCTTACCATTAGTATAGTGGAGTTCTGACTACAACCAGCACAGTTTATTAGATCTCTGAATGCAGCTCATTTAATTTATAGCCACCAATATTGTAAGAGCTTCAAAATCTTGATATTGAAGAGAACTAATACTCAGTTACCAGTAACTGAACAATTTTTAAGTGTTACAGGAAGAAGAACACTCTATAAGAAAGTTGCCATAAAAAGTATTTAATAATCTCCATGGTCTGTGTACTCAGAACCTAGAATGGACTGCAGCAAAGAATAATGCCTCAGCTTCGTTCTATAATAGTTTGAATTTTTAGACATTTCATGAATATTCTCCTCATGATATAATAGTAACTAACACTTTCATAGGTCACCAGATTTTAAAAAGTGTTTTTAAACACATTTAATTTTACCACAATTTTATCATTATCAACCATTTTAAGGACAAGGGAACTGAGAATCAGTAGATAAACAACATACCCAGAATCACACAACCAAATGAAAGTCGGCTTTGGATTCAAATGGAGACTTCTGATTCTAAGTTTAGGCTTATTTCGCTTGTAATATGTTTATGATTAAGGCAATCAATATATACAAATATTTTTTTCTCGTTGTTAGGCCTGAATACCAAGTAAAAAGCAATATTAGTTACTAAAAAACTGCTAAGTTTCTCTAATTCTGTTCAATATTTGAAATGCTTCTGTGAAATTAATTTCAATCTGCACTACTAATGATATAGCTCAGTTTTTGAAGAAGCAAAACTTTTTGTAAGAGAATTGAGTATTTGTAGGAATCTGAAACACCCATACCATTTTCTGTGCCAACTTGGGTCCCAATAGTGATTTTGATTCCAAGAAAATGCATTCCTCTCCATATATAAGGTAAAAAGCTCTAGTAAATTCACCTGCTCCAAAACAAGGAGATAAATTGATCCTTCCATGGGAAAACTAACATAATTCAAGAAATTTGTGCAATATTGGGTTGGCCAAAAAGTTCATTTGTTTTTTTTCCATAAGATGGCTCTAGGAGCACTTAGTTGTCTTTAACTTCATTTGAAACAATTTTTTAGATTGTATTGTGGCAGCTGTCATATCAGTGTGTATTTAAAAAAAATATCAAAATTGGTGAATTTTGTGTAGTCATTTTAATATGGAAGATGGTAGAAAATAGCAACATCTTGAAAAATGTTTTATTTTTTCAAGAAAGGTAAAAAACACAACTGAAATGCACAAGAGATTTGTGCAGTGTATGGAGAAGGTGCAGTGACTGATTGAATGTGTCAAAGGTGTTTTGTGAAGTTTTGTGCTGGAGATTTCTCACTGGATGGTGGGATAGACCAGTTGAAGTTGATAGCGATCAAATCAAGACATTAATTGAGAACAATCAATGTTATATCACATGGGAGATAGCCAACATATTCAAAATATTCAAATCAATAAAGTTGGTGAAAATAAAAAATGTGTCTTTTATTTTACAGAAAAAAATAAACAGACTTTTCAGCCAACCCAATGAGTGGTCCGGGGGGAGATGTTCATCACTCTGATGAGGACAGTCAGTCATAGCATCAGTGTTCACTTTACAATCGAAGGAGGAGCTATGGTGGACTCACGTTGTCTTGAATCAAAAGGTCCACGTTTAGAACATCTTAGTTTTAGAGAAGTAGCTCTTTCATATTCACCCTTGGTATACAGTCCACTTCTCAGAACTTCCTTCCATCTTTGGCAAGAAATATATCTGCATCTCAGTAAAACATTCCTGCATGCTGGCCTTGTTCAACTTGTAAAATAGAAGCCTTTTAAAAAATCTTTTATATTATTATCTGAATAAGTCTCATTGACTGAAGTAATTATCCCTATATTTATTTGATTTTGAAAGCCATTAGGAAATACCTTGGTCTTCAAAAGATCATCTCATTTACAGGCTTATAATACCTCAATAGGCCACCTGAAAGTATTCCTCAAAGTGGGAACAAACTCAGCTGAGACCCAAGTGGAGAAATCATTTGTCCTAGAGAGCTTTGCTAGGCACTGTGTGCAAAACACGGGTAGGTAGGGGTACCAATGATGTATATACATCACTTTAATACCCAAGTGTGTCAGAGTCTATTTGGAAAACCAACATAAAAATACAATACAGTGTGATCCATGTCATAAGATACAGTGTTGGCAGAAATCAAATCAATCAATATTGCCTGGGTGTGTTTGCAAAGCATCAGTCTGGGAAGACTTGGAGGAGAAGCAAAAACTGACCTAGAAGCTCAAGGAGACATTCACATTCATATGAGACAAGAAATCAAATTCTGAGATAATTTTATATAATGAGATAAAAAAAGGAGACAAAAAGAAATTGGGAGGTTTAAAAACTTACATTTTCTCAGACTGTCAGGTACATGGGGAAAGAACAGTAAACAGGAGTCAGATCATGAAGGACACTGAGTGAAAAGAAAAGAAAAGTAAGAGAGAGTTTGAATTATTTCCCGAATCCATACAAGGGCTTTATTATAGGGCTGTATAAAATCACCTCTGTACTTTATAAATACCACTCAGGAAGTGCTATGGAGAAACAGAAGGGGAAAATGGGGTCGAGAAAACGCGGTAGATTTCAGATCCTGTTTCAAATACTCAGTTCACATGCACAGGCACACAGGTTCTCTCACTCACACATCAAAGCCGAGTGTTTCCTGCTTTAAACTAAAGAGACAGGGAGGTACGTTTCAAAAGCCAGGGAGTCAGCTGAGGCCACTGCAGACTGGAATCCACTTCTATTTGACCTGAAAGGTTTTCCTATTTTTTTTTTTAGTATCCTTTTAATTAAAAGTGATAAATCTTCTCTTGCATAAGTGACACTTTCATAAAGAGGAAAAAATCAACCTAAATTATGGTAAAAATAAAAAGCTTATGTAATAAGACATCTCAAGGATTCAGGAAGCCAGTCTGTAGACTATTGCAATATTCTGGAAAGAGATCATCAGAATATAAACCAAAAGGAAGGATGCAGAGACTGAAATGGAGTGAGAGATGTTTAGGACGACTGGGTGATGGATCAGATATAGAGGTTAGATGAAAAGATGGTGATGCATCTCAGGTTTCTTACTTACAACGGTTATACATATAGGATATATTCCAGAGATGTTAATGTTGGTGTAATGTTTTAAACCAAGTGAACAAACATTCAATTTAACGTTGTGACTCTGAATCTGCTGTTTGGCAGCAGAAAAATGTTTTCTGTTAGCAGTTGGCAGGCTAACATTTTCTGCTGTGCCTACAACTGAGCTATGTAATTTACAGGGCAGAGAACACTCGGTTTAGCTGCAGAGACAAAATAATAGTTCCAGTTGATGCCACTTTATAACGCAAAATATTGCATGAATAGTTTAATTGGTCAATTAGTTTTATTGTCCAATAGCATTGAGCCAGAAGCAAAAATCCTCAAAATAGGTAATCAATACTGCTACATGTAATCAGTTGGATTTTGACACTAGGTAAACATAGGACTAAACTGAATAAAGTCATTTTCAAATATCCTGATATGATTAAATAACACTCTGTAGGGTTTTATAGAAATATGTGAACAAAAGTATCCATTGCTTGCCGCATAAACTAATCTTAACCTGAGACACCGTTCATTTATTTATTCTCCTGTGGTTACTGAACACCTATTAAGAGCCAGACACTGTGCTAGTAAGTGCTGGGGAATACAATGGTAAAATCCATGGCCTCTGTAGTTTATTATTTAAAGGAGGACATAAATGTTATGACCATAAAAGCCTACCATTAAAACTGTGATAAAACCTCTGAAGAAAAAATATAGTAGGGAGAAAAAAATGCCTTCTTCACACACAAAAAAGTCCACATACTAATTCTTACAACCTGGGAAGATGTTACCTTACTTGGGAAAAGGGACTTTGCAGATGTGATTGAGTTAATAGTTGTGAGATGGCCTTCTCCACAGAGGCCTCCTGTGGTCACAGGGGCCTGAAAAGAGGGAAGCAAGAGGATCAGAGTCAGAGCAAAAGATGTGATGCTGAAAGCAGAGGGCGGGAGACACTTGACGGTGGAGGATGTGGCCACGAGCTAAGGAATGTGGACCAGCCCAAAAGAGAGCTGGAAAAGGCAAGGAAACAGATGATCCCCGTGCCCTTTAGAGAGAGTGGGGCCTTACTTATATTTTGATTTGAACTCAGTGAAACCAATTTTGGTCTTCTGACCTCCAGAATTGTAAAATAATAAATATGTGTTATTTCAGCCACTAAATTTGTAGTAAGTTGTTACAGCAGCAATAGGAAACTAATACATAATGTTCAAGGAACTATGCGTAATCTTATTAAAGCAAATTATCTAGCTATATAATGATATACGTTATGCATCGGATAAGTAAATATTGTATGTAGTATTCACTTTATACACCAGAGAATGTACACTATAGATGGTATTTACTCATCTGATTACCCTACTATCTCTCTACAATCTTAACTATAGTAGTGAGATAAGATATATCCAATTTTGATAGCCATTCAAAACAATGTTTTTGTTTGTGTTGTTTAAATCAGAATTTTATGCAAAAATAAAATAGGTCAGAATGGATAGGTTCACAGTTGAAATGAAAATACGGCATCGTTTGCTCCCAAATTGATATGAATGCCAGTATATACAGCTACCCATGTGAAAGATATCATTTCACTGCCTCCTCAGTGATGAATAGGGAAAAACCCTTAGTTGGGTGTGACTTAGAAAGCCTTTCCATATAGAAGATTCTCAGTAAAGAGTTTCTATTTAGTCTTCAATCTGCTTTGGTTCTTTTAAGTCTCACCTTTCTGGATTGCTGAAGAAGAGGACATCCGCTGAGACGAGGCACTGAGATTCTGTTATAGAATTACTCTATGTCAGGACTTCTGGCCAAGATGGAGGCATGGGTGGACGCACTGTACCTCCTTGCACAACAAAGATAGGGACAACAACAATATAGAAACAAAATAACAACCAGAACTGACAGAGAATTGAAGTGTATGGAAGTCAGAAACCCAAGGATTTAAAAATAGACACATTCATCCAGACCGGTAGGAGTGGGGGAGTCCGGCCGGGCGAGGGACACGGAGCGGAAAGCTGAGCAACCCAGACGGCGTGCAAGTCCACAGCGGGAAGACCCTGGGTGCACAAGCAGCAGTGGCTGGTGGGCCCCGGCCAGGGGGTGGTGACCAGCAGACCCAGCAAGGCGGCCATTGTGAAGCAAGACACTGCACCCAACTCAGGGTCCCAGCACCAGGAAATAGAACTTTGGGGCACTGACTGAGGAAGAAGGTTCCACAGGGTGCACAGGCCCACCCACACCGGAATTGACGCCAGAGGGGCCCAGTTGGCTTTTGGAAGGTGGCAGAAGGGTCTGAGGTCCTACAGCGAGTGGAGCAAGCACCATTGTTCCTTCTCGGACCCCGCCCCCACATACAGCTTCACAACCCAGCCACTGGGGTGCCTCGTCCTGGTGAACTCCTAAGGCCCCGCCCCTCACTACAGGAGCTCAACAAGACCAAAAAAAAAAAAAAAACAAACCAGCAAAAAGATGGCTCAAACAGAAGAAGAATTGAAAGCTCCAGAACCCATCCTTTTAAGTGACCAGGAGATGGCCAGCCTATCAGATGCACAGTTCAAAGCACTGGTGATCAGGATGCTCACAGAATTGGTTGACTTTTGTCACAAATTAGATGAAAAAATGCAGGGTACAATAAGTTTAATGAAGAAAAATGCACAGGGAACCAATAGTGATGGAATGAAATTTCGATGGGTCTCACATCATTGGAGTGGACCAGAAGGAAGAAAAAATATACAATCAGAAAAGAATGAAGAAATAAGAATTCAAAAAAATGAGGAGAGGCTTAGGAACCTCTGGGACATCTTTAAACGTTCCAACATCTGAATTATAGGGATACCAGAAGGAGAAGAGGAAAAACAATAAGTGGAAAAGATATTTGAACAAATAATAAAGGAGAACTTCCCCAATCTGGCAAAGGAAATAGAATTCCAGGAAGTCCAGGAAGCTCAGAGAGTCCCAAAGAAGTTGGACCCAAGGAGGAACATACCAAGGC